>JAYESD010000003.1:207837930-208254449 GCA_036927565.1 Tuctoria greenei
GTGTACTTGCATATCAAAAAAGGATGGTGGGAAACAAATCTCAAGCTTGCACATAGTCTCGACGATGTATGTTTTCAGATAGTCTAAATCTTCACGTGCTATCACCTTTTGCGATAGTGCATTGAAGAAGTAACACAAACATGTGATGACAACTTTTATATGCTCAGGTTTGATGACTCTTATTGCAATGGCAAGGAACACTATCATCATCATGTGACAGTCGTGAGAATTATAACCCAATAAAGACAAGTCTTTCATCGAGACTAGTTTGCGGATATTGGATGAGAAACTCGTGGGCACTTTGATCCCACGCAAGCATTCGCAAATTGCTTTTTTCTCTTCTACTGTCAAGTTGTAGCTGGCTAGGGGAAGTTAATGCTTCCCGTTTGCCTTTTCTACTGGATGAAGCTCTGGTCTCAAATTAAGATTTACTAGGTCCATACGTGAATTTAATCCGTCCTTTATTTTCCTCGGCATGTCCAGCAAGGTCCCAATGATGCTGTAAAATACATTCTTTATAATGTGCATCAAATCAATACTATGGCAAAATTCCAGATTCTTCCAATACAGAAGATACTTGAAAAAAATGGATTGTTTCTTGAAAGCCATGTCAGTTGTATCATCCGAAGATGTATTTTTCTTTCTCTTAATTCCTTTACAGTTTTTGCCCTTACCGAAAGCAATATGAATGTTCTTGACCATTTCAAACACAAGTTTTCCATTGTAAGGTTTTGGTGCAGTATCTTTTTTGATTTTGTTATCAAATTGTTCTTTCATCTTCCTATACTTGTGTGTTTCTGTCAAGAACCGTCGGTGTCTCATGTACACTGTCTTTCTGGATGAAGTGAGGTATAGAAATCCAGTTCTATCCACGCACCTTACACAACCTTTCTTCCCTTTCATTTGTTCTGATAATGTAAACAGTCCGGTATAATCATGCACAATAATGAATATCATTGCTCTTAGCGTGAAATACTCCCGCTTGTACTCATCCCATGTACGTACCCCTTCATTCCACAATTTTGCCATATCTTCCATTAAAGGTTCCAAGAACACATCAATTTTGATGTCGGGTTGTTTTGGACCTTGGATAAGAACAGATAACAAGATATATTTCCTTTTGTGACACAACAACGTCGGTAGGTTGTACATCGTTAAGACCACGGGCCATGTGTTGTGTATGCTCCTTTTTTCACCAAACGGATTCATTGCGTCTGTACCCAAGGCAAACCTCACATTTTTTATTTCCTTTGAAAATTCTAGATACTGAATATCAAAATTTTTCCACCGGGTTGCATCACCAGGGTGTCGAATATGTTTTTCATTCTTCTTGCGTTGCTCGGAATGCCAACGAATAAGTTCAGCCTCCCTAGGGTTTGAGAACAAACGCTTCAAGCGATCAATTACCGGAAGGTACCACATCACCAAGGCATGAATTTTTCTCTTATTCTTCCCGTCTGCATCGCTAGAAGTATCGTCATCGTCATCTTTAGGACCAATAATAAACTTCTTATCTTCTGAGACTTTTCATGTTGGTAACATACTAGTGATCGTAGTCCTTCTTATATCTACTGACACCACAAATGGGGCATCTAGTTGCGAGCTCATGCTCTTTGCGATACAAAATACAATGGTTCACACAAGCATGTATTTTTGTCACACCTAGTGCCATCGGGCAAAGAAGTTTCTTTGCTTTATAATTGCTTCTGGGCAGTTTATTTGGATTTGGAAGAATTTCTGCCATAAGATTCAAAAGATCAGAGAAATTACAATCGGACCATTCATGTGTGGCTTTCAACTTTAGTAGTTCTAAGGCTGCACACAATGTAGTAAACTCTTTATCACAACCGTTTGATTCATCATATAAAAGCTCCGTCGCCGCATTCTGCAATGTCTCCATTTTACTTAAACCTTTGCTTGCTCCCATAGAAGTCAATACATATGGTTCAATGTGACGCAAAATCTCCTCACAATCGAACTCATCATCGTCATCACCATCTTGATTGTCACTACCATCATCGATATGAACATTATCATCATCTGAACCTCTCATCTTTATCCACATCATGTGTATCTAACTCACCATGCTCTGTCCATATTGTGTAGTTTTTTCTGAAACCTCTTTTCACAAAATGAGATTGGATTACTATAGTCTCCGTCCAAGCAATCTTATTTTCGCAGTCGATATATGAACATAATATGTCATCTATCTTTTGCAACTTCGCATGTCTCTTGGATGCTTCAATAAAATTTGTAACATTATGAATGTACATAGGATCGGGTCTTGGCATGTTATACATCCACGCTCGACGGTCCATGCTTCAATAATAGAATTTTTGTCAGATTTACAAAATTTGGCCACAAATATTCCCTAAAGGTCTTCTATAAAATGAATTTACAGAGACATAACAAGTATGATTAGGGCGACTAATGTAGGTCTATTCATTAGGGCAACTAATCGACCCTAGTCAATGTCTAATCAATGTCCGGTCATCCTCAAGGTTTTTACAGTAATACCAAGTCGATACAGAGTTGTAGAGAGAGGTGGCATGTAGGAGAGCGGAGGCAACGTCAAATAAGACTCTAAGATCGGTGACGAACAGAAAGCGTGGTGGACAGGAGGCGGCGGCATCGAGCGGAGTCTGGAGGAGACAGGCGATGTCTTGAGGCAGACGGAGTCGAAGGCATCGGGAGCAGCAAGCGGGGGTGAAGGATTGAAGTCGTGGGGCAAACAGGCCCAGTAGCATGTGCTAGGTCTGGGTGGGATCCGGTCTATTATATCTTGACGTCGGATCCCATCCAACGATGGTAACTAAATGGGTGAGTTATAAAACCATCTCCCTAGAAAGCAAACCCTAATAACTCCTTCAAAATATATGCAAGCAGGAGGTACGCACACACAAGTAACATATTGAAAAGTAAAACACATAAAACTGCAATTACAAGTTTGGGTAAACTTTATGCAGCTTATATATATTACAATATCATCTGTTAATTAAACATCATATTCATGTCACATAATAGGTACAAACTACAATAAGCTTATTACAATATAGTCCATACATCAATATCTAACAGACCAAACTAGCAGAACACACAAAAAGGACACAATCCATATAGTCCATACATCAATATACCAGAACACAATCCATACAGTCCTTACACATGCAAAAGTACAGAATCCATATACCAGAATGCAAAAGTACAGAATCCATATACCAGAACGCACAAAACTAGCAGTTTATCAGCTAATGAAAATATACAAAGAAAAAGTAAGGAAAATACATTTACGTTGCAGAGGCGTCAACACGGTGGGGAGGCGTCAGCACGGTGGGTCGGCTGGGTGGAGACGTGGCGGTGCGGGGCTGAGCAGCGGCGCGGTAGTGCGGGCTGGACGGCGGCGCGGTAGTACGGGCTGGGCGACGGCGCGGCGCAGGGAAAATTCAACAGCCTTGCGGCGTCGATATAAATTCTCCAGAATTACATTTTGACTGTGGTGAGGGGTCTTTATATAGGCGTCAGTTTTTCACGGGCGGTTTTTAACTTTTTCTCAAGCGGTTGGTGCTTAATAACCGCCTGAGAAAATAATTATCTCAGGCGTGTTTTACTTACCAACTGCCTAAGATAATGCCCGAGCCTCTTCAGTTTCCTTTTCTCTTGCTTCTTTTTTATTTAGATTCCAATATAAATACTCAAAGATAAATAGATTCTGCAAATTGAGTCCAAATTCGATGATTCTTTCTTCTATAATTTTCAAAAATTAACATCTACCACCTGAACTATATATTTTAAAACTTGTATAGCTGACATTGTAATGTTTTGGTAAATATCAAGTTAATTTCTACTCACATATTATTCACATTTGTGTATCTCCTATAAAAAGGATCCTTCACTAAAATTTGTTTGTATGAACATATTTGTATTATTTATACATGTATGAATTTTGTTAATTTTTTTAAAGCATACCAACATGTCAAAATTTAAATTATCCATCATCCTAACTAAATGCTCATATACATATGGGGCATTCATAAAATTATGAACACACATTGATTCAAAAAAATTTAAAAAAATATGAAAAAATACATAGAGATTGGTATGATGAATAAAAATGTCCATTGAAAAAATAAATGAAAAAATCATTATATTCATAAACATAGAAAAATGAAACATAGCAATTGTTATATGTTTTTTATGTTCTGACCAATTTCAAAATATTTATGAAGTGAAATTTAATGGTAACCTTTACTAATCAATAATATTTCTAGAAAGTGGAATTTTGCCTTTTTAAGGGTCCCACATTTAATCAAGAATATTAATTAAGAAGAAGTAAAGATTTTCTCAAGCAGTTGGTGCTTAATAACCGTCTGAGAAAATGATTATCTCAGGTGGGTTTTACTTACCAACCGCCTGAGATAATGCCGGAGCCTGTTCTTCAGTTTCCTTTTCCCTTGCTTCTTTTATTTAGATTCCAATATAAATATTGAAACATGTATAGATTCTGCAAATTGTGTCCAAATTCGATGATTCTTTCTTCTATAATTTCAAAAATTAACATCTACCACCCGAACTATATATTTTCAAACTTGTATAGCTGACATTGTAATGTTTTGATAAATATAAAATATATTTCTACTCACATATAATTCACATTTGTGTATCTCCTAAAAAAAGGATCCTTCACTGAAATTTGTTTGTATGAACATATTTGTATTATTTATACATGTATGAATTTTGTTAATTTTTTTAAAGCATTCCAACATGTCAAAATTCAAATTATCAGTCATCCTAACTAAATGCTCATATACATATGAGGCATTCATCAAATTATGACCACACATTGATTCAAAAAAATTAAAAATAAATCTGAAAAAATACATAGAGGTTGGTATGATGAATAAAAATGTCCATTGAAAAAATAAATGAAAAAATCATTATATTCATCAAGATAGAAAAATGAAAACTAGCAATTGTTATATGTTTTTTTATGTTCTGACAAATTTCAAAGGATTTATGAAGTGAAATTTAATGGTAACCTTTACTAATCAATAATATTACTAGAAAGTGGAATTTTGCCTTTTTAAGGGCCCCACATTTAATCAAGAATATTAATTAAAAAGAAGTAAAGATCTTCTCAGGCAGTTGGTACTTAATAACCGCCTAAGAAGATGTTTATCTCAGGAGGGTTTTACTTACCAACCGCCTGAGATAATGCCCGAGCCTGTTCTTCAATTTGCATTTCTCTTGCTTCTTTTTTATTTATATTCCAATATAAATACTCAAACATGTATGGAGTCTGCAAATTGAGTCCAAATTTGATGATTCTTTCTTCTATAATTTTCAAAAATTAACATCTACCACCTGAATTAAATATTTCAAAACTTGTATAGCTGACATTGTAATGTTTTGGTAAATATCAAATTATTTTCTACTCACATATTATTCACATTTGTGTATCTCCTAAAAAAAGGATCCTTCGCTGAAATTTGTTTGTATGAACATATTTGTATTGTTTATACATATATGAATTTTATTAATTTTTTTAAAGCATTCCAACATGTCAAAATTCAAATTATCCATCATCCTAACTAAATGCTCATATACATATGACGCATTCATCAAATTATGAACACACATTGATTCAAAAAAAATTTAAAAAAATCTGAAAAAATACATAGAGGTTGGTATGATGAATAAAAATGTCCATTGAAAAAATAAATGAGAAAATCATTATATTCATCAAGATAGAAAAATGAAAAATAGCAATTGTTATATGTTTTTTATGTTCTGACCAATTTCAAAGGATTTATGAAGTGAAATTTAATGGTAGCCTTTACTAATCAATAATATTACTAGAAAGTGGAATTTTGCCTTTTTAAGGGCCCCACATTTAATCAAGAATATTAATTAAGAAGAAGTAAAGATCTGCTCAGGCTGTTGGTACTTAATAACCGCCTGTGAAGATGTTTATCTCAGGCGGGTTTTACTTACCAACCGCCTGAGATAATTGAATCTTCGCAGGCGGTTGGTAAGTAAAACCCGCCTGAGATAACCATCTTCTTAGGCGGTCGGTACTTAAAATCTGCCTGATAAAATAGGCGTCTATATATACCCCTCGGGCTGCGTTGGAAAAACCTAACCCGAGCGAAACACTTAGAGGCTGTCAGGCTGCAAAAATTTCGTTTGCCGCCAAGTGTTCGCGGACGTCGCCGCCGAGCTTCGCTGTTGCCCGTTTGCTTTGCCCTAGTCACTTCGAGGTACGCCGAGTGAAGCCATTGCCGTCACCGCCGAGCTTCACGGTAAACCCTAAACCCTTCGACCTCCCCTCCTCCGTCCCCGTGCTGCCTCCCTCCTTGCCCTTAGCGCCAGCCGAGTCAAATGATGCCTTGCATAAATTTCCTTGGTTAGGGTTCGAGAATTCGAAAAGGGTAGCATCCTTGGTTAGCCTTCTGTAGCGAAAAGGGTAGGCATGATTTTTGGAAAGCTCCTATAGTATTCTGTAAGTTTTGTATTAACCTTCAAGCCAATAGACCGTTGTAAGGTGATGAAAATCTTCTCTAACTAAATTAGCTGCTGTTCTAAAACTGTTCGAACAAGCATCTGAATTTTTTCCATAATTATCTGTAGAAAGCTCTTCTAGTCTATTGTGATACATTTTTTGAAAGGGGAAGAGCTATTCTACAATATTTCTATTCATTGTTACCTCAAATTCAGTTTAGTACTAATTAGAAACTGGAGTTGAAGTTAGTACCTGTGTACAGTGCTATCTGAAACAGCTAGAAAATTTCTAAACTTTGAACAGTTATAATTCTTAAATTTTAAAAGCAACCTATGCATATCTATACATGTATGGAAATATTAAAGAGTCCTCTATCAATTTCCTATTCAATACTAAGGCTAAAACACATAATAACCAGGTCTAAATCGAAGTACCGTTTAACGTGTCGTAATAGTCCAGAATCTGGACAGTTATATATTCAGTTGCTGTTTGGATCGTAATTTCTAGTAGGATCATCAAAAGACTTCATAATTTAGATTTATGGAATCCTGAGGATGTGTGTAACAAGTTTGCAATATATTGTTTCTGCAAATATCAATGTTCTCTATTTGAAAATTGTGGACAAAGGGGCTGTTTGGTTTATATACTAAGGTTGCCATAATTTAACACAAATTTTGCCTTACTTGACTAAGGTTAGGTGCTCAAATTTTCAGCCACAACTTGGCAAGCCTAAGGGAATCTTGCCACACTTTTTTTGAGACCTAGACATGTGGGACCCAGTTAGGTGGCAAGGAATGTTGCCACAATTGTGGCTATGAACCAAACACATGACTAAGGTGGTCAAACTAGACTAACTTTAGGTGTGGCAAAGTGTGGCAAATTGTGGATCCAAACCAAACATCCCGAAAATAGAGTGTAGCCGCCCCGCATTTCATCTCACAGGGTTGTGCTCCTTCGAGATTGGTGTCTCTACCTTTTTGCCAAACAAAGCAATGTGCTCGCATACGGCTATCGAGCATCGCTTGTGCTCAGAACACAGATACAAGTAACTGCCTATTTAGAATAAGAAGATAAAATTGCCATTGCTAGTGAGCAACTTTAACATGCTTGTCACCCTCGCAATGTATAGGAACTTTTGGTCAGTCGTCATAAACTCTAGAATGCCTTATCAAATCCTAGAATGCTTCCATCTTTTTCTTCATGCAACACTTCATGTAGAGTTAATATGTCCATTATTATATTTTTTGTCTTATTAGTTCTAGCATGGAAAGCCCTAAGAAGACTGGTGCTAGTAGTGACAATAAAGAAGACAATATGGAGTTTACTAACTCTAGCAGTTCAGACTCATTTCACAGTCCATCGGATCCTTTTCCTAATATAAAAATTAAAAAGACCTCAGAGGATCTCGACCCGAAATATGATCCTACCGACGAGGTATGGATCACGAATCTTAACTTCAGCAGTTCAAGTTAATGTTGGTTGTCAAGTATACGAAGTCTTATAATTCTTTTCTACCTAGATTAATCACGAAGACAACGAGGTGACTTCGGCTCCTAAAACCGCAGAAGGTTCTCCAATGGATGAATCCTCAGCTTCACTCAAGCGGAAACGAGGGCAATCCCAATAAGGTTCCATTGGACCACATCATGTACATAACAAGGGTCGGTCCAGGTGGGCTTCCCCAAGAACCACTGAATTCAGTTACCAAGTACCGTAATGCATGCAGTTTTCTTGTTAGGGAGCTCGTGCCGATCACAACCAAGAATTGGAGGAAATTACCCGAGCAGACCAAGAATGGGTTGTGGGAAAGAATAAAGAAACAATTCAAGTTCCCGAAAGGCACGGAAGAAGCTGTAAAGAAAGCAACATTGGTCTCTTGCGGCAAGAAGTTTCGTGGCTGGAAGAGCGAAATGAATGCTTATGTTAAGGACGATAAGGTCCCTGGCCCGAGGAAGATGGGAAAAATCACACAAGCTCAGTGGCAAGAGTTTGTTTGTCAAAAGACCACACCTGATGCTAAAGCTCTAAGTGCAACTAGGTTAGAGCTTGTAAAAAAGAACAAATACCATCATCGCTTGGGGGTCTGCCGGATATGCCCCCAAAGTCCAGAAATGGAATAAGATATTAGACAAAATTGCCAGTAAGGGCAATCCTCACCCATTAGAAGGCTGCGATGAGAGAACTCAGCGGTGGGTCTTTGTTCGGTCAGGTTTGACCAGTGAGGGCAAACTTAAAAAGCCCGACTCTGTGAATGAAGTCGAGGATAAAATGAAAGA
This sequence comes from Tuctoria greenei, assembly GCA_036927565.1. Taxonomy (NCBI): domain Eukaryota; kingdom Viridiplantae; phylum Streptophyta; class Magnoliopsida; order Poales; family Poaceae; genus Tuctoria; species Tuctoria greenei. The sequence continues at coordinate 207,846,706 of JAYESD010000003.1, forward strand.
AGTAATTGAAAAGCAACAGAAGGGTCTCTTCAAGCCGAAGAGGGAGAATGACCAACTTACCGCTATCTTAGGAAACCCTGAACACAGCGGACGGGTTCGAGCAGTCTCTTCTCAAATGTCTTGGCTAGATGGTTTCCATAAAGATAAAGACACACATAGAAGACGCGAGAAGTTTAAGAAAACACTTGATGAAACGATTGCTCAAAAGTTCAAAGAAAATATGCAAGAAATAATGGAACAACTTAGACAATCGGAACAATTAGTGGCACCGAGTACAGCGATGGTTCCGGTGCGAAAGGGGCAATTAGTATCTCCAACTGCCTACCCTAGCAGCGTTGGTTTTGTGCCAGGCTCAGGGTCAACCCATAAGTTCCCTGTCGATGATATTTCTAACGACAAATCTTGTCATCTTCTTGTCCCGATCGGCAGAGCAGGGAACAAAACCAAACAGGTTGCCACTGCTATGGCAAAGCCTGATCGTGACTTCAACGAGAATCCACTTCCGTTATATTATGTTGTGGTGCAAGTTCTTCAGATCATTGATAATGATTATGAAGATTATGAAATAGACCACGTCACAACTGAGGGGATCGCGACTCTGGGGCAGGCTGTCAACCAATTAATCCTTTGGCACCAACGCGATATCGTGTTGGACGATGAGCCCAATTTCTAGCCCCGTCGCATCTCAAAATACTGCAACCCCATCTTCTAAGCCGAAAGTCTAGGAAGATCCACTCCCAGTCCAGGAAGATCCACTCCCCCTATGTCTCAGCAAGGATGATAGTAGCCTTGCTAGTAAAGATATCCAAGAGCAACAAGTTGGACAACAGCTTCAAGCAGTACAAGAGCAAGTTGTTGCTAGTAAAGAGCAACCACTTGAGCAACGGCTTGATGTAGTACTAGAGCTAGCTGCTGGGAGTAAAGAGCAATCAGTTGAACAATAGGTTCAACAACAAGCTAGTGTCCAACTTCCGATGACTACTCCTCAATCATCAGTGCCTATCAAAGTTAGCTCATACAAAATTAAGAAACCTTCATCAGAAGTGTCAAAGTATTTGGAAACTATGAGGGAAAATATTAGAAAATCAAGTGCATCTCATTCTTCTCATGAGCCAGCATTAGGAGATATCGAGGAGTGGGAAGAAGACGGTGTCATGTATAAACGGCGGATGGCTTTAGTTAAACCATGAGTTCCAATATACAAGCTTGAGGATGTTCCTCCTGAATTTAAGAATGGAAAGCTGTTAATGACATCCGTACAACTTAGCAAACAACCTGCCCCGCTCAAAAGAATGCATGAGTGGTACATCATTGCCAGCACAAAATATGAGATTAATTGCGTCACATTTCGTATTCCAAAAGAAGCATTCTAGAGCACTGGAGAAGATAGACGAGTCATTTTATTTCAAGAGCTGCATCCCCTTTTCCATCGGGGCATGCTCAAAATCAACCTGCTGCTCATCTGGTGCTTGTAAGTGCCTACAATATTTTGCATTTGGTTTTCTTACTACACACATACACATTTCATGAGATTATAACAATTCTGGACTTCTTCAATAGGATGCAATACATGGATAATGAAAAGATGGAACGCAAGACAGGAATCCTTGACCCTACACGGATTGCAAAGACACTATTCGACGTCAAGGCGGATCGAGACTCAGCAAAGTTCAAGCACATGAAATAAAAAGATTTTGAAAAAGCAATCGCAAAACATAAGAAGGATAGAAGGACAAAAGTTGCAGCTTACATAGGACATGTGATGTTTAACTTTGTCAGAGACGGCAAGGACCTCGTAAAGGCTCCGTACCATTTTGAGTAAGTTTGATACATGACATTGAAATAGCAATTATTGGTATTGTTAACACATGTGTTTGTATGTTTGCAGTAATCACTACATAATGATCTTCATCTAGCCAACGTAGGGAATGACAACAGTCTTGGACTCGGCCAATTTCCCACCAGATCGTTACAAAGATTTCCTTTCCATTTCGAAACTCTACGTTTATTCAATAATTTTAATTTACACACATTTAGAATGTGTTGACAAGTTTTATATGACATTTCCTGTATTACAGCGCTTGGCAGTTTTACGCGGAATGGCTTGGCGGTGACAGACCTTCTAAAACGACTGCATTGGACATTAAAACGTATTATGCTTGTCCAAAGCAGCCTGCTGGGAGTGTCTTATGCGGGTACTATGTATGCGAGCATCTCCAGACCGCCAGCAAGTGTAGAGTGAACCGTTAGGATGTAAGTTATCCTTAATGTTGATATCTTATTTTCTTACATTTGAGTTTCATTTTCATTGTAACTAGCATAGTTTAATACTTATATTCTCTGTTGTACAATATTACCATAAAAATTATTTTCATATTTTGATTCCAACTTCAAAATTCAATTGCTCATAGTACAACTGCTCCAAAAATACCAAATAAATTCTTGTATACTCTCACTTTGATCTATACTTTGAGATTGTTCAAACCAACACATTCTAAACCTTGTTATGTGTTTCATTGCAGCACACGAAGAATGGCCGGTTTGTAGAAGTATTCCTGGTGGAGGGGCTGACAAGATTGCTGCTGAACTTTGTCAATTCATTCGTCGCAAAATTTTGCACAAAAGAGGGGAGTTCTTTGATGAGAATGGTGCAATAGTTGATGTGCCAAAACTTTGCAACTTTGCCAATAGAAACAGTTTTACGTGAAAACTTGTAAACTACGAGATGAATTGTATTTGTAACTTGTACATATGTATATTGTTTTAGTGAAATTGACTTCTGTGAGATGACTTTTGTGATGATATTATTGACTTTTGTGATGATATTATTGACTTCTATTCTGTGATTATATTGAATTGACCTGGAAATTAGAAATAACAGCAGCTAGTGCTGCATAGGTTATACCTTATCACAGGCGATTATTTACCAACGGCTAGAGCTGCCTGTGAAAAACAACTATCACAAGCGGCTAGATATAGGTAAAGAACCATCTGTGATAACCTAATTATCATAGGCGGTTACTGTTATGGTAGAAACCGACTGCGATAAACTGTCTTCACAGGCGGCTTGATGTAAGTCAAGATCCGCCTGTGATAATACTATTATCACATGCGGTTATATATGCTTCATGACCCGCCTGTGATAATTGTATTATCACAGGCGGTTACATATGCTGCACGACCCGCCTGTGATAACTTATCTTCACAGGCGGCTAGCATAAGTAAAGAACCGCCTGTGATAATCTGTCTTCACAGGCGGTTTCACTTCTCCGCCTGTGAAATTGTGGATTATCACAGGCTCTTCGTTTCAGGCGGTTTTAAAAACCGCGTGTGATAATAGGTTTGGAGCCGCCTACGATGAGGCTTATTGTAGTAGTGTCAGATTGCCCTAACTTTTCAGGTACTACTTCCCGGGATGGAAAGCAAACAAGGACAAATCACCCCTCTGCAAATGATAAGAAGAAAAAGAAGGGTTTTACAGGGCATCAATTGGTGAGCAGTTTTATCTCCGCACTTCAAGAACTTGGCTCAAGCGATGTGGACATTGGAAGTGATGAAGATGAAGATGATTTGGCAAACTTGTGCTTCATGACGGGCAAATCAAGGTCAAGTATGGAGGATGCAGAACACAACAACGACAATGAAGAAGTATGTCCTACTTGCGAAGAAATGTGTGATGCTATTTCTCGTGCCACTATTATAGTTAATAAAAGGGAAAAAAAGCTTAGGGATAGTGCTGCTAAAATTGAATCACTAGAATCTGAAATCATCCGTTTAAAAACATTGATTCCTAGTGATGATGCATGTCCCTCATGTGATTTAATATATGAACAATTGTCCTCATTAAGAAGTGCGCACACCTCCACACTTGATAAACTTGAGTTAGAAATTAAAAGAATAGAGAGCTTGCTGCACTTAATAATAAAAACTTGAAAGATGCTAGCTGTTCTACATTTGATTTTCATTGTTCTACTTGTGTTGATCTTGATAAGAAACTACAAGATGCTATGAATGAAATTTCTATATTGAACAATGCTTTACGTTCTCATGAAGTTAAATTTTGTTCCAATTGCAAATTAAAAGGAAAAACTTCGTGTGAAAATTGCCTTGATCTGTCCAATAAACTTGATAACATGCATAAGACATTAGATCGGTTTTGTAATGAGAATAAGAACCTAAACTTCCTGCTGAATTCTTCCAAGTTTTGCAATGATAAAACTGGTTTAAGTTTTGATTCTCATGCTCATGCTAAGGCACATCCACCTAAAATTGGAAAGTCATTAGGAAGTGGTTTGATTCAAACAGTTCCTAAGCAAAAAGAAGTGGTTTTCAAATCTGCAGGAGTGTTGTCTCATTCGGTTTCAAATAAAAATGTTGCTTGCTCATCTAGACATGTACACAAAGTTAAAATTTCATTGTACCTATTGTGGTAGAGATGGTCATGTCATAGATTTTTGTTATAGACTAGCTAAACAACAGAAAAAGGAAAGAATGATTGCTAGATCTCATAACTTTCATGAAATTAGCCGCACTTGCTAAACCGAATGATAGGAACACATAATCTGCTGTAATGAGTCGAAAACATGCTAAGGTTGCTCCCAAACCTACTGTTTTTTGTGCTACACATATAACATCTCGTAGGACAGTAGTTGGGTACAAAATTCTCAAGCTTTGGCTCATAAACCTGTTGTTTTATCTCAGCTTTCGCGTATTATTCCTGTTGGATGTCGTGTGACTCAGTACTAGATTCCTAAATGCCTTTTGACTAACCCCAGTATTGAGTCATCGACGTATTGTGCTTCTATGTAGGTTACACGCTTGAGGAAGGAGAATATTTGGATTGTGGATTCAGGTTGCTCACGCCACATGACCGGTAACAAAGAATGGTTCTCCTCCCTCTCTTTTGTGTCACATGTAGAGAATGTTACTTTTGCCGATAATTCTTCAACTCCTATAATTGCTAAGGGTTCGATTAGAGTAAATAATCACTACACTTTGAAGGATGTGGCACTTGTTAAAAATTCAAAATACAACTTGCTTTCTGTTTCACAACTGCTAGATGAAAATCTGGAAATTATTTTCACTAAAAATTGCTTCAAAGTTGTAAATTCAAATAGTGAGCTTATTTTTAACATGTCTCGGTTTGGAAGAGTTTTTAAAGCTGATTTTGATATGTCTTTATCTAAGCATAAGTGTCTAGTTGCTAATGATTCAAAGGACTTATATTTTTGGCATCGTAGACTTGGTCACATAGGCTTTGATCATCTAACGCGTGTTAGTGCTCTTGATCGCATACGTGGGCTACCTAAGCTTAAAGGGGACAAAGAAATTGTGTGCTCTTCTTGTAGACATACTAAGATGGTTGCAGGTTTACATAATCCTCTCACAATGATCATGACAACTGAATCGGGTCAACTTTTGCACCTTGACACCGTAGGACCTTCACGTGTTCAATCCTTCAGAGGTAAATGGTATGTTCTTGTGATTGTTGACAATTATTCTAGATACTCTTGAGTTTACTTTATGGCATCTAAGAATGAAGCTTTTAGTCACTTTAGAACTTTATTTCCTATATTATCAATTGATCACCCAGGATCTTTAAAAGCAATTAGAAGTGATGACGGAACCGAATTTAAAAATCATTCTTTTGATCACTTTTGTGCTGAAAACGGAAGAGATCATCAATTTTGTTCATCATATGTACCTCACCAAAATGGTGTTGTAGAAAGAAAGAACAAAACCTTAGTTGAAATGGCTAGGACTATGCTTGATGAATATCAAACTCCTATGAAATTTTGGGCTGATGCGATTGCAACCGCTTGTTATATCTCAAATCGTGTTTTATTGCACACTAAGCTAGGTAAAACACCATATGAGCTCCGGTTTGGACATAGGCCTAGTGTTACACATTTTCGGGTCTTTGGTTGCAAATGCTTTGTTAAGAAACATGGCAATCTTGATAAATTTGGACCTAGATCCATTGATGGAATGTTTCTTGGTTATCCATCTCATATTAGAGGCTACCGTGTGCTTTTACTTGACATTAACAAAATTGTGGAGACTTGTGAAGTGTCTTTTGATGAAGCTAGCACAGGTACTAGCTCAAACATTGCAGGTCCAGATCCATATCACAGGGGGATAGTATTTTCGTTGAAGAAGACGAAGAAGTGGTGCTGCTGCCCGAAAATTCAGCAGCTAATGACACTGTTCCAGCTCCTGATTTTTATTCACAGCCAACACCGACGACCATCATTGCTGGTCAAGATCCTCCTCAAGTCACAAGCTCATCGATTTGTGATGAACATGAAGAAGAAAAAGTTTGTGAAGTGTCCACTCCCCTCCGAGTTCTTAAAAGTCATCCTCCACAACAAATTATTGGAAGCTTGCACGAACGAGTCACACGGTCCAGGTTTTGCAATCCAAACTCTCATGCTCATTCTGCTTTTGTTGCTTCTTTTGAACCCAAAGATATATCACACGCACTCACTAATGAATACTGGATTATTGCCATGCAAGAAGAGTTAGAAAATTTTGAAAGAAGTAATGTTTGGAAACTTGTACCTCCACCTAAAGGTCACACTTTAATTGGAGCTAAATGGGTGTTTAAAAATAAACAAAGTGAGGATGGAGTTGTGGTTAGGAATAAGGCTAGGTTGGTTGCTCAAGGTTTCACTCAAGTTGAAGGTCTAGATTTTGATGAAACTTTTGCTCCTGTTGCTAGATTAAAAGCCATAAGATTTTTGTTAGCTTTTGCTACATCTAAAGGTTTTAAGCTATATCAAATGGATGTTAAAAGTTCTTTTCTTAATGGCCCCATAGATGAGGAGGTTTATGTCAAAGAACCACCGGGTTTGAAAATCCAGATTTTCCTAATTATGTTTAGAAACTGTCCAAAGCCATGTACGGTCTCAAACAAGCCCCCAGAGCATTGTATGATAGGTTAAAAAAATTCTTACTTGAAAAGGGGTTTACCATGGGCAAGGTTGATAAAACTCTTTTTGTGCTCAAGCATGGCGATGACTCATTATTCGTTCAAGTGTATGTGGATGATATTATCTTTGGTTGTGCTTCTCATGATCTTGTGTCCAAGTTTTCAGATATGATGAGTTCATAATTTGAGATGAGTATGATGGGAGAACTCATGAACTTTTTGTGGCTGCAAATCAAGCAAACCAAGGAGGGTACCTTTGTGCATCAAACAAATTATACAAAAGACCTCCTAAGGCGCTTCAACATGGACAAAAGAAAGCCTCTTCGGACACCAATAGGAACAACAACAACACATGAACTTGATGAAGATGGTGAACCCATGGATCAAAGAGAATATAGAAGCATGATCAGATCACTTTTGTACCTCACGGCATCAAGACTGGACATACAATTCATTGTATTTCTTTCTGCACAGTTTCAAGCCTCCCAACGTGCTTCACATCATCAAGCTGTCAAAAGGATTCTCAGGTACTTACATGGAACTCAAGAATTTGGCATTTTTCTTCCTTCTTCCTCAACCATTACTTTGAAAGCTTTTTCGGATGCTGATTTTGGGGGTTGTAGGATTGATAGGAGAAGTACTTCAGGTGCTTGTCATTTTCTTGGTAATTCACTTGTTGCTTGGTCCTCTAGAAAACAAAATTCAGTTGCACAATCCACGTCCGAATCTGAATATGTAGCTGCTGCTAGTGCTTGCTCAAAAATTCTTTGGATTGTTCAAACACTTAAGGACTATGGGGTTGATCTAGATAGTGTTCCACTGTTTTGTGATAACACTAGTGCCATTTGCATTGCTAAAAACTCCGTGCAACATTCTAGAACGAAGCACATTGATATTAGGTATCACTTTTTCCGTAACAATGTTGAAAAAGGAAACATTGTGCTTCACCATATAGATACCGAACAACAATTAGCTGACATTTTTACAAAACCTTTGGATTTCACTCGTTTTTCTTATATTCGTAGTGAAATAGGGGTTATGCATCCTCATGGCTAAAATTGAGGGGGAGTTTTGAAACTTGAGAAGTCTATGTGTGAATCTAAAATTAAAATAATATGAGCATAGTATTTCATACATATATGACCTTGTGATTCCTTTTACATGCTGAAAGTTCTTACTACATTACTCGTGTTATACATTTTGTAGTTTTTGCCATGTATAATAATTGGAATAATTACTTACACTAAATATGGTCATGGTCGAACTTTCTTGCTATTTTGAACTCATTGCATGCTCACAAGTGCTTTTAATCATTAAGAATTAATCAAGTAATCAAGTCACATGTTGAGTTTTTATGAACAAATAGAAACGAGAAAAGATCAAGATAATATGCATGCATCACACTTCTTCTTTTGAGATGGCTTATCATTGCACTTAGATATGAATTTGGAAGAAGTTGTGTATGACTAAAACCATGTCCTTAAGCTTTTGATTGTCAAATGACATAAGCTTGGCTTGGTTGGTTAGAATAAGGCAGATGCGCATATAATCTCTAGCAAATATCATATGATCAAGATTTGTGCTTTGAAAAATAATAAAATGCAGCAACAAGTGTCATGCTTTGAGGTTTTGAAATAGTTAAGTTTGTGAGATCATGACTTTCTTAAATTGAAAATTACATTTGATCTCTAGCATGGCTTACACTACTTTATGTATTTCATTGATGTGACAGTGTAAGTTACTTGATGGTATGACTTGGATGAGCTTTGTTTTATATGTATATGTTAAAATGTGCTCATAACAATTAAAATTTGTCTTATAAACCTTGCTGAATACATTGTCAAAAGGGGGAGAGATAATATGTGAATTTTTAAAGATAAGTATGCAAGGGGGAGAAATTGATTACACATTGCACATATTCACAATTGTTTTTGGCACAATTCTTCTCAGAGGGAGAATTTATTTTCTCATTTTATTTCTGTTTTACAAAGGGGGAGAAATTGTTTTCAAAACTTTTAATGTGAATAAGCCAATGTTCGGATCTTAAGTGGTGTTGCCAATGCATTCATCAAGGGGGAGATTGTGAGACCTATGTGTGCTGAATACATTGGCTTTGACAATAAAAGTTTTGAATGCTGCCGTAACATCTTTTTACCAAGGTCCGACTCTAGCTTTGAGCTTCTGCAAGGTCCGACAATAGGTCTGACTTTCTTTGTCTAGGTCCGACACATTTTTTTGTAGCTCCGGTGAGCTTTGTCTTTAGCTCCAGCATGTGTTTGATAGCTCCGACATGTCATTGTTAAGCTCCCATGTTTTGCTAGGTCGTACTTATGTTGGTTAGCTCCGGCGCTAGATAGTACTAGCTTTGGTTAGCTCCGGCACTAGATTGTACTAGCTTTGGTTAGCTCCAGTACTAGGTTGTACTACCTTTGGTAAGCTCCAGCTCAAGCTCCGGTTAGCTTTGGCAAGTTTTGGAGCTTGATCGCAATGTTCCTACTTTTATTGTGAATTGTCTCGAACTTGCTTTACATTGTTGGAAAGATTGCTTAGTATTCATTTGCTAAGTTTTTGATGCGTTTTGGTTGATATGGATGCTATCGTTTTTGCTATGCTTTGCAACATGCTTATGTGAGGTGCTCATGTAAGGTGTTGTGTTCGGAACTAATTTAAGTCAAGTCGCGGACTTGGGCTTGTATGGATTGGTTGTTTATTCATGTGCAGGTGTTGCTTGAGTTCAAGATATGGCTGGTGACGGGATCCATTGAAATATTCTTAGGGAGAAGATGAGGTTCAACAACCAAGTTCGGGAGAAATTGTGGTTGAGTTGATCGGGAGGTCATGCAGCATGTTTGAATCGAGAACAATGCATATGAAGGTATCGTGGACGTCGTTGAAAGATAATTGCACGTATGCAAGGAGTGCATGGACGTGACTACATGATTTCGAGGCGTGATGAAGAGATGTGGACGTAAAGAATTTGTCAGAAAGGTCCAACTGACTAGGTTATGGACTCAAGCTGCAGCTGAGTCGTGTTTGACTCGAATATGGAAAGTTTTGAGTTGGTTATGTTAGTATTTTGTGTGGGACACGAATTTGGGTTGTTTTAGAAATGTGGAATACGTTCCTAAGGTGTTTGGAAGTCTTAAGATTGCTTCTATCTGCGTATAGAAGAGTCCTAAGCAGTTATGGAAAGTATCGATTCATGAACGGAGTAGGATTAGAGTCCTGCTTTGAGTTGAGTTGGCTTTCAAGCTGGTTATATAAGCAAGGGAGGCCAGAGCTCGTGGTGCACGACTTTGGGTCTGTTCTTCTTGTGTTTTATTGAATAAAATTCGTAGTTGAAAGGAACTTTTGTGCCTTGTTCGTCCGACTTGTTCCAGACAAGTTTTTACTCATCGAGTTTATGCACAACACTACCTTTTGTCGGTGGTTTTATCATAACTCGAGTTTTTCAGATCCATTTGACGTGATTCTTTTTGGGTTGTATTCACAACTTGATTATCTATCATCTGTCAAAATTTCATGGTCATTGGATTTGTGGTTTCTTATCTACATGAGTTTCTTTGCAGCGTTCCAGAACTATTTTTCTCGGGTAGGACAGATTGACTTTTGTTCGATCTTTCAATCGTAACTTGAGTTTCTCTTGACGGATTTGAGTGATTCTTCTTGTATCATCTTCTTGACTTGATCCTCTCTGATATCTATCACTTTTGTCATGGTGAAACACATTTAGATTAGTCCATACACGATTTCTTTAACATATTGTTTTTCCGCCGAAGGGTTTGGGATTTAATTGTTTCCGCTGCATAAGATTTTTTAATCTACCATTCACCCCCTCTGGTAGCTTTTCACGTGCTCTTCGATCCTACAATAACTCAGTCATGGGCTTCGCTATCTTGGAAAAGTCCTTGATGAACCTACGGTAATATCCAGCAATTCCGAGGAAACTCCTTATTTCCTTGACATTCTGTGCCGGTTCCCACCTTAGAACATCTCTAACTTTCCCTGGGTCAACCGATACTCCTCCTCCCGAGATGATATGGCCTAAAAATGATACTTCCCTTAACCAAATTTGACACTTGTTGAACTTGGCATACCATTGATGCTCCCTCAATTTCTGCAATGTGAGCCTCAAGTGTTCCTCATGCTCCTCCTCGTTCCTCGAGTAGATCATAATGTCATCAATGAAGACCACAACAAATTTATCCAAGTACTTTATGAAGACCTTATTCATGAGGTACATAAAATAGGCATGTGCATTTGTCAAAGCAAAGGACATCACGGTGTACTCATAAGATCCATACCGTGTCCGGAAAGCTGTTTTGGGTATATCCGACGGTCTTATCTTCATTTAAAAGTAGCCTGACCTCAGATCAATCTTGGAGAAACTCAGGCGCCCTTCATTTGGTCAAACAAATCCTGAATGCGGGGCAATGTATACTTGTTCTTGATTGTCACCTTATTGAGAGTTCAGTAATCCACACACATCTTTTGGGATCCATACTTCTTGTCCACGAAAAGTATAGGCGCTCCCCAAGGTGAAGAGCTTGGGCGGATAAAACCCTTCTCTAGTTGCTCTTGAATTTGCTTCTTGAGCTCTGCTAACTCCTTAGGAGGCATCCTATATGACCTCTTATCTATAGGTGCAGTTCCAAGTATCAATTCAATAACGAATTCTATGTCTCGATCAGGTGGCATACCTGGCAACTCATCCTGAAACACATCTAAAAACTCACACACCATTGGAATCTCCTCAATTGCGGCACCGTCCATGTGATTCAGCTCCAATTGCTTTAGTGCATGTTTAGATGCTTCAACTTCTATGGTGATCCCTTCCTCATTGGTCAACTTCACCATCTTTGTGGCACATTGAATTATCCCATTATGCTTCCTTGACTAGTCCATACCAAGTATTATGTCCAGCCCTTGAGAATCCAAAACAATGAGGTTGGTAAAGAAGTCTACTCCCCTTATTCTAAGGCTTACTTTTGGACATACTATATTTGTCCTCATCTCTCCTCCTGAAGACTTAAACAATAGAGTATACTTCATATGATAGATAGGAAAACTATTCTTGGCAACATACTTCGATGCAATGAATGAATGCGATGCTCCAGAATCAAATAACATAGTCGTCGGGTTGGAGTTTGCGAGAAACATACCAATGACCACGTCATCTACTTGTTGTGCTTCCTCTGTAGAGACATGGTTCACGTTGCCACGTACCAGGTTTTGTTGTCCATGGTTCCCTTGTGGCTGTCCTCCATTGAGTCCTGGTTTCTGTCTTGGCGCATTGTTTGCATGACCAAGTCCTGACTTAGGACATTGAGATGCAAAATGTCCTGCTTCTCCACATGTATAGCACTTCTTAGCTGCACTAGAATTTGGACAGACTTGATTCTGCACATTTGCACCAGGAAAATTGGCATGAGGTGCATAAGGCATTGGTGGCCTAGGTGCTTGCATGATGGGGCGCTGCTGCGCAAACTAAGGCTGAGCTGGACGAGGTTGATAACCAGGGTGTTGATCAGGCGCAAGAGTGTTGTAATATGGCGCATTGGGTGGTGCAAAGCGGGGGCACACATTGCTTCCTTGTTGATGTCCTGGATATGGTGCCTTCCTCTTAGTTTCTAGCTCCATCTCATGGACCTTGTTCTCCACCAAAATTGCCTTGTCCACTAGCTCCTGAAAGTTTGCATAATCACAGTTGAGCAATTGTACCTGGATCTTATTGTTCAAGCTTCTCATGAACAAGTATTTCTTCTGGCTGTCCCGGCTGACATCTTCAGGGGCGTACCTAGAGAGTTGAGTGAACTTATTAAGATAGTCACTCACACTTGACCTTCCTTGCCTCAAGTTCTCAAATTCTTGTCTCTCTAGGATCATAACACCTTTCGGCACATAATGAGAATGGAAGCTCTCGTTGAATTCAGCCCAAGTAATCGTCTCATGGTTCTCATGGGCGTTGCATAAGGAATCTCACCAATCCACAGCTGCTCCGACTAGTTGATGGGAAGCAAATAGAACCTTCTCTCGTTCACTACATTGAACAATGGATAGCTTCTTCTCCACAGACTTGAGCCAATCATTGGCGTCCATAGGGTCGGTGGCTTGAGCAAAGGTTGGTGGCCTAGTCCTCATGAACTCTCCCAACTTGTTATGAAGCGGTGGGGGTCGTGGCGGTGGAGGCATGTGGGGATGATTGTTGTTGTCAGCTTGCAGTTGTCCCATAATTTGTATCATGGTCTGCATGAGCTAGTTTTGCATAGCCAATAGCTGCTCAAGGTTGACAGCTCCCTGGGCAGGTCCTTGTCCATTGTTGTTCTAAGGTGCTCCATTGTTCTCCTCCTCATTATTGTCATCCCTCTGGTTGCGAGTTCTCACCATATGAAGAAAAGGAAGAGATAAGAATTTAGAAAACGTCTCCAACTATATGCATCAAGGGATATGAAACTAAGCAACTAAATATACAAGCCTATATGGACATGGCAATGCTAAAGCATCCCAAAATCATCTACTAAGCACACAAGCAACAATACATAGCAATCAGCACACCAAACAAAACACATCGATTCCTGAGTGCTCCTATGTGCTCTAAAGTGTCCATTCTATCTGGGTTGCGTCCTACGATCAACCTGTGGCTCTGATACCAATTTGTGGTGCCCGGTTCCAAAAAAGAACCAAGTGTGACACATATGTGTGCCCATGACGTTCCACACACATACACGAGTGCATTTACAAAAGGATAGATAGAAAATTACCACAGCTTAGATTATTAAATAAGTACTTTTATTACAATATTCAAGTAATCCTCAAATTACAACTCTAATGATCAATGTTATTGATGATACTACTGCAGTAGAAATAATCTAATTAAGCAAATAAAGCATTAGGGATAGCGCAGCTCCAAGCAACACCACAGGCAAAGCTGACGGCAACACACAACCTAGAATTCCTCATTAACGTCTTGGTAATCCCAATCCTGACCTGCAATTATTGGTGGGGGAATTGCAAGGGTGAGTACATGTCGTACTCAGCAAGTGTGGGAAAGTATGACATGTAACTGATACGAATGACAACAATAATAAAGGCTAACTGCTGAAATGTACATTAAAACATCCGAAGAGCAGTATATTATATGTATGTGAAGTAAACCCGTCATATACCATGATGATTATCATATTATAAGTCCATATTCCATATCCATCACCATTATACCAGCTTTCACCATTACCATTAACCATATCCAAAACCATAATTCAATCCATAACCAACCATAACCATATTATCAACCATAACCAGTACCAAACCATCCCAATACCAAAACATAACCAAACCATCCCAAATCCCAAGTTTCCCTCTAATCATGTGAGGGTCCAGGTTGCTCATGACTGGGAGCACGGCTATCATGATAGTTTTTAAGACTCTGCAGAGTTTGTACCACTTGACCCACGTGTTCGTGATTTCATCACCTTTCGATGACTAGGAACCTCTATTATGCCATCTCACACTTCCGTAGGTGTGTAGCCAAGAGATCACAAAATAGCCTTTACAATGGGATTACTAGCATGTACGGACCCGCTGAGGTTTCACCGGTGGTGATGCCTCCAACTGAGTACATCTTCAACCAAGGGCCACCTCTTGTGCCATTCGGATCCCAAGGAGCCTGCCAGAAATCCAAGCCCATTCTGACTCCCATTCCCCGGTGCGCCAAATGATCCGCGCAATACTAGAAATACCCTAATTAATCAGCTATGTCGCACCCATACTTGGCCTCGTGGTGGCACTGTAAATCCTGGATGGTCGCTCCACGAACCGGTCCTTAGATCTAAAGCAAGCAAAACCACCATAACATCAAACCCATACACATACCATGCTTGCTTAGATCACCCATTACCATATTACCATTAACCATGTTCATCAGTGTACATTGTCCATCATCTCAATAATCTATAATTAAGTAACTTGGTTGTTTTCTCATCCCAATTAATTTAAGCGAAGCCAAAATGTAAAAAGCCCTTCCCGACTCTCTACTATTTACCCCAAGCGACAAAGGTGGTCAAACAAGACTAGTAGACTCCTATCTTGGGTTTCCCATCAATTTGATACAAGCAATGCAGTTTTGCAAACATAACATTTAAAAACAGGATCAATATGATCAAGGACACTTGCCTTGCTCTTGGGCTTGATTAGGATCAAAGACTCCAAAGTGCTGGTGATGGAGGTCTTCGACAGCATCCTCTAGAGCGAATTCTTCTATTTCGCGCAACGAACATACAACACAAGAATTACAATCAATAGATGCTCATATGTTACTCAATATGACATGGCATGCATGATTAATGCAAATGTGACGTGAAACAAGTTAATGAGTTACTACTAATGTTTACTAATCATTTATAATGGTTATTAACAAGTTTTAACAGGTTCAGTTGATCCAATTAAATTCAAAATATGTCGGCACCTTGCGTACCGGATACCCCTTGGGACCGCAAAAAGAGCAAAGGAACTCCGCCCATCAGTGTTGAAGACCTCCGAAGGCCCCACGTGTCACTCGGAACCGGACCTGCCTCCCTTCTATGGTTAGTCCCAGTGCCGCCACGTGCATCATTAGACCGGAGCTACATTCCCTACACGGGAATGCTTCGGATTAGATACCTGTGTGGCACCCCCGGACCTAACCCCCGACAAAGGGAAGCTCCGGTACCGACACATGTACAACAGCACCGGACCTACTCGTCCAAGACAGTAAGATCCAGAGCTGCCACGCGTCCAAACGACGGACCTTCAAACTCAACAGGCAGAGTGGTGGACTTCCAACGGCTCGGACCTTCAAGGAACATTAAAGATCTCAAGGCCCAATTAAGTGTCATTAATGCTACCTTAATGGCACACGATCGAAGGGCCCTTAATACCAGTAACGCCACTGTCAAGGCGCGTTACCACAATATTAAGGGCAATTAAGTGCATTAGTTGTGTATTAAGCATCAGTAACTGCCAAGGCCACATGTCGAGCCAAGCTAACGATGTAACGACTAGTCCTTGTACAATAAAAGGACTGGTCGAGCGATACACAGGGGAAACTTCCACACACACCCACGTACGCTGTGACGAGACACTCTGCTCTTACACAAAAGCGCTCATACGCTCAATACAGCAACAACACACATCCGTGGAGTGGGGTATTACGCTCAGGTGGCCCGAACCACGTAAATCCTCGTGTCAACTCATCATCTTGTTCTGAATCTCTACGCACCCACAACCGAACTACAAACTCCGCGGGATGCCAATGGTAGTACCAGGAGAATTGCCGGAATCACACTCCGAAAGTTGGCGCCCAGGTAGTGGGTGCCTGAGATTCAAACCTAGTGAACTCTGCTGTTGGATCGTCAAACGGCAACCACACTGCGCAACCTGCTGAAGGCAATGCCTCCAACATGCAGCAACCAGCAGGTGTCATGGCTCCAGCAGGAGTCATGCCACCACCACGACGATCCGCACCGGCGAATCAAGCTGGACAGCAAGATGGGGCGTCCGTGTTGGTCACTGCATCGGCGAAGAACAACCCCGAACACGCACTCCATGCTGCGCGTGCTCTTCTCCAATGTCCACTGCCTCCAGGAGCATCCCAGGGTGCAATGGAGCAGTAGAGAGCTGATGTAGAACATTTGGTTGCAGCAGCAGCCGATCGCATCCGCAACCAAGGTCCTCCCCCCTCGGGGCGGGCCCAATCGCAGCATCGCACCTTGTCGGGTAGACTTGCTCCGAACGGTTCACAACAAAGGAGGCATGTTGCATCTCAGCAGGCGACGTCGCTCCCTTCTGGGGCTTGACGTACCCACACGATAACAAGGCTTTCAACTCATGACCTCCGGGCTGAGCTCGATTGTCGTTATCGACAATAGGACGGTCGCGTCCACATCGAGCGTGCTCGTGAGAGGCGAGAGGATCAGGACATCCCTGCTCTTGAGGGAGTAGGATGAGGCTGTTCTACCCTGGCCATGCACCTACAAATGGTCAGATGGCCGCAAAAGTTCAGGCCTCATCCACCGGAGAAATTTGATGGGACTGTCAATCCCGCCGAATTTCTGCAAATCTGCTCCACCGCAATCCTTGCGGCTGGAGGCAGTGAGTCCGTGATCGCCAACTATTTCCCTGTGGCTTTAACTGGGACCGCCAGGTCTTGGTTCATGAGCCTTCCGCCTGACTCCATCAATAGTTGGGCGGAGCTATGCCAACAGTTCACCGCCAACTTCGGGAGCTCATACACCCGACCAGGCACCAAACTGGACTTTTTTGCTGTCAAGCAAAAAGGGGGAGAGTCCCTGCAATCTTTCATCCAGAGGTTCTCCCAGGTACGAAATACCATTCCTTCTATCTCAAGCGCTTCTGTTATTGTGGCATTCAGATAGGGCGTTCGAGACAAGAAGATGCTGAAGAAGCTGGCGACCAAGGAAGTCACCAGCGTCATGGAACTCTTCAGTTTGGCAGACAAATGTGCAAAAGCTGCGGAGGGCCGAGAAATTCACTCCCAACCACCTCCGGAGGACAACAAAAAGTCCTCCAAGGGTGAAGCCGCTACCTCTGGGAGTGGCAAGAAGAAGAAAAAGTCCAACGGCAAGAAGAAGTCGTCGGCCGGCACACCCACTGCCGCTGCTGCCACAGCTTCGGGTGGCCAGGGGCCATGCCCCGAGAAACGACCTCGGCCGTCGTCCGAAGACGGTGGAAGCTCCAAGATGTGGTGTCCTATACACAAGACGAACAACCACAACTTGGAAGGCTGCCGAGAGGTCCAGAACCTTGCTGAGCACTACAACAAGCGCCGGGAAGAAGTTCCTTTCCGTCAAAGGGAAGGAAAACAAAAAGTCGACAAAGCTCTGGCTGAAGAGGAGTTAGGCTTTCAGGACCCTAAAAAGGTCTTGAAGGCTGTTTACACCTACGTCGACGATGACTCCGACGTCTCCGACAACGAATGCTGGAAGACCATGAACACTATCTTTGGTGGTTCGTGGGACATCACCTCCCTCCATGTCCTCAAGACAATGCGGCGGAACATGACCTCTGTAGCTCCCACTGCCAGGGCGGAGCCTCACCGGAAGTGGATGGACACTGCCATCACTTTCGATGCTTCGGACTGCCCTCAAAACACGATCGGAGTTGGTCAACTTACTCTGATGGTATCTCCGACCATCAACAACATCCAGCTCCACCATGTAATGGTGGACGGAGGTTCGGGGCTGAACCTCATAAGCTTCGAAGCTTTCGTCATGCTTCAACTCCGACCTTCGCCCCTCACGACCTTTCTTCGGAGTTGGTCCGGGGGCCATAAATCCACTAGGTGCTATTACCCTCCCGGTGACCTTCGGGACTCGGGAGAATTACCGCACTGAGAAGTTGGTCTTCGACGTGGCGTAGATCAACTTACCATTCAATGCCATCTTCAGCAGGCCAGCCTTGTATAAATTCATGGCTGCTGCTCATTATGGCTACTTGGTGTTGAAGATGCCAACGCCATCAGGTGTTATCCGGATCTGCGGAGATCGCACCGCCGGAGTTACTGCTTTGGAAGAACTACATGCGCTTTCTACAACGTAGGAGGAAGAATCCAGAAAGAAGCAAGCTCTGAAGCCTCTGAGCATTCGTCATCGAGGCTCAACCTCCGCACCTCGCATGCAACCAAGCGGCGACACAGACATTCCCGTCAAAGTCATCCAAATTGGTTCTAACGATGCTCAGACCACCCGTATATCGAGAGGTCTGAATGACAAATAGGAACTCACGCTCATCACTTTCCTCCGGGCTAATGTTGACGTGTTTTCCTGGCAACCATCACAAATGTCTGCGATCCATAGGGAAGTGATTGAGCACAATCTGAAGATTTATCCTGACGCTCGGCCTGTACACCAGAAGCCTCGAAAGCAATCAGTAGAGCGACAAAACTTCATACGTCAAGAAGTGAAGAAGTTGCTCGAAGCTGGATTCATCCGAGAAGTCTTCCACCCAAAATGGCTGGCAAACCCAGTCGTTGTACCCAAGGCCGGCGGGAAACTTCGGATGTGTATCGACTACACTACACTGATTAAGGCATGTCCAAAGGATCCATTCCCACTACCTAGAATAGATCAGATAGTGGATTGCACCTTCGGGTGTGAAATATTGTGTTTCCTAGACGCATATTCTGGGTATCATCAAATCAAAATGTCTAGGGAAGATGAAGAGTATACTTCCTTCATCACAGTAGATGGATTATATTGTTACACAACCATGCCATTCGGTCTCAAAAACGCTGCTTCAATGTTTGTGCGAGCTATGTACAAAACTTTTGGAGAGCTTATCAGAGACATAATGGAAGTGTATGTCGATGACATCATCGTCAAGATCAAGAACAAGGTGTCATTCCTTGACACCTTGCAAGCTGTCTTCGACAAGTTGCGAAATATATGCAGCGACAAGTTTCGACAAGCTGTCTTCGACAGGTTCAACTAATGCAGCGGAAATAAACTAATTAAGCAACTAAGCAAACTAAGCAAAAGGGATAGCGCAGCTCCAATCAACACCACAGGCAAAGCTGACGGTAGACACGGCCTAGAACTCCGCATTATCACCATTAAACTCCCAATCCTGACCTGCAACTGTTGGGGTGGGGGAAATTGCAAGAGTGAGTACATGTCGTACTCAGCAAGTGTGGAAAGTATGACATGTGGCTGATTCAAATGACGACAATAATAATGGCAAAGTGCTGAAAAGTACAGTAAAACATTTGAAAAGCAATATATATATGTATGTGAAATAAACCCATCATAATTGTAAGTAATACCATAATACCAAATCCGAATTCATTACCATCATTAATTCCAGATTTCACCATTGCCAATAACCATATTCAATACCCAAAATAAATCCATAACCATCCATAACCATTACCAAAACATAACCTTCCCAATTACCAATTTCCTTCTAATCATGGAAGTTGTCCAGGTGCTCATAACCGGGAGCACGACTATCATGATAGTTTTAGTTAACTCTGCAGAGTTTGTACCTCTTTACCCACGTGTTCGTGATTTCATCACCCTTCGGCGACTAAGAACCTCCCTTATGCCCATGACCCGTCGGTCACATTACACACTTCCGTTGGTGTGTGGCCAAGAGATCACAAAATAGCCTTTACAAAGGGATTACTAGCCTATTTAGACCCCACTGAGGTTTCACCGGTGGCGATGTCTCCCGTAGAGCACATCTTCAACCAAGGGCCCCCTCTTGAGCCATTCGGATCCCAGGGTAGTCCCACCAATCATCAACAAACCCAATCCGACTACCCCTTCCCCGAGCATCCACAATGGTCCAAACAGCACTAGCAAAGCCGTAATTAATCAGCTACGCCGCACCCATACTTGGCCTCGTGGTGGCACTGTAGTCCTGGCTTATTCTCGCATGAACCGGTCCTTAGATCTAAAGCAAGCAAACCACCATAACATCCAACCCATCCACATACCAGGCTTGCTTAGATCACCCATTACCATACCATATTTAACCAGTTCATGTTAACCATAATCTCATCCATGCATAAATAAATTGATTGGTATAGTTGTTTTCCATCCCAGTTGATTAAGCGAAGCAAAAAGTAAAAAGTCTTCCCGACTCTCTCTACCATAAATTCCAAGTGACAAGGGTGGTTTAGCAAAACTAGTAAACTTCCTACCATAGGATTCCCATCAAATTGACACAGCATGCAGTTTCGCAAACAAAACAATTATTTTAAAACAGGATCAATATGCTTCAAGGACACTTGCCTTGCTCTTGCTGTTGATTAGGGTCAAAGCCTTCAAACTCTTGATGTTGTAGATCCTCCACGGCACTTTCTAGCGCAAATCCGTCTAATCCACACAATAAACATACAAGACAAGAAACACAATCAAAGAGTGCACAAATATTACTCAATATGTCATGACATGCATGATAGATGCAAATGCAAGGTAGAACATGTTACTAGATTGCTTTTAATGATCACTAACTAGCTCTAATAGATTTTAACAAGTTTATACAGGTTTGGGGTCGATTAGATCAAATTTTAGAATTAATTCAACACAATTTAACCAGAAAGATCGGACTAGTCCGCTAGGGACCGGACAAGTCCGCACTTGACGAGATCAGCAGATTAGGGTTTTCTAGATCGACGTAAATTCGGAGATTAGGGGTTGAACTCATGTAAGGAAAAGAGAATAGAAGGTATACCAGGTGTCTAGAACTCCAATGAACCAAAAAACTTGGAGGTAACACTTGGATCTTGATGATCTAGGGTTGGTGATGAACTTGGAGATGAATTGGTGGTGAAGGACGAAACTTGGTGGAGATCTTGATCCTCCTTCGTTTCCTCCTCTTCTTCTTCTTGTTTGGGATCTTCTCCTTCCTCCTTGATGGTGGCTCCCCACGAACTAGGGTTTGGGTGGGTGGAAAAGTGGCAAATAGATGTCAAACCAAGGGGTGGGGTTGTTTATATAGACGTGGAGGCTAGGGTTAGATGGATTTCGAGTTTAGGATGAGTAGAGGCCGGTTTAGAGTCCCACATGGGCTCTAAAAGAGTTGGGAATGACGTCCCTAGGCCCACTCGACGTGAAACCCAAGAAACAAGTCGTAAAACAAAAGGTCAATCTCGGAGTCACGAAATATCGGACAAGTCCGGACAGGACCGGACTAGTCCAAAGTCGTCCAGAGAGAAAATCGGACAAGTCTGGCCAAAGATCGGACAAGTCCGATCTTAGTCAGAAAGGAAAACGGACAAGTCCGCTGGAACACCGGAATAGTCTGGAAAAGTCCAGGGACTTAGCAGATTTTCAAGGATTCATGGAACATCGGACTAGTCTGCACAAAATCGGACAAGTCCGAAGTTGTCCAGAGGCAAATATCGGACTAATCCGCAGCAAAAAAGGACAAGTCCATTTTTAGACAGAGAGAAATCGGACTAGTCCTCAGCAAAACCGGACTAGTCCGCACTTTCCTACACTTTTAAGTGCGGTTTTGCTCCAAATCAATTTTAAACTCGTTCCTCTTGTTATGGGTTAATGTTAAACATGTATATGAGTGCATGTAGGGCATGATGCATGAAAATGAGGGTGTTACACGTAGTAGCTCCGGAAGGCTCCCCAGAGCTTGCTGTCGCCGTCAGTGATGTCTTGGTTGAGGCCCCCATCGACTGAGAAGGACCCTCGGACCTAGAGCCCTTAGTGGGCACTAGTACCGGAGTCACATGGCCGCAGCTGGCATCCCAGGGAGACGCCGATGCTGGAGTAGGTGTCACTGTTGAAGACCTCCCTCTCCAGGGAGAAGGAGCTGCTACGGAAGGAGCAAGTCTGATGAACCTCCCATCAGAGTGCTTCACCTTCCTCTTGCGGCTGGAGGGCTCAGCCAACTCCTTGCCCTTGCCTACAACTTCGGCTATCTGTCTCGGGGCGGAAGGGGGACCACCCTTGGAAGCTCCGGGGATCGCCAACCCGGTGATCGAACGCCTCTCAACTTCAGCGAGGTCGTCAAGCACCGGCATCTTCCGCCGGAGCTCCCTGCTGAACTCTGCCTCCATGTTCAGAGGAAGGAAAGCCGCCGGCGGAGTCAAGTCGTCGCCCTCGACGTTGATGCCATGCTGGAACTTCTTGAGGTGAAGCTCCAAAGATGCGCCTTCCAGGTTGGACTTCAAACCGGTCTTGATCCAGTCATCGTCCATCACGCTATTGAGGGCCCAGGCGAGCTTCTCCCTCTTCTTCGGCGGAGCCCACCTGTTGACCAGGAAGTTGCAAAAGACCGCCTGGGGAGTCACCCCTCCTTACACACATTGGCGGATCCTGGTCAGGGCAGGGTTGAAG
Organism: Tuctoria greenei; assembly: GCA_036927565.1. NCBI lineage: Eukaryota > Viridiplantae > Streptophyta > Magnoliopsida > Poales > Poaceae > Tuctoria > Tuctoria greenei. Next base: position 207,869,491 of record JAYESD010000003.1, read on the forward strand.
GCGTCCGATAGTCTCGGAACTTCGCTCCAACCATCAGTGTCGACATTGGGGAGGCATTCGGGAAGCTCCATCTTGTTGTGCTCCTCTACCGTGATGACAATCCAATCCTTCTTCCAGTCGTCCCACTTGCTGGAAGGGAACGACCTCAAGTACTTGTACGAGCACTTCTTGCGCTTCACAAAATAATAGAAGCAAAGGTACTCGTCACTCTTGCCGATTGTGTGGATGGTGAGGAAGGTGCAGAAGAGCTCGACACAGGGGGGAATACCCACCCACATCTCGCAGAAGTGGACAAAGGTTGACACCAGAAGAATGGAGTGGGAGCCAAGGTGGTACAGCTGCAGACCATAGAAGTCTAGCAGCATCAAACGAAAAGTGGAGAAGGGTGGGATCAGTCCCACCATGGTGTACGCGGAGAAGTACACCATGTCCCCGACGCTCTCCTTCTTGAACTGGAGCTTGCCGGCGCAGACCAGGTGGTTGAAGGAGTCACTAGACCACCCCATGAAGGTCCGAACCTTCTTCAAATCACCGTCGGTCGTAAGACGGCTCTTGCGGAGACCCAACTCCATCGCAGCACAGCGGAATGAGAGATGAAAAGCAAGCAAAAGTTTGGAGGATTCGAGCACAAGTTCAAATGAAAACGTAAAGAATCCCCAAACGGTGCGCGCTTTCCTTCTTAAGTAAGCCCCCGCAACGCTTGGATGGAAACCGCAGAGGAGCCGGCGATACAGTTCAAAAACTTCACCCTCCCAATGACAAGGGGGCCCGGGGCCACCCCGACGATCAAGTCGAGGTCCTTACCCCAGGCGAACAGTTGTCATCATGAGAGGCGGGACCGATACGGTTTTCATATCGGGAACCGACGACCTTCAATTGCGTGAGAACCGCACGCTTAGATATCACCTGCCGCATCCTGGATATGCCACGCGGCGATGGTTTAACTGCAAACCACCGCCCCAACAGCACATCTAAAGACCTTTGAAGACACGAAGCAGAAACCAAAGGATGGACCCACCTCCGGCAGAATGAGTTCATCCAAAAGGTCTCTCCCAGAGGTGGGCCCAGGGGGCCACTGTCAGTACCTGCGTACCGGATACCCCTTGGGACCGCAAAAAGAGCAAAGGAACTCCGCCCATCAGTGTTGAAGACCTCCGAAGGCCCCACGTGTCACTCGGAACTGGACGTGCCTCATTGCTATGGTTAGTCCCAATGCCGCCACATGTATCATTAGACCGGAGCTACATTCCCTACATGGGAAAGCTCCGGATTAGATACTTGTGTGGCACCCCCGGACCTAACCCCCGACAGAGGGAAGCTCTAGTACCGACACGTGTACAACAGCATCGGACCTACTCGTCCAAGACAGTAAGCTCCAGAGCTGCCACGCATCCAACCATCGGACCTTCAACCTCTACAGGCAGAGTGGTGGACTTCCAATGGCTCGGACCTTCAAGGAACATTAAAGACCTCAAGGCCCGATTAAGTGCCATTAATGCTACCTTAATGGCACACGATCAGAGGGCCCTTAATACCAGTAACGCCACTGTCAAGGCGCGTTACCACACTATTAATGGCAATTAAGTGCATTAATTGTGTATTAAGCATCAGTAACCGCCAGAGCCACATGTCGGGCCAAGCTAACGATGTAACGACTAGTCCTTGTACTATAAAGGACTGGTCGAGCGATACACAGGGGACACATCCACACACGCCCACGTACGCTGTGATGAGACACTCTGCTCTTACACACAAGCGCTCAGACGCTCAATACAGCAACAACACATATCCGTGGAGTAGGGTATTATGCTCAGGCGGCCCAAACCACGTAAATCCTCGTGTCAACTCATCATCTTGTTCTGAATCTCTGCTCGCCCACAACCGAACTACAAACTCCGCAGGCTGCCAACGGTAGTACCAGGAAAATTGTCGGAATCACACTTCGATAGAATCAATTTAACAATAGTTAGATCTAGAGGCCGGACATGTCCGCTGTAGGGCCGGACTAGTCCGCCCAACGTAGAACCAGCGAGCTAGGGTTTTCTAGATCGACGTGAATTTGGAGAAATGGGGTTGAATTCACATGAGAAATAGAAAGTAGAAGGTATACCAGATGTTTAGAACTCCAAAGAATCAAGGGTTTTGGAGGCAACACTTGGATCTTGATGATCTAAGGTTGAACAAGAAACTTGAAGGTGACTTGTTGATGAAGAACGAAAACTTGATGGAGATCTTGATCACTTGATCCTCATTCGTTTCCTCTTGCTTCCCTTCTAAGGAAAGCTCTGGTGCTGCCACGTGACCTGCAGCGCCGGACCTGCCTCCCTGCTAAGGGAAGCTCCAGCGCTATCATGTGTCCAGACCTACCTCTCCAACGGGAAGAACTCTAGGATCTCTAATGGCGTGGACATTCAAGGCTATAAATCAGCCGTTACAAGGCTTGGTTAACATGTCATTAATCCTGCATTGATGACGCACGATCAGAGGACCATCAAGTGTGGTAACACTACCATCAAGACATGTTATCACAATAATAAACTGTTGTTAAGCGACTGGATCATGTACAAGGTGTTTAATTGCACCGGAGCCACCTGTCGGGCCTCAGCCACACTGTAACAGCCAGACCTTGGCATATAAAAGGTTTCTGCTACATGGCAGGCTAACTCAAGCTGATCTAAGCTCACTCGCATACTCGATCATACATACAACACACCCCCATGGAGTATGGTATTACGCTCAGGCGGCCTGAACCACGTAAAATCACTGTGTCACCCTATTCCCGAGTTCTTGAGTTTACACCCCTTCCTAAAAAAATAACCTTCATGGACTACTTCGCAGTAGTACCGGGCGAAGTGTCGATCGCACACTTCGACATTTGGCGCACTAGGTAGGGGAACTCGTTTCTAGAAGTTTAGCATCAACAATGGTGAACTCCACTGCTGCTTCCACTGGCTCGGATGCACGGGTTGGTAGAGGCAATGAAGTTAGCAACACCTCTTGTCGTCCTGGTGGCAATCCAGCCACTGATTCACAAGGTGAATCTCCAAGACAACAATCCGAAAACAACAGACCACCAGCTGCTGCAGCCAACAGTCCCTGCACAGCAGGATCGTGTCTTCACCTCGGTCACAGAATCGACCAACAACCCCGAGAACACGCTGATTGCAGCACGGGATTTTCTTCAGCATCCACCTATGCTGGATGCACCTCCAGTAGCGCTGGACTAGTGGCACAATGACGTCGACCATTTGGTCGCCGCTGCAGCCACGACACTCAACAATCAGCCACAACCTAACCCAAAAAAGGCACCTACGCGCAACATGACCTTGTCGGGATGACTTGGACCTAGGCCGTCATAGAGGGGACATGCATTGTCGCATCACGCGACATCCCGCACTCACACAGTGTCCAGACTACTGACGGGAGACCTCAGGTCAAAACTGAACCGTCGATACATATAAGATGATGGCCGCGTGTCCATAGAGCATAGTCGCGAGAGGCGACACGCTTGTGAAGATCCTTCTCATCTGGGAGTTGGAGGCGACTGTTCGACACTTGCCCTATATCTCCACATGGTAGAGTGGTCACCAAAGTTCCGGCCTCATCTGTCGGGGAAGTACGGCGGGACTGTCAACCTCGTTGAGTTCCTGCGGATATACTCCACCGCCATCCTCGCTACTGGAGGGAATGAGGGCATCATGGCCAACTACTTCCTAGTGGCTTTGACCGGGACTTCTAGGTCTTAGTTCATGAGCTTGACCCCCAACTCCATCTACAGTTGGGGAGAACTATGCCGCCAGTTCACCACAACTTCAGGAGCTCCTACACCGGACCTGGCACCAAACTAGACCTCTTTGCCATACGGCAAAACCCGGGAGAGACATTATGTTCCTTCATTCAGTGGATCTCCCAGGTACGGAACACAATTCCTTCTATCTCCAACACCTATGTGGTTGTTGCATTCCAATAGGTTGTTAGAGACAAGAAGATATTGGAGAAGTTGGCCACCAAGAACGTCATCAATGTTACGAAACTCTTCATCTTTGCTGATAAATGTGCCAGGGCTGCTGAGGGCCATGACTTTCACTCCAAGTCAGCTGCGGAGGTAGGAGCGTTATCTGCCTCTAAGGCCAGAGCTACTGCCCATGGTAGTGACAAATAGAAGAATAATAAGTCAAGTGGCAAGAACAAGCCGCTTGCCGACGCACCTACAGTTCTTGTTATGGCAGCACCACGTGGTTGGGGGCCACGCCCAGACAAGCAACGTTGACCAACGTCTGACAACGGTGACAATATGTGGTGTCCAAACCACAAATCTACGGGCCACATTCTTGAAGATTGTCACGAAGTCAAGAGGCTTGCTGAACGAAATCAGCACAAGCGTCGAGACGACACGCCTTTCTGTTAGCGGGAAGGCAAACAGAAGGTTGATGAAGCTCCAGCGGAGCTAGGCTTCCAAGACGCCAAGAAGGCATTAAAGACGGTCTACAATACGTCGACGACTCTAACACAAGCTCTGACAACGAGTGTGGGAATACTCTCCATATCATGTATGGAGTCTCATGGGAATATAGCTCCCGACACAGTGAAAACTTTGCATCGTGAGATGGCTGTTGTAGCTCCCACCGTCGAGGTAGAGCCCCATCGAAAGTGGATGGACACTATGATCACATTTGACGCTTCCGACTGCCCAAAGAACATGGCCGGAGCTAAGCAACTACCATTCATGGTCTCCTCGACTATCAACAACATCCAAATCTTCCATGTCTTGGTTGATGGTGGAGCTGCAATCAACCTCATTAGCTTTGCGGCCTTCATGAAGCTGCAGGTCCCCATCTCGGACCTTAGACCATCGCACCTATCGGAGAGTGATTCCAGCAATTCTCCCGGTACCACCGTTGGTAGCCTGCGGAGTTTGTTGTTCGGTTGTGGGCGCGCAGAGATTCAGAACACGATGGGAAATTGACACGAGAATTTACATGGTTCGGGTTGCCTGAGCGTAATACCCTACTCCACGGGTGTGTGTTGTTGTTGTATTGAGCGTCTGAGCGCTTTGAGTGTGAAAGACAAGAGTGTCACGTCACAGCATACGCGGGCGTGTGTGGAAGTCCCCTTGTGTATCGCTCAGGCATTCCTTTTATAGTACAAGGATTGACTGTTACATCATCAGCCTGGCCTAACATGTGGCCCTGGTGGTTACTGATGTCTAATACACGATTAATGTACTTAATTACTCTTAATAGCACAGTAACGCCCTTTAATGGTGGCGTTACTGGTATTAAGGGTCATCCGATCATGTGTCATTAAGATAGTATTAATGACACTTAATTGGGTCTTGATGTCTTTAATTGTTTCTTGAAGGTCTGAGCCGTTGGAGGTCCACCAGTCTGCTTGTTGAAGTTGAAGGTCCGGCGGTTGGACGCGTGGCAGCTCTGGAGCTAACAGTCTTGGACGAGTAGGTCTGGTGTTGTTGTACACGTGTCGGTACCGGAGCTTCCCTCTATCGGGGGTTAGGTCCGGGGTGCCACACAGGTATCTAGACCGGAGCTTTCCCATGTATGGAATGTAGCTCCGGTTGCAGGATACACGTGGTGGCACTAGGACTAACCATAGAAGGGAGGGAGGTCCGGTTCCGTATGACATGTGGGGCCTTCGGAGGTCTTCAACTAAGACATGTGAAGTTCCTTTGAGCTCTTTGCAGTCCCAAAGGGTATTCGGTAAGCAGGGTACCGACAGCACCCATTCTCCAGAGTGGGTCCGGGAGCTATCACTCCACTCGGCTATCTCTCGGTTACATTCGGGACACAACAGAACTACCGATCGGAGAAGCTGGTCTTCAACGGAGCGGAGATCAACCTTCCCTTCAACGCCATCCTCGGTAGGCCAGCCCTGTACCGGTTCATGCTGTGGCCGACTATGTCTACCTGGTGTTGAAGATGCTGACTCCATTAGGTGTCCTCCGGATCCGAGGGGACCGTACTGCTGGAGTCATAGCGTCGGAGAAGCTTCATGTGCTAGAAGCTGCGCAAGAAGCTGATTTCAGCAAGGAGCAATCTGCTCAACAACCTCTAAGCTCACGCTAGCGTAGCTCAACATCTGCACCCCATGTGCAACCAAGCGGTGACAACGATGTTCCCATCAAAGTCGTCCAAATCATTCTGAAGCCGCTTAGATCACCGGCATAGTGGGCAGTTTGGGTGACAAATAGGAACTCACTCTCATCACTTTCCTCTGGGCAAATGTCAATGTGTTTGCATGGCAACCGTCATAAATGCATGGGATCCCCAAGGAAGTGATCGACCACCATCTGAAGATATACCCCGATGCACAACCCATACAACAGAAGCCTTGGAAGCAATCTATATAGTGGCAGAATTTCAACCGAGAAGAAGTCAAGAAGCTAATCGATGTTGGATTCATTCGAGAGGTACATCACTCGCGGTGGCTGGCAAACCCACTTGTTCCCATGGCCGATGAGAAGCTTCGGATGTGTATCGACTACACCACTTTAAATAAGTCTTGTCCAAAAGACCCTTTTCCACTTCCAAGAATATATAATATAGTGGATTCTACTTTTGGTTGTGAACTACATTGCTTCCTGGACGCATATTCTGGTTTTCATCAAATTCCAATGTCTAAGGAAGACAAAGAGCATACTGCCTTTATTACACTAGATGGTTTTTATTGTTACACTACAATGTTTTATGGTGTCAAGAATGCCCTCTCAATGTTTGTGCGTGCAATGCACAAAAATTTTGGGGATCTTATCTAAAACTTAATAGAAGTCTACGTCGATGACATCTTCGTCAAGGTCAAGACCAAAGACTCATTGTTGGACAATCTCCAGTCTGTCTTTGATAAGCTGCACCTGACGTGCACGAAGATGAACCTTGACAAGTGCATCTTCGGGGTTTCTTCTGGAAAGCTTCTTGGATTCCTAGTGACTCACCTAGGAATTGAAGCAAATCCGGCGAAGATAAAAGCTATCGAGGCGATGCGGCCTCTTGTCCACATCAAAGACGTCCAAAATCTTACAGGTGTCTTGCTTCACACAACGGGTTTATCTCTAGGCTGGCCGAACGGGCACTTCCCTTTTTCAATCTACTGAGTAAATTCGGACCTTTCTAGTGGTCCAAAGAAGCAAACAGGGCATTCCAGGAGCTTAAGCAATCTCTCACTACACTGCCCATCATGGTATCTCTAGACCTGGTGATCCTCTTCTACATTACATTGCTGCAATGACAGAAGTTGTCAGCATGGTCCTGGTCGCGAATAGGCTAGAAGCTCCCTCGACTTCTTCTTCACAAAGGATCGGACCCCTTCGGGAGGGTCCGAAGTTACATGAAGAAAATCAAGGCGAGTTTGGGTCCCAGCCCCCAAACATTGAAGAAGGTCCCGAAGGCCAGGAGCCTCCATACCTATCTGTAAAAGAAGACATGTCGTACGCCTCTGGGAGGGTCCCAACAGCTCATAGAGAAGAAGCCCTGAACCCCTCCGGGAGGGTCCGGGTGGATGGAGAAGATGGACCAGACCCCTCTGGGAGGGTCCGAACTGTACAGGGACCTGTGTACTTCATCAGTGAGGTCCTCCACGATGCCAAGACCAGATACCTTGAAGTGAAGCTGCTATACGCAGTTCTTATTTCTTCAAGAAAGCTCCAACACTACTTCTATGCTCACAAGATATCAGTGCTAAGCTCCTATCCACTGCGATCTATTCTTCGTAATCCCAACTCAAAGGGAAACACCGCCAAGTGGGCTGTAGAGCTGTTGGAGTTCAAGCTCGACTTCTTGCCTCGACACATCGTCAAGAGTTAGGCGCTAGCTAATTTTGTCGTGGAGTGGACACCATATCCATCTGGTCTAGGAGCTCTCAACGTTGAAGTGTTGGAACCAAAGCTCCTGGTCTTCACTGAGCCTCACTGGACTCTCTTCTTTGATGGCTCCATGCAGAAGTAGGGGGTCGAAGATGGAATTTCGCTTCTCGCTCCAACCGTGGAGCAAGTCAAGCACATGGTTCGCCTTGACTTCAAGGCGATGAACAACATGGCAGAATACGAAGCTCTCATCTTTGGACTGAAGACGGCTCTAACATTTGGCGTCCATCAGCTGCTAGTAAAAGGGGATTCACAACTCATCATCAAACAAGTCAAAGGTGAATGTTGTTGCAACAACCCCAAACTAGCATCATACCTTCTTGATGTCCAGAAGATGCAGAAGGAATTCTAGGTCCTGGACCTATGCCATGTCCAACGTCTCAACAATGCTGAAGCTGACAACCTCTGAACAAAGGCTTCTGTCGGGGCTCTGACACTCGATGGAGTTTTTATTACGAGATTACCAGCACCTGCCGCCCAGCCTTCCGAGCTAGGTTGAGGGGGCGAGACCAACACCTCGAAGTTGGCAGTCCCGGTGGCCCTGTTAACATGGCACCCACAAAGGATCGTAGGCGTCACAGGAAGCTCTGAGTAACAAGGCACGCAAGATCCAGAAGCTCAAGTTTGTCTCGATGCATGGATCTCGGATGTCCGGGACAACTTTAAAGACAACATCCTTCCTAAAGAAATTGTATCTACTGAACGGATTGTCTGAAGGCTAAGAGATACACATTGGCAGAAGGGGATCTCTACCAACATGGCGCCAATGGCATCCTATTATGGTGCATATCCCGGGAAGAAGGCTGCGAGCTCCACGCAGAGATAAATGGAGGCAAGTTTGGGAATGACGATTCATCCCGCACGGTGGTTAGTAAGGCTTTTCGGCATGGTTTTTACTAGCCTACAGCTCTCCAGGATGCAGTCGAGCTAGTCAAGAGATGTGAGGCGTGCCATTTTTATGCCAAGTAGATCCATACACTGGCACATTCACTACAGATGATTCCTCCCTCATGGCCGTTCACTCTGTGGGGGATGGATATTTTGGGACCTTTCCCAAAAGCTGTTGGAGGGTACTGGTTCTTATATGGCACCATCGACAAATTCACTAAGTGGCCAGAAGCAGCTCTAGTTGTGACTATCAACAATCAATCATCCATCAAATTCTTGAAGTCTATAGTTTGCAGATTTGGAGTCCCCAACAGAGTCTATACTGACAATGAGACCCAATTCACACGTGCAGATTTCCAAAAGTATTGCAAATACCTAGATAGCAATGTTAGCTACGCCTCAGTAGCGCACCCGACAAGTAATGGCCCGGCCAAGAGAGCAAATGCTGAAATACTCAAGGGACTGAAGACCCGCACCTACAAGAAAGCATGGTGCTAACTAGATTGAGGAGCTTCTGTCTGCATTGTGGGCAAGCCGGACAACACCCTATCGGGCTACTGGAGAGACACCCTTCTTCCTGGTATACGGAGACGAAGCAGTCCTTCCTTCAGAGATTGCCATAGGTTCTCTCCGAGTCCGGACCTACAATGAAGCCGCACAGGACAAGCTCCGGCTCGATGATCTTGCCCTTGTTGACGAGGCAAGGTGCCAAGCAACTGTCTAAAATGCGCGATGATGCCAGGCGCTCCGGCGTTATCATTAGAGGCATGCACACAATCGACAGCTTGAAGAAGGCGATCTGGTGCTGCGGCAAATACTCTCTTGAGAAGGAGCGAACAAGCTCTCCCCAAGCAGGAGGGTCCCTTCCGAGTCATCAAAGTTTCCCGCCCCGGATGCATTCGCTTGGAAATAGAGGATGGGATGCCAGTTCCCAACCCCTGGAATATAGGGCACCTTCATAAGTTCTACAATTAGCATATAGGTGAGTCTGTTGATGTGTAGTATTTCATAGTGTCTATGAACAGAGTCGGGTTGGTCCAAGATGTGTAGCAAGCTTAACATGGTCTTGTACTTTAAGTGTGTCCTTGCCTCCCCTGTTATTCAGACCTATTATTAAATACAATTGAAAATAGGCTCTGCGTGCATTTACTTTGCGCATGCTTTTATTTAATTTCCTCTTTCACAACTTGCAAATAGTGAAGCTGTGCAATCCTCTTGAAAATTGGTTTCTTAGAATTCATGTGATACATATCCAAGTATTATTGGTAGTCTTTTTCGGGATCTAGTGTTCGCTGAATGGCCTACTCGCCTGAAAACCAATGCAATTGACAGGTCCGGAGTCGACTATAGACTTAGCCTGGTCCAGCATCCTAAGTATGCCACTCTACCTATTCTAGTGTTGCGTCAAAGTAAGGCGAGTCCAGGAAGCACACGTACCTATGAAAGTACAACTGATATACTAAGTATTATCATGTTGAATTGATTAGGACCCAGAATTCAAGGAAGGATAGTAAGCCACAACTAAACTATAGGCAAAAAGAACCTGTCTCTCATGTGCAGGACAAATGATATACACACTCATTCTGGGTGTTCTGACATGCCCAGGGGGCCTGGTGTTGATGTTTCGCACGTTGATGACGGGCGCAACCACAGCATCTAGCTCCAGCCCCACTCAGGGGGCAAGATATTGATGTTTTGCACGTTGATGATGGGCGCCACAAGAGCATCTAGCTCCGACACAACCCAGGGGGCCCGTCATCGATGTTTCAAACGTTGATCATGGATGTCATCGAAGCATTCAGCACCGACATCTCCCAGGGGCCACCTGTCGATGTTTTACATGTTGGCGAGGTGCTCTCGGAGGTCAAAGTTGAAGCTCGGAGCTATCCTGAAAGCTTCAATATATTGTCAAGTTCCTGATGGTAGATGTTCTCAATCAATTGAGTACATCTACCAGGGGGCCAACCAAGCTACGACAGTAACAACAATGAATACAAAATATGAAGTTCAAGAGAATTCCATTCATTCAAAATACTTTAGAAGCGTGAAGATACAAGATGATTAAGTCCTAGGTACTCGCTGGAGTTGCGTTGCAACCACGCAGTAACCTTCTGGGCAGCTTCTTGCACACTAGCCTAGGCAGCCTCCTTCGTCTCTTCAACGGGCCCTTCAAGCACCGGATCCAATGAGATTGAGGGGATCCAGCTGCGAAAACAAGTCAGCACATACTTCACGACTGACTTGGCCAGATTCTTTCCCTTCGTCCCAAGCTGGTCGTTGATGACATCTTCCAGCACACATAGCTTGGTTCCGGATGAATTTAGAGCTATTAGGGATTCGCTGACTTCAGGCTTTGGGTCGCTCAGACGGACCAGACTAAACCCCAGAGGAACTAGTGCATTATCAGCTCGCCCCAGGAAGTCCCAGATTTGCTGAGCTTTGATCTTCCGCATGGTCCGCAGCTCCTCCAAAGACTTCTTGGCGGTTGTCGGCTCCGCAAAGCCTCCCTTGGTGAATACTTCGACCTCCTTAGCATGCTGCTGCATTTGCTCAACCAGCTGCCTTTCTTGGTTGGAAATTTGCTTTTCAAGGAGGTTCAGGCGGTTCTTCCTTGTTGTCAGGTTCTTGTCCTCCGCCTTCAACTTATCCTCCTTAGCGGAGACAGCAAGCTCCCGCTTGGAGACTTCCTGCCCCACTTTCTATAGCTGTTGCTGCTCCTCTCCGCAGCAGGACTTGAGCATGTTGAAGCAGTGAGCTGAGTCTTTGTCACCTAGCTCTAGCTTCTGAGAGATCTCAACATCTCTCCTCTGGAGCTCTCGCTCCTTATTATCAACACCCTCTTGACGCTTGAGGAGCTCATCCCTCAACTTATTCAGATAATCAAAGCGAGCATCTACCAACTCGTTGGCTTCTGTCGCTTTGTCATAAACTTCACGAGTCTTCTCATCCAGAGCTTCAATAGCGGCCTTCCTCTCATTTAGCAGCTCATCAAGCCGTTTTAGCCGCATCTTCTCAGTTGCAAGTCTGTCCCTCTCATCGGCGGATGGGTCTGTGTCAGCTTTGTATTTAAGTTGAGAAGCTTGCGCCACTACCTCAGAGTTTTCCTCTGTGCCTCCAGAGCACTGCGCTCGCACTCAAAGCCTAGTTGGACTTGGCGAAGGTTTGAGCAGGCGTTCTCTATCGAGAGCGGCAAGGGGATAGATTTCGGACCTTCAAACGGATGCGTTAGTGCCTCCATATCTATTGGGACAGTCGTTGGAGCCCATGACACAAGCATGGACCCAACAAGTCTTCATAAGCTGCGTCAAGATCTAGAAAGTTGTCTCCCTCCGATGAAGACATTGACGCACCTGCGGCTGACCCTTTAGGCGCTGCATCAGCCGGCAACACCGGTGTGGCGTCGATCGCAGGCTCCAGCACGGACGCTGGCTCTAGCATCATCGCGGTGTCAACCATAGGTGCAACATCGATCACTGGCTCCAGCACCTCCAAAACCTTAGCTGGTATCTCCGGTGCCACATCAGGATCCATCGCTGGTTCCGGAGTTAGCTTTGGAGCTGCTGCAACTTGCTCCGACGTTGGCGTGATCTCTCTCACGTGGTCTGGCGCAATCGCGACATGTCCAACAGCTGGTGTCGAGGTCATCTTAGTGTCGGTCGACACTGGAACCACCACACTGTTCGTCGTGACCACATGAGAAGCCACCACATCAACCGGCGCCTCGACCGGCCTAGTCTCTTCAGCCGCAATGCTAGCTTGGCTGGTTGGCGGTGTTGAAGCAGCAGGTGGCCTTAACACTCTGGAAACAGAGGATATACAAAATCAACAAGACGCGGAGAATGAAAGAAAATTCAAGTTTCTCGTGTCAATTCTTACTTGGGGCCATGGCAGCTCCAGTCGGTGCAAAACTTCTTCTTCGGGCAGTCAAAGTCATTTGAACCCACCATCATCGGTGAAGAAGATCGTCCGGACTTCGCCCCGGGAGTCTTCAAAGTAGCCACTGGCTTCACAACAGCTAAGACTTCCTGAGTAGACGTTGTGCTTTATGCAGCGGGAGCTATCATCAAAGGACTCTCTCCGGACCCGATGACCACCAAGGACACACATACCGGAGTTGAACACTTTTCAGACTCGGAGCCCTCCATAGGCGCCGGGAATGAAGCTGAAGATTTCCAGACCCGGTGTCGCTTTGGGCACCGAGACTGAAGATGCATTCGCCGGAGGTACGACTACCACGGACCTCATGGTTGGGTGCGGAGCTACCGTGACGAAGCTTGCATAGATTTGCTCTAATTTCTGCTTCCTGCTAGGAGAGTTGGCAGTTTCCTTTCCCTTGCTCTGGCTTTAGTCGGACCTCTTACTCTAGCTCGACTCTGCAACAACTTTACCATTGCCACCAACAAAGGCACGCTCGTACCTCCCTTGTGCCTGAGGGGCCAAAGCACTGGAAATGAATATCCCTCCGGGGGCATTACTCCTCTGCTGCACTGCAAGACTAGTGTCATCGAGAATTGGCATCTCCTTCTGTAGCTGCCTCCTGATCTCCGGCACTACAGATAGCGGCAAGAACTCTGATGGAGGAACAAGGTCGTCTCTAGAGACAAAACCTCTGTACAACTTCTGCAATTGAAATTGCAGAGCCTCCTCACACAAGTAGGTTTCAGGGCCAACTTCGATTCACCAGAAGTCCATCTCTCCACTGCAATTCCAAGCTGGAAATTCCCGCTACCTAAGTGGAGCCAGCGGTTGGACAAGAAGTTGACGAGCACCAACAGAGACGTCAACCCTCCATCAACTAGGTTCCGGATTCTAGAGAGCACTAGGTTGTACTCCTCTAATAGCTCCGGGAGAAGTTCCCAAAAGTCATTGTCCATCGTCGAAAGTCCGATTGGCAATTCCAATTGGTCATGCTAGTCCGTCCAGAGAACCACCTAAAAGTGCATCTAGGCATCCCTTGTGGGTTTTGGTTGATTTATGACAAACAAATGATATCCTAACCAAATCGTTGAGATGAGTGCAGGTTTTAATGAAATTATGAAGAAAGCGCAAAAAGAAAGGAGGACGAGGATCTATATGGAAAAGAGCTCAAGAGCTGAATAGATTAGATCAGTGTGTATGGAGTGTGTTGGAGAAACACACCCCAAGATCTCAAGCACAAGAAAACTCATTCACTACACAAATTTACACAGGATCGAACTAGTCCTATATACCCAGGACTAGTCCGATAATCCCTCTGTTCAAGATCGGACGAGTCCTTCGAGTGTGGACTTGTCTGCACAGTCCAGGTTTACACAGACCGTACTAGTCCGATATCCACGCAGACTAGTCCGATATCTTTCTGACTAAGATCGGACTAGTCCTCAACACTTCACGACTTTGCACGACATCGGACAAGTACAATAATATCCGGATTAGTCCGATAACCTTTCTGACTAAAATTGTACAAGTCCTCCAAGAGCGGACTTGTCCCCAAATTCACTAAGTGAATCACTTAGCCGGACTTGTCCGACATGTGCCGGACTAGTCTGAAGATCTCCAGAGCCTAAATCGGACTAGTCTGCCCAAGGCCGGACAAGTTCGATATTCTTGAGAACTTATGGTTTCCCACGCGCCACACACCGGACTAGTCCGGACTCCACCACGGACTAGTCCGGACTCTCAAAACCCTAATAGTAACCTTTGGAGACCTCCATATAAATAGATGTGCACGACCCTACTTTCATCGCTCTCGACCCCCTGCGCCGTCACACCCTCCAAGAGCTTAGAAAACACATCTCTCCATGCAAGAAAGATCAAATCCTTGAGGATTCACTTTGGATCAAAGGAGAGACACGATTCCACACGTTTGAGCTCTTGGGTTTGATTCTCTAACACACACCTGTTGTTTCATTGTTGATCTTAAGAGTGTGTTCTTGGTGGTGTTCGATTTGTAATCCTGGGGAGCCCTCAACTTTTGAGAAGGCCCCTTGAACTTGGTGATTTACCCTTTGTGATTAGTGGAAGAGAATCGGCCTTCATGGCGATTCAATGAGGGTAGGGTTGGAGAAGACTCGATCCTTTTGTGGACTCCTCAACGTGGACGTAGGTTGCCTCTGTGGGAACCGAACCACAGGATAAACATCTTGTGTCAAACTTGTTCTTAGTTTTTCATATCATATTCTAGGGTTTGCTGGATCTTGCATATCTTACATTAAAACACTTAAACCAAATTTAGGTTGTGCTATACTTGATTTCACTGACTCACTACCTTCAAGCTACATACTATATTCCGCTGCGTACCGTCATTGTATTGAAGTCATTGATCAAACTTGAGCAATATAGTCCACACACACCGGACTAGTCCGCACACTACCGGACAAGTCTGATTTCTCGATATTTGATCAAGTTGCTAAGTGTTGCAGGTTCCAACTAAAATTCAAAAAGTCCTATTCACCCCCCACCCCCTCTAGGCCACATTCATCACCCAGTCACTCTTCCAGGTCTCCCACTTCCAAAAGGCAAAGTATCTAATATTCTTAACTAAGTTCGGACGAGTTCACCAAGGTGGATGGACTCGAGATTGCAAAGGAAATCTGGGACACATTGCAAACTGCACATGAAGGCGATCGTCATGTCTGAAAGGCGAAGAACGAAATGATCGTAGGCGAATTGGGAAGATTCACCATAGAAGAAGATGAGTCGCCACAAGACATGTACAACCGGTTAAAGACTCTCATCAACAATGTTCGAGCATATGGAAGTAAAAAATGGACCAATCATGAGGTCGTGAAGCTCATTCTTAGAGCCTTCATGCCTCGTAGTGTTACCTTGTGCTTAATGATTAGAGAAAGCCCCGGATACAAAAAATGACCCTGGATGAATTGCTTGGAAAGATCATTAGTTTCGAGATGATGGAGAAGCAAGCAAAATGTGTCAAGGAGATTGCTGATCTCACCTCGGCAAAGAAGAAGGGGGTCGCCTTGAAGTCCACTTGCAAGCCCTTGTCAAAAGAAGCTTGAGAAGCTCAACAAGAAGAGGACAATGATGACGAGAGCATCGATATCGACGAAGAGGACATGATCCTCTTTATGAAGAGATTCAAGTGAATGATGAATAGAAGACAAGGGGCAAATCAAGTGAAGGAAAACACAAAGAAAAATCAAGACCGAAGCTGAGGCGGGCGTGCTATAACTGTGGTGAATATGACCACTTTCTAGTCGATTGCCCGTATGAAGAAAACAAGAAGAAGACCAAGAAAACAAAGCCTCAACTCAAGAAATTCTTCAATAAGAAGAAGCAAGCTGGACAAGCGCACCTAGGAAAGGGGGGGACTCAAATGATGAGTCCTCATCCGAAGAGGAAGAGGAGATGGCTAGCATAGCCATCGAGAAGACAATTAAGAAGTCCACCCTCTTCCCAACTCTCGGAGCATGGAAGGGCAATGACACATGCCTAATGGTGAAGGAAGGTAAACGAAAGGTAACAACAAAATCTACCTCTTCATGTTCTTTTGATAGTGATAGTGACAACTATTGTGATGATGAGGATATGCTAGTTGGCTTAGACAAGAAAACTGCTGCCAAAATGTAATTCTTGATGGATAAGATTGTTTATAGGGAGGGGCTGATTGATCATCAAGAAGATATGATCATCCTCCAAAAGGAGGAGTATCTCAAGATCAATGAGCTCCTTGAACTTGAAAAGGAGCAAATCAAACCACTTGAACTTGAGTTAGCTTCAAGCAAGGAAGCTTGTTTGAAGTTAAGCGACTCAAATGCAATCATCAAGGAAGAACTTGTTAACTTAACCAAAGTTAACAAGATCCTTGAAGTGCAAGTTTAGTCACTCAAACAAAGTGACCCTTCATCCTCTGCAAGCTCGCCTTATCAACCCCTTAAAACTGAAACCACATCTACTTGTGCATGTGTTAAAATTGACACTAGCTTGAAAGAGAAATCAACCTCTACCAAGGACAAGCATCCCTCCCAAAGTGGCATATTTGACAAGGAGAAGGTCAAATCTGAACGTAGTGCATACTTGGCCACAAGACCTCCCAATGTCAAATATGGCATTGGGTATTCCTATGGTGAAAAGCAAAATGCTAGAAACCATAAGAATGACAAGGAGCACATTGCATTTGTGAGGGGAAACTCCTCTCAAGCTAGAAAGACTAATGTTGTTATTAAGTCCAAGATAGTTAACACATATGAACACCGGACTAGTACGGTCTCTGTACGGACAAGTCCGGTTTCCTAGACAAGTTCTGTTCATGAATAACAACAACGGTTATTTAGAACTTTCGATGCATCATATGTTCTTATGAAAAGTTTTGGTAAATTTTATGCTTATTATGTTGGGCCATGCCATGGGAACACCAAGTCTCATGTGTGGGTACCCACGGCATGATTTGATTTTGCAGGCCTATTCCTCTGGTGGATCGAAATGAGTGCTAGACAGTGGATGCACCAACCATATGACTGGAGAAAGAATAATGTTCGTTGAGTACAAAGAAAATGTGGATCCAAGCGAGGGCATCTATTTTGGAGACAATAGTGAAGGAAGGGTGCTCGGTACCGGTAAAATTGCAATATCATCTCAACATATTCATTCTCACATTTTACATGTCAATTCCTTAGATTATAACCTGCTGTCCATATCTCAATTATGTGACAAAGGTTATAATTGCTTGTTTACTAATGAGGGTGTGATCGTCTCTAGAAGGAGTGATGACTCAGTTGCATTCAAGGGTGTGTTGAAAGGAAAGCTTTATCTTGTTGACTTCAACAAAGATAAAGCCGAACTTGACACATGCTTGATTGCAAAGACCAACGTGGGTTGGCTGTGGCTGTTGACAGCTGTTATATACCAATTCCATCGATCAATTTAACTCAATTATGTGAAGGATTGATCATTTCTTGCACACATCACCTTTCTATCTAACCCAATTCCACATGGACTTGGAGAAATATGTGTATGCAGCATTTCATGCAGGAAATGAGGAAATGTAGAGGGACCAATCCTATAAAATATCATCCCAGCCAATCAGGCGATGACACGTGGCATCCCATGGATCAAATGGCCCACAAAAAGAAGTATCCAAGGATATCCAACGGTGTATCACCCATATACATCAAGCACATGAGAAACGGTGCAATGAACAGGACGGCCGAACCAGGGGGTCGGCCGACCTAGTCTTTGCACCAAACTCGGTCAGCCTCCACGTTTTGGCTCCTCCCAGCTCACTGGAGTCAATGGTGACTGATTCGCGCACTTTTGGGGGCGGGAACCGACCTCAACACTACTATAAATAGGACCCCCTACCCCTCACTTCAATACACACCACTTGAGCTTCATCTCTATTGTATACACTATCATCCATAGTCTTAGAGGAGTTAGGTTGTAGAGAGGAGAGTCTCTAGTCCCAAGTCCAAATTGGGAAAGGAGTAAGGAGTCTCTCTCTTCCCAATCCTACATTGGGAAAGGTATGGCTCATGTATTCTTTCTTGTAATTGTGACTTTATGCATAATAAAGATAGTATCTTTATTCTCTACTTATACATATACTTGGGCAAAGCATTTCTTGTTTTATTGTGGAGTCCATGTAAGTGGAAGGTATAGCTTCTATGACTGTTTCATCATGAACATATCTCATTATCATAGAACCTATAGAGCCCCACTATAGTCTAGTTAATTATAACATAACTAGGTTAGTATGGATAATTATGTTGTGTATCAACATTGGTTCAATGATGATTCAATTTATTGCCTTAGGATGGATTGTGCCTAGGCTCTTAAGGTAATTACTTAATATGCTAGCATGGTGCTAGGATAGCTAAGTAGCATTGGATGTCTCGTAGACCCACAGATTGAAGAGGTAGGCAGTAGGTGGTGACAGCCCTATCTGTCCTTTGTAATCCTCCATGTTCGGCTATGCCACAGGCTCTTGGCGGGAGTCGCCCTAGTATTTCTAGGGGTAAGCCCGTGCCCGATGTGTTGAACCACATAGCATAAGTATTCACTATTAGTCTAGCTTATATATAATTAGTTTAGACTATGTATATGTACAATAGAGCATAGTAGGAGTACCTCCATAACTCTCAACCTTAACTAACCTTTAGGATCCTCTTACCCCCCTTAGACTTGAAAGCTTTTGTGTGTGTCACACTACCTCCACTATTATTTTATCCATCCTTACTAGATTCTTACAGAACTCCGCCTATGTTGTAATGACATAGCCGGTCCCAAGCTCGGGTAAAGGAGGAGGGGTTGTGATAGGCTTGGCGAGCCAGCAACTAAACTTAGCCATTCTCATGGAAATGAAACCCATTGGAAATTCGTTGGGGCGTAACCCTCTTAGCAACGCGCCATACCGGAACCCGGGTATGGTGTTAAGTGGGCGAGGGTTGGGTCGCCACCGCCTTAGTGGCATGCCATATCAGAACCCGGATGTGATGTTAAATGAGCGAGGGCCGGATCGCCATCACCTTAGTGGCGCGCTACATCATCGCCCGAATGTAGTGTCAAGTGAGCAAGGGTCTTTGCATATTCCTCGACGGATGCAAAGGATAATGAAGCTAGCTGAGGAAACTAGGTTTCGGGTGGGTAGTTGGACTGTAGGATCCTTGACGGGAAAGCTACGAGAGTTAGTAGACGTTGCGATTAGGAGGCGTGTAAATATCCTTTGCGTACAAGAGACTAGATGGGCAGGTCAAAAGGCGAGAGAGGTTGAGACTACTGATTTCAAGCTTTGGTATTCTGGCTCGACGGGAACTAGGAATGGCATAGGCATCCTAATAGATAAGAGCCTTAAGGATGGAGTAGTGGATGTCTGTAGACGAGGGGATAGGATCATCCTAGTCAAGGTAGTTGTGGGGGACCTTATCTTGAATGTCATTAGTGCTTATGCCCCACAAGTTGTGCTCGACATGAGAACTAAGAGACAATTTTGGGAGGACTTGGAGATTATGGTTAGTAGTGTACCGGTAAGCGAGAAGCTCTTCATATGAGGAGATCTCAATGGTCATGTAGGTACAACTAACGTAGGTTTTGAGGGGGTACACGGAGGTTTTGGGTGTGGCGATAGAAACCAGGAGGGTAAGGATATCCTAGACTTTGCCGTAGCCTATGACCTATTGGTAGCTAACACCCTCTTTAAGAAGAGGCTATCTCACATAGTGACCTTTACTAGTGCCCAACATTCTAGTCAAATTGACTATATCCTCACCAGGAGAAGGGAGAGAGGGGCATGTTTAGATTGTAAGGTGATTCCTGGGGAATGTGTTGTTCCACAACATAAACTTGTGGTAGCCAACTTTCGTTTCCACGTGCGTGTGTCACGAGACAAAGGTGTTAAAACCACAAGAACAAAGTGGTGGAAGTTGAAGGATGGAGCGCAACAATCATTCAAAAGGAGGATGATCGCAGAAGGACCTTGGAGCGAATAGGAAGATGCAAATAGTATGTGGGAGAAGATGGCGACTTACATTAGGAAGATGGCTAGGGAGGTGCTTGGGTGGAAAAAAAGGTAAGAATCTTGTAGATAAAGACACTTGGTGGTGGAATGAAGATGTACATAAAGCTATTAAGGAGAAGAAGGAGTCTTATAAGAGCTGACATCATGAGAGAAGTGCAAGTAACATTGCGAAGTATAAAGAGGCTAAGAAAAATGCTAGGCGTGTTGTGAGTAAAGCTAGGGGGCAGGCCTATGATGCGCTATATGAGAGGCTAGGGACAAAAGAAGGCGAAAAGGATATATACAAGATGGCAAAACTTCGCGAGAGAAAGGTGAGAGATCTCAACCAAGTCAAATGCATTATGTATGAGGCAGGCCAAATTCTATTGAAGGAGGAAGAAATTAGGAACAGATGGCAGGACTACTTCAATGGACTATTCAATGGCGGGAATGAGAGTATTTGTTTCGAGTTGGATGACTCATTTGATGACACCAATAGACGATTCGTGCGAATGATACAAGAGTCTGAGGTTAGAGAGGCCTTAATAAGGATGAAAGGAGGAAAGGCCCGCGACCTCGATTATGTCCCCATTGAGGTGTGGAGATGTCTAGGGGATGTAGCAATAGTATGGCTCACTAAACTATTCAACCGCATTTTTCAGTCAAACAAAATGCCTGAAGAGTGGCAGAAAAGTATTTTAGTACCCATCTTCAAAAATAAAGGAGATGTTCAAAGTTGTACTAATTGCCGAGGAATTAAGCTCATGAGTCATACTATGAAGCTCTGGGAGAGAGTAATTGAACACCGCTTGAGGAAAGTGACCAATGTCACTAAAAACCAGTTTGGTTTTATGCCTGGGAGGTCCACTATGGAGGCAATTTTCTTACTTCGTCAGCTTATGGAGAGGTATAGGGAGCAAAAGAAGGATCTACATTTAGTGTTCATTGACTTGGAGAAGGCATACGATAAGGTACCAAGACCGGTCATGTGGTGGGCACTAGAGAAACACAAAGTCCCAACAAAGTACATTAACCTTATCAAGGATATGTACGATAATGTGGTGAAAAGTGTGCGCGTAAGAGATAGTGAGACCGACACTTTTCCTATCACAATAGGGTTACACCAAGGATCAGCCTTAAGTCCTTACATCATTTCCTTAGTGATGGATGAGGTGTCAAAGGATATACAAGGGGATATCCCTTGGTGTATGCTCTTTGCTAATGATGTAGTGTTGATAGATGAAACTAGGATGGTGTTGAAAATTGGAGCTATGGAGGCAGTCCTTAGAGTCTAAGGGGTTTAGACTTAGTAGAACCAAGACCGAGTATATGAGATGCGACTTTAGTGATGTCGGGTGCGAGGATGGTAATGTTAGTTTACAAGGACAATTAGTACATAGGAGGGACACATTTCAATATTTAGGATCAATGTTATATTGACGAAGATGTTTGCCACAGGATCAAGATCAGGTGGATGAAGTGGCGACAAGCATCTGAAATCTTATGTGATAAGAAAGTTCCACAAAAATTGAAAGGAAAATTCTATAGGATAGTGATCAGACCTGCGATGTTGTATGGAGTAGAATGTTGGCCAACTAAAAGGCAACATGTCCAACAAATGAGTGTTCCAGAGATGCACATGCTACAGTGGATGTGCGGTCACACAAAAAGAGACAAAATTAGTAATACGTGATATGGTAGGGGTGGCACCGATTGAGGAGAAGTTAGTCCAACATCTCCTACGGTGGTTTGGGCATATCCAGCGGAGACCTCCAGAAGCACCGGTTAACAGAGGGATTATAAAGAGTAGAGAAAATTTTAGGAGGGGTAGAGGTCGACCAAGGTTGACATGGCAGGAGGCGGTGAAACGAGATTTAAAGGAGTGGGACATACCTAGAGATTTGGCTCATGATAGGAATGCATGGAAATTAGCAATTCATGTGCCAGAATCTTAGTTTATTTGTAATTTGTTACTCGTATCTTCTTTTTTATTAACCCATTTCTAGAATAAATAAAATATAGTTTTTTTTACTTTCATCTTATTTTCTATTACTTTTCTTCAAAATTGTTGGGTTTCATTTCTAGCCGACCCCAACTTTTTTGGGACAAAGGCTTGGTTGTTGTTGTTACTAGATTCTTACCTAGACCTTTCTACCCTTTCCACTTGATGATTGTTATATCTCTTTCCTGCCTTCCTTTGGGATCAAATAAGTGACACCCTTGGGAATACTCTTAAGGGGAAATGCTACAATGATACCTCTGTGCGCTTGCGGAATTCACTCTGTGATCCAATAGAACCATTAACAAGCATTTCTGACACATCAGTTAGAGATGTTTAGTTAATGGTGCATAAGTAATACCAACAAGCATTTCTGGCGACGTTGCCGGGGATGATTTGTTAGTATATCTTAGGAGCTGTCAACAGTGGCATAGACGGCTAGCACATGTTGGTATGAGGAATCTTCAAAAACTCCTTAAGGGCGATCATATTCAAGGTTTAAAGGATGTTGTTTTTGATGCCAAGCCGGGAAGCAAGTAGGAGCACCTCATCTCACGAAGAACGTCATGACTACAATAAGACCGCTCGAGCTGCTTCACATGGACGTATTCGGTCCAATTGCTTACATAAGCATCGGCGGTAACAAATATGGCTTAGTAATTGTTGATGACTTTTCGCGCTTCACATGGGTTTTCCTTTTGCATGATAAGACAGAAACTCAAGGAACCCTCAAGAAGTTCTTCAAGCGTGCCCAAAATGAGTTCTCATTGAAAATCAAGAACATACAAAGCGACAATGGCATGGAGTTCAAGAACACTCAAGTTGAGGAGTACTTAGACGAAGAAGGGATAAAGCATGAGTTTTCAGCACCTTATTCCCCTCAACAAAACGGATTTGCCGAAAGGAAGAACCGAACCCTCATAGAGATGGAAAGAACAATGTTCGATGAATACAAGACCTCAGATCGGTTTTGGGTGGAAGCGGTTAACACCGCTTGCCACGCTATAAACCGACTCTATCTTCATCGACTACTCAAGAAGACATCATATGAACTACTCACCGCCTAGGCCTTCAAAGTTCGCTTCAAAGTCCGATGAAGGTTTCTTGCTTGGTTATGATTCGAACTCTTACGCCTATCGTATCTTCAACAAGACCTCCGGACTCATTGAAGTAGCATGTGACATAGTGTTCGATGAAACTAACGGCTCTCAAGAAGAGAAGGTTGATCCATGTGTGCTAGATAGAGAAGAAGCTCCATGTCAAGCATTGAGAAGAATGGCGTTGGGCGATGCTCGACCACAAGCGCCACCTCCAAATGCAAATGAAGAAGATGAACCACAAGTGGAGGTAAACGATCAAGGGGGAGCTTCCACACAAGATCAACATCAAGAAGATGAAGACGATCAACATGTCAATGAGGGCAACCATCTAGGGGGAGAAGAAGATGACCATGAAGATTCAACACCTCAAGTGCCACATCCAAGAGTACACCAATGCGTCCAGAGAGATCACCCAATCGCAACATAATCGGTGACATCCAAAAGGGAGTAACGACTAGATCTCGCACAGCTGATTTTTGGGAACATTACTCCTTTTATCCTTTTTGGAACCGCGCGGGATTGAGGATGCATTGAAGGACCCAGATTGGGTGGTGGCGATGCTAGAAGAACATTACAACTTCAAATGGAACGGAGTGTGGGAACTCGTCGAAAGACCCAAGTTCAACATCGTTGGCACCAAATGGGTCTTCCGCCACAAACAAGACGAACATGGGGTGGTGACAAGGAACAAGGCGAGACTTGTGGCCAAAGGGTATTCACAAGTCGAAGGTCTGGATTTCGATGAAACCTTTGCTCCCATAGCTAGGCTTGAATCTATTAGAATATTACTTGCATATGCTACTCACCATGATTTCAAGCTCTATCAAATGGATGTGAAAAGCGCCTTCCTCAATGGACCAATCAAGGCGGAGGTGTATGTGGAGCAACCCCCCCGGATTTGAAGATGAAGAGTTCCCCGACCACGTCTTTAAATTGCGTAAGGCTCTCTATGGCCTCAAACAAGCTCCTAGAGCTTGGTATGAGTGTCTTAGAGATTTCTTAATTGAAAATGGTTTTAAAATTGGTAAAGCAGATTATACGTTATTCACAAAGCACTTTGACCATGATCTTTTTATTTGTCAAATTTATGTTGATGAAATTATCTTTGGTTCAACTAACAAATCCTTTTGTGAAGAATTTAGTAAGATTATGACCGATAGGTTCGAGATGTCTATGATGGAAGAGCTGAAATACTTCTTAGGATTCCAAGTGAGGCAACAAAAGGAAGGGACATTCATAAGCCAAACCAAGTATACTCAAGACATACTCAAGAAGTTTGGAATGGACAAGGCGAAGCCTATAAAGACTCCCATGGCGACGAATGGTCACTTGGATCTCAATGAAGATGGACCAAATGTCGATCAAAAGGTATATCGCTCCATGATTGGATCCCTACTTTACTTATGTGCATCTAGGCCAGACATTATGTTGAGTGTATTTTTGTGTGCAAGGTTTGAAGCCAACCCAAAAGAGTGTCATTTGACAGCCATAAACAGAATTTTGCGGTATTTAGTTCATACACCCAACCTAGGCCTTTGGTATCCTAAAGGTTCCAAGTTCAATCTCATTGAATACTCCGATGCAGACTATGCTGGATGCAAAGTAGATAGAAAAAGTACCTCTGGTACTTTCCAATTCTTAGGGAGATCCCTAGTTTCTTGGTCCTCCAAGAAACAGAATTCCATTACCTTATCCACGGCCGAAGCGGAGTATGTTGCAGCCGGGAGTTGTTGTGCACAATTCCTTTGGATGCGACAAACTCTAAGTGATTACAGTTACAATATGAGTCGTATTCCACTCCTTTGTGATAATGAGAGTGCCATTAAGATTGCCCATAACCACGTTGAGCACTCTAGGATCAAACATATAGACATACGGCACCACTCTTTGAGAGACCACTCAATGAAAGGAGACATAGCTATTTCCCATATCAACACCGATAAACAACTAGCTGACATATTCACCAAACCACTTGATGAAAAACGCTTTTGCGAGCTCCAAAATGAACTAAATATACATGATGCTCGGAATGTGGATTGAAAAATTGCATACCTGTATGGATTCTTCAAAATATGTTGATTGTGTTGTGGAAATTATCTCTCTCAATTTTTTCAAAAAAACTATTTCAATTACTTGATCTTGGTGAAATATGGTCATTGCTTGATTGTTGTATGTTTACTGATCATATTCATCAAAATTACTTGATTGCTTTGCCCCCTATTTTTCTCTAAGAATCTTCAAATATATACGAATGAGCAAATTGATTCTGTTCTGGTGACCATGGACTAGTCTGTGGTTACTCGGACTAGTCCGCACACTGCAGACTAGTCTGCAGAGTGTCTGGTAGTCCGAACTAGTCCGGTGGACCACAGATTAGTCCGATTTTTTGACTCCATAACTCTAGCCGCTGCCAAAACCTAATCTCCTTCATCCTCACAACTCACCTCACACTCTCTCTCCTCGCTCGAGTGCTCCCAAGGCGATTTCCTTCGTTCTCCATCAAATCCCTCCGAGTTTGGGTGGAAATCGATCTCCATTGCATAGGGATTGAAGACCACGGACTTGTCCGCACCTTCAACCCCTCCATCTCCAAGAATCGAGGAATTTCGATAAAATTTCCTCCCAAACCCTAGAAATCATGATTTCCTTCGTTGTTGACCAAATAGCTTAGTTCCTTCCAGTTAATACATGCCTCCTTGTTGTATTACATTTACCTTAAACTAGTTTTCCATGGGGAATCACCATTGGTCGTCTAGTTAGGGTTTGAGGTGATGAACAGCGGACTAGTCCGGTCCATGTACGGACAAGTCCGGTCCCCCGGACAAGTCCGTACCTGTACACCAGACAACTCCAATTTTTAACTAAACTCAACCCTAATTTCTCATGCCTCAAGGTACTTCCCTGCCATCCATTCTCATCCAAACATTGTGTAATCCATTCTCAGGACAATGTCGAGCTCCCATGACGAGGTCTCCAATTATGAAGCCGATATGGACCAATAGAATTTGCTTTGGTCCTCGACGATGAAATCCATACTAATATCCTCCCATTTCAACATCGAGATTTTCAATGCTTGCAGTTGTCCAGCCTTTCGCATGTGGTTGGCTTTTACCTGCCGACACGTATCACACTCAGATACGTACTTTGCAATTTCTCTTTTCATTCGTGTCCACCAAAATCTGGTTTTTAGATCTTGATACATCTTGTTGCTGCCCGGATGAATAGAGTACTTGGACATGTGAGCTTCATCTAAGATTTTCTTCTGAAGTTTCATGTCACGGGGTACCACGATACGGTCTTTGAACCACAAGGTACCATGTTCATCACTTCGGAAGCACTTCATTTCTCCATTCTTCATCCTCCTACGAATGTGCAACATACCCACGTCTTTCCTTTGTGCTTCCATAATCTCCTCTCGTATAGTAGGAATGAGAGCAAGATTATATAACGCTCCATATGGAACCAAGTATAAACTCGGTTTGTCCTCGTCCATTGGAGTGATGGACAGATTATTGACATGAGACTTGCGGCTTAGCGCATCGGCAACCACATTCGCCTTGCCGGGATGGTAGTGAATTTTAATCTCATAATATTTGATCAGATATAACCATCTTCGTTGTCGCATATTCAACTCCTTGTGATCGGTGTAGAGGTGCACTAGATTTCCATGTAAACAATGCCTCCACATTTTCAAAGCGAGCACCACAGCAGCGAGCTCAAGGTCATGAGTTGGATAATGCTGCTCATGGTTTCGGAGCTGCCGTGAGCCATATGTGATCACGCGGCCATCTTGCATTAACACGCAGCTAAGACCAATACCAGACGCATCACAATAAACGTCGAAAGATTTGATCGTATCCGGTTGAGCTAGCACTGGGGATGTTGTGAGATGTTTCACCAATGCTTGAAGTGCATCCTCACATGCCTTGCTCCAAATATATTTAGTCCCCTTTTTCAGCAGCTCTGTCATTGGTTTAGCGATTTTTGAGAAGCTCAGAATGAACCTCTGATAATATCCTGCTAATCCGAGAAAGCTGCGAACTTTGTGTACGGACGTTGGAGACTTCCATTTCAGCACTTGCACAATTTTCCTTGGATCAACAGTGATACCCTCCGCTGAAATAATGTGACCAAGAAATGGTACTTGGCTGATCCAAAACTAACACTTTCTGAACTTTGCATAAAGCTTTGTGATCTTGCAATCGTTGGAGCACGATATGCAAGTGTTTGGCGTGTCCTTCCTTCGATTTAGAATAAACCAGAATGTCATCGATGAAGACCATGACAAACTTGTCCAACTCCGACATGAACACTGAATTCATCAAATACATGAAGTGATCCGACACGTTGGTAAGTCCAAAGGACATGACGATATATTCATAGAGTCCGTATCTCATCGAGAATGCCGTCTTCGGTATATTCTCCGGTCGGATTTTGATTTGATGATATCCGAACCAAAGATCCATCTTTGAGAAAAACTTTAGCAGCAACTAATTGATCGAATAAAATATCGATGTGCAGTAGGGGATACTTATTCTTGATCGTCACGGCGTTGAGTGGACGATAGTCCACACATAGACATAACGTCTTGTCCTTCTTCACAAATAATGCGGAGCAGCTCCAAGGTGATGAACTTGGGCGTATGAGACCTATGCCCAGCAGGTCCTTCAAATGCTCCTTTAATTCCGCCAACTCATTGGGTGCCATCTTATACGGCCTTCGAGAAATAGGTGTGGTTCTCGGAATAAGTTCAATCTTGAACATGATATCCCTATCCAGTCGCATACTCGGAAGGTTGTCAGGAAACACATCTGGATATTCACGGTGTAGGATTGAAGAGCACGTGTAAAGCTACCAGAGGCGGGGTGAATGGTTCCAAGTATAGTGTCACTTATGATGAATTTGCAAGGATTCTTCACCTTGAACACACTCTGGATCATGATCTTACAATCCACAATCTACAACCCTTGGAGAAGGATGAGCTTAAGTTCCTCTATGACACAAGGATGCCCTATACTCCTCCCAACATCAAATATCTGAAGCCCTTCTTTGTGGTCCTCAACAGAATCTTGAGGAAGACAATAGCCCCGAAAGATGGAGACGCGGGGACTATCCAAGGAACCATGAGGACCCTAATGAAGGTCATTAGTGGAAGGAGACCATTCAATGTCTTTGAGTACATCTACAATGACATTGTGAACATCTCAATCACTCCAAATAGCTCTTGCGGGTATGCCCCGTACATCATGTTCATGATTAAGAAAGTGACGGGACTTGAGTTTGTCAAGGATGTCCCTCAAACGGGGTTGAAGCCACAAAAGCCCACCGAGTACACCCTTCCGTCAGCACCTCCTGCCCCTTCCTCCCTCGGAGCTGAGAGGAGGTCTAAACAAACTCAGGATGTGAATGCCACAAGATCTGCACCTGCTCCTCCTGGCTCTGCTCCTATCAATGAACCCTCCGGTGGCATCCTCAAAATGCTCACCTCCATCTTTGCCTAATGCCGCAGGATCGAAGTCAGGCAGGAGAAACATCAACAATATGTAAATGCCAACATGAAAGCTATCTGTGACAAGCTTCAGATTGAGCCGGTTGGATCACCGCCCGCCTTCGAGGACTCAGAGGAAGATCATGCCCCGGTGAATGATGATGAAGATGAAGATCGGACCGAAACTGAAGAAGGGAGCGGCGATGAGTGATTCCCCTCGATTTTTCCCTTTTTGGTGCCTTGATGCCAAGGAGCGAGAGGTTGAGACTAGTTTGAGACTATCTCTAGTAGTAGTTCTTATTCTTTTGTGATCGAGGACATGTACCTATTTTTAAAACTTTGTAATGCACTATTTCTTTTCCTATGTGTGATGCTTATTGTGCTCTAATGCTTAATTCTATGCTCATTATTGTTTATCTTTATTTCATCACACTTTGTTGATCACACACCTATTAGGCACCCCACCATAAGGTGTGTGCATATGTGAGAAGCTTTTTGTGAATTAATCGTTATTCTCATATGTGCACACCTTATGAAAATCAAGATTTTATTCTCAATTGTGATATCTCAAATGGTTGTCATCAATCACCAAAAAGGGGGAGATTGTAAGTGCATCTAGGATATCCCTTGTGGGTTTTGGCTAATTGATGAAAAACATATGAGATCCTAATGAAACAATGAGATGATTGCAGGACAAAAAATGTGTAACAGCTCGGTGCACACAAAAAGGTGAAAATGGAGTGGTGTCCAAAGAGGGATACTTTGATGGAACTTGGAAGAACAAATTAGATTTTAAATGTATAGGAAGTGTATGAAAGACACACTCCAAGAGCTCACGACTTTGTGCAGGGGTAAGGGTCTTAAAATTAACCTAACTTTCATAGTGCACCGGACTAGTCCGATCATGGACCGGACTAGTCCGATAGACTTTCTGGAGTCTCCCATCTCTGGAGACCGGACTAGTCCGATGAACTTTCTGGAGTCTCCCATCTCTGAAGACCGGACTAGTCCGTGTGTCCACCGGACTAGTCCGATGAACTTTCTGGAGTCCGTTTTCACAATAGGCCAGACTAGTCCGTTTCCAGCTAGACTAGTCCACCAGACTTTCTGGACTTCGAGTTACACTGTGACCGGACAAGTCCGCACTTGCGCCGGACTAGTCCGGTATTAGGGTTTTTCAACAGTAACTTTTTGGAAACCATATAAATAGAGAATCCACGGCCTTCCATAGAATACACACATCGAATACTGCTGAAAACATAAACCCTAGCGCCGCCACTTTGTCCCAAGAGCCCAAAACACATCTCCCCACACATCTAAGGTGCAAAAAGAGTCAAATCATTTGAACAATTGGATTTGGGATTGGGAGATCGTCGTTCCTTCGTTGTGAGCTCTTGGGGTTTGATCTTTCTACACTTATACTCTGCATTGTAATAATTTCAAGTCTATTTGATCACTTCTTTCATTATAATTCTCGTGGGAGCCCTCAACGTGTGAGGTTGCCTCACAAACTCGGTGATTACCCATGATAGTGGAATCAAGTCGGCCTTCTTGGTGACTTGAAGAGGGAAAGGGTTGGAGACCTGGCTCTGTGTGAGCTTCCTCAATGAGGACGTAGATCTCGTGGTGAGATCGAACCTCGGTAAAAATTTGCTTGTCTCTTGTACCTCATTTACTTTACTCTTTGTTCACTAGATCACTTGACTATTAAACATCAGTTAGGTTGCTTATAAGTTTCCACGTGCATTCATACAATAATCTTAAATCAAAGAATCTGTTGTTCTCATTTCCGCTGCTAAAAGAACCTAGTTTCCCAAACAACACTTAATCAATTCACATATTTCAGCACACCGGACTAGTCCGCCCACACAACCGGACTAGTCCGGTCAATCACGTTTTTGACGACTCTATTAAGTGTGCAGGAAATTCAAAAGGCCTATTCACCCCCCACCCTCTAGGCCACATTCAATTGGTATCAGAGCAAGGTTCTCCACCAATGAGACTCACATCTCGGAGAGATCAATGGCCTCTGAGAAGAACAACGATATCCCAAAGATGAACATCAATGAGGTGGAACAAGAAGCTAAAGCCTTCGATGTGCTGAAAGAAAGTCCACATGATGATGAAGAAGTGCGACAGCTAAAGGCACTCCTGAGAAAGAAGTTGGTGGCACAAAAAGGAAAAGAAGAAGAGAAGATGACCGGAAGTGGTCATCATGACTACTCCCGATATCCTTACAACTACAACCATCTCAACTCAAACAATCACTATCTCTCTATTCCTATGGGAAAGCCTCCACAGTTTGACAGAAGTGACTACACCATGTGGAAGTACAACATGAAAATGCATCTAATATCCCTGAATCCTAGTCTGTGGCACATTGTTTGCACAGGCATAGATATCTCGGACACGGATGATGAACTTACTCCAGAACAAGAACAAGAGATTCACAGAAACGCACAAGTCGTCGCCGTGATCACATCATCACTAAGCAGAGAGGAATTCACCAAGATCAATGGTTTAGAAAGTGCAAAAGAAATCTGGGATAAACTTAAGACAGCTCATGAAGGAAATAGGTCGGTTCGTGAAGCTAAAATTGAGATGCTTGAAGGAGAGTTGGGGAGATTTGCTATTGAAGAAGGCGAATCACCTCAAGACATGTACAACCGGATGAAGGCAGTCATCAACAAAATGTGTGCCTATGGAAGTAAGAAATGGACAGATCACGAGGTGGTCAAAGGAATGATTAGAGCCTTCATGCCAAGAAATATCACACTTTGCTCAATGATAAGAGAAAGCCCTGGATTTTACAAAATGACTCCCGATGAGTTATTGGGGAAGTTCATAAATCATGAAATGATGGAGAAAGAGGCTCAATATGTCAAAGACTTAGCCGAACTCACCTCTTCCAAAAAGAAAGAAGTTGCTCTTAAAGCAACGTGCAGACCCAAACTCAAAGAAACTCGTGAAGACCAAGACGACGGGCATACGAGTGTAACACCCTAAATTTTCGCATCCTGCATTGCATACATGATCATGCATTAAACATTAGTAGGATAAAAGAAAAAAAATATAAAACATAAAAGATGGAGCATATATATACAAATGCATGTAGCAAAAGAAGAAATAGAAAATAATAATTATAGCCTAAAACTTGTAATAGGGAATAAGTATAAAAATAATAATAAGTATATATATAAATATATATGTAAATAATATATATAACAATATATATAAAAATAGATAAAATATTAATATTAATAATATATGTTATAAAAATAATAAATGATAAATAATAAATATATAATATAAATAATAATATATATAAAAAATATATATAATAAATTATATAATAAAAGAAAGTATAAAAATGATAATAAAATAAATAAATATAAATAATAAAATAATAATAAAACTAAAAGAAAAAAAAAGGAAAAAAAAAGAGGGGACCGCTGGCCAGGCGGCCGAGCCGGCCCAGCCAGCCGGCCCCGATTCCCGCCGACATGCGCGCGACCGCGACCCCGCCAGCGCGCCCGCGCCCGAGGCCCCACGCCCGAGGCCGCAGCGACCGAGCGCCTCCCGCGCCTCGGCTCCGCTCCCGCCCGCCGTACGCGCCCGGCCCCGCCTGGGTCCCGCCCCTCCCGCGATTTTCCCCACCCGCCGAAAACTCCCGCCCCGGTACGACTCCGCCCCGGCTCCCGGCCCCCGCGTCCCATCGCGCGCGGATCCCGCCCCGTGCTAACCGCCTCCCGCCCGACTCGGCCCCGATCGCCCTCCCGCCGGCCCTATAAAAAGGGACCGAAGGCTTCACGATCCAACCGCCAGACGCCGCCGCCTTCGAGGAAAAACCGTCAGGAAAAGCACCAGGGACCAGAGAGCTGCGCCCAGGGAAGAAAAAGGAGAAAAAGAAGGGGAAGAAGAGGAAGGAAAAGAGGAGGGTCCCACCGTCCACCGGAGATCGTTGCCGTCGTCGTGCCGCCGAGGGACTGCTGCGCCATCCACTTCGTCTACGCGTCGCATTCATTCCCCGACCGTCAAGCCGTCAGATCTACAGTAGGCCATGTTCCCGATGCGAATTTTAGCGACGCATTAGATCTAATAGACATAAATTGATTTTAGTTGCACCATAATTTTATTTTCAGCAGCATTAATCCACGTTAAAATCCCGTATACTCATATGAACACGTATGAACTAGTTGCATCTAATTAATAAACAACCATAGTTAATTAATTAATTGGTCCTTGCATGCATGCATATCATCGCATGTTGATTAATGTGTGTGCATCATGTTTATTTGTATGCATATTCTTGTATGTGTGATCACTAGTAGAGGGAAGTGCTCAAGAGATCGTGTACGAGGATTTTCAGAATCAAGATTTCGAAGCGCTTGAGCAACCCTATACGTCGGAGCAAGGCAAGTGTCCTTGAAGCATATTGATCCTGTTTTAAAATAAATGTTTTTTTGCAAAACTGCATGCTGTGTCAACTTGATAGGAATCCTATGGTAGGAAGTTTACTAGATTTGCTAAACCAACCTTGTCGCCTGGAATTTATGGTAGAGAGTCGAGAAGGGTTTTTACCTTTTTGCTTCGCTTAATTAATTGGGATGGAAGAACCAACACTACACCTTTAATTATGTATTAATGATATTTTGGTTAATGTAAACTGGTCGATACGGTATGGTGATGGGTGATCTAAGCAAGCCTGGTATGTGGATGGGTTGGATGTTATGGTGGTCTGCTTGCTTTAGATCTAAGGACCGGTTCATGCGAGAATAGGCTAGGACTACAGTGCCACCACGAGGCCAAGTATGGGTGCGGCGTAGCTGATTAATTAGGGCTTTGCTAGTGCTGTTTGGACCATTGTGGATGCTCGGGGAAGGGGTAGTCGGATTGGGTTTGTTGATGATTGGTGGGACTACCCTGGGATCCGAATGGCTCAAGAGGGGGCCCTTGGTTGAAGATGTGCTCAGTTGGAGGCATCGCCACCGGTGAAACCTCAGTGGGGTCTAAATAGGCTAGTAATCCCTTTGTAAAGGCTATTTTGTGATCTCTTGGCCATACACCAAAGGAAGTGTAATTGGCATAAGGGAGGTTCTTTAGTCGCCGACGGGTGATGAAATCACAAACACGTGGGTAAAGTGGTACAAACTCTGCAGAGTATTAAAACTATCATGATAGCCGTGCTCCCGGTTATGAGCGCCTGGATGACCTACATGATTAGAGGGAATTTGGTAATGGGATGGTTATTGGAATGGTTATGGGTTGGTAATGGTTATGGTTGATATTATGATTATGGTTATGGTTATGGATGGAATTATGTTTTATGACATTGATTATGGTTATTGGTAATGGTGAATTATGGGCTGGTATTATGATGGTCACATGGTTTATGATGGGTTTACATACACATAATACATATATTGCTTTTCAAATGTTTTACTGTACTTTTCAGCACTTAGCCATTATTATTGTCGTCGTTTGAATCAGCCACATGTCATACTTTCCACACTTGCTGAGTACGACATGTACTCACTCTTGCAATCCCCCCCAACAGTTGCAGGTCAGGATTGTGAGTTTAATGGTGATAATGCGGAGATCTAGGCCGTGTCTACCGTCAGCTTTGCCTGTGGTGTTATTGGAGCTGCGCTATCCCTTTTGTTTAGTTTGCTTAGTTGCTTAATTAGTTTATTTCCGCTGCATTAGTTGAACTTGTCATTAATATTCATTAGAGCTTGTATTCGAGGATAATATGGTTTGCGTAATAAAATTTGATAATTAATCTTGTTCTGTGGTAATTTTTTGTATACTCTTTTGTGATTGCACTCGTGTATGTGTGTTGAACATCCCGGGCACACATATGCGTTAGCTTGGTTCAGTTTTCGGAACCCGACGTCACAGATTGGTATCAGAGCCAGGTTGACCGTAGGACGCAGCCTAGATAGAATGGACACTTTAGAGCACATAGGAGCACTCAGGAATCGATGTGTTTTTGCTTGGAGTGCTGTTTGCTATATATATTGTTTGCTTGTGTGCTTAATAGAGGATTTTGGGATGCCTTAGCATTGCCATGTCCACCTAGGCTAGTATAGCTAGTTGGTTAGCTTCATATCCCTTGATGCATATAGTTGGGGACGTTCCTAAATTCTTACCTATTGCTTTTCTCTAGATGGTGAGGACTCGCAACCAGAGGGATGCCAATGATGAGGAGGAGAACAATGGAGTGCCTCAGAACAACAACGGACAAGGACCTGCTCATGGAGCCCTCAATATCGAGCAGCTACTAGCTATGCAAAACCGGCTCATGCAGACCATGATACAAATAATGGGACAGCTGCAGGCTGGCAATAACAACAATCAGCCCCACGTGCCTCCACCGCCACCCCCGCCTCCTCATAACCGATTGGGGGAGTTTATGAGGACTAGACCGCCAACCTTTGCTCAAGCTGCTGACCCTATGGATGCTGATGATTGGCTCAAGTCCGTGGAGAAGAAGCTAGCCATTGTCCAATGCAGTGACCGGGAGAAGGTCCTATTTGCTTCTCATCAACTAGTTGGAGCAGCTGCAGATTGGTGGGATGCTTATTGCAATGCTTATGAGAACCAAGAGAGAATCACTTGGGCCGAATTTAAGGATAATTTTCGTTCCCATTATGTGCCGGAAGGTGTTATGGTCTTGAAGAGACAAGAATTCGAGAACTTACGGCAAGGAAGATCAAGCGTGAGTGAATATCTCAATAAGTTCACTCAACTCTCAAGATATGCGCTTGAGGATATTAGTCGGGACAGTCGGAAGCAGTATTTGTTCATGAGAGGCCTCAACAATGAGATCCAAGTGCAATTGCTCAATTGTGACTATGTCAACTTCCAGAAGCTTGTGGACAAAGCAATTGTGGTTGAGAACAAGATCCGTGAGATGGAACAAGAAATCAAGAGGAAGGCGCCATATCAAGGACAGCAACAAGGAAGTAATGTGCGCCCTCGCTTTGCGCCGCCCAATGCGCCTTACTACAGCTCTTCTATTCCTGCTCAGCGCCCATGTTATGCACCACACCCAACTCAGTTTGTGCAGCAGCGCCCAGTCATGCAAGCAATGCCTTATGCACCTCGTGCTGATTTTCCTAGAACCAATGCTCAAAACCAAGCTCGTCCCAATAATTCTGGTGGAGTTAAGAAGTGTTATACTTGTGGAGAAGCTAGACACTTTGCGAATCAATGTCCTAAGTCAGGCCTTGGTCAAGGAAGCAATGCGCCGAGGCAAAACCCAAGACCTAATGGAGGACAGCCACACGGAAGCCGTGGACAGCAGAATTTTGCTCGTGGCAACGTGAACCATGTCTCTACGGAGGATGCTCAACGAGCAGATGACGTGGTCATTGGTATGTTTCTCGCCAACTCCAACCCCGTGACTATGTTATTTGACTCTGGAACATCGCATTCATTCATTGCATCAAAGTATGTTGCCAAGTATAGTTTGCCTATCTCTCATATGATGTTTACTCTGCTGGTTAAGTCTCCTGGGGGAGAGATGAGGACAAATATAGTATGTCCAAAAGTAAGCCTTAGAATAAGGGGGGTAGAGTTCTCCGCCAACCTCATTGTTTTGGATTCACAAGGAATAAGAGGATCCGTTGGTGCAAAGTGCAATAAAAAAACCATACGGAAACCGAAGCTACATGGGAACGTGAAGAAGACTTGAAGGCAGAATTCCCTCACCTTTTCTCCACGCTATCGAATCTCGAGGGCGAGATTCACTTTAAGGGGGTAGAATTGTAACACCCTAAATTTTCGCAACCTGCATTGCATACATGATCATGCATTAAACATTAGTAGGATAAAAGAAAAAAATATAAAACATAAAACATGGAGCATATATATACAAATGCATGTAGCAAAAGAAGAAATAGAAAATAATAATTATAGCCTAAAACTTGTAATAGGGAATAAGTATAAAAATAATAATAAGTATATATATAAATATATATATAAATAATATATATAACAATATATATATAAATAGATAAAATATTAATATTAAATATATATATTATAAAAATAATAAATGATAAATAATAAATATATAATATAAATAATAATATATATAAAAAAATATATAATAAATTATATAATAAAAGAAAGTATAAAAAATGATAATAAAATAAATAAATATAAATAATAAAATAATAATAAAACTAAAAGAAACAAAAAGGAAAAAAAAAGAGGGGACCGCTGGCCAGGCGGCCGAGCCGGCCCAGCCAGCCGGCCCCGATTCCCGCCGACACGCGCGCGACTGCGACCCCGCCAGCGCGCCCGCGCCCGAGGCCCCACGCCCGAGGCCGCAGCGACCGAGCGACTCCCGCGCCTCGGCTCCGCTCCCGCCCGCCGTACGCACCCGGCCCCGCCTGGGTCCCGCCCCTCCCGCGATTTTCCCCGCCCGCCGAAAACTCCCGCCCCGGTACGACTCCGCCCCGGCTCCCGGCCCCCGCGTCCCATCGCGTGCGGATCCCGCCCCGCCCTAACCGTCTCCCGCCCGACTCGGCCCCGATCGCCCTCCCGCCGCCCCTATAAAAAGGGACCGAAGGCTTCACGATCCAGTCGCCAGACGCCGCCGCCTTCGAGGAAAAACCGCCGGGAAAAGCACCAGGGACCAGAGAGCTGCGCCCAGGGAAGAAAAAGGAGAAAAAGAAGGGGAAGAAGAGGAAGGAAAAGAGGAGGGCCCCACCGTCCACCGGAGATCGTCGCCGTCGTCGTGCCGCCGAGGGACTGTTGCGCCATCCACTTCGTCTACGCGTCGCATTCGTTTCGCGACCTTCAAGCCGTCAGATCTACGGTAGGCCATGTTCCCGATGCGAATTTTAGCGACGCATTAGATCTAATAGACATAAATTGATTTTAGTTGCACCATAATTTTATTTTCAGCAGCATTAATCCACGTTAAAATCCCCGTAAACTCATATGAACACGTATGAACTAGTTGCATCTAATTAATAAACAACCATAGTTAATTAATTAATTGGTCCTTGCATGCATGCATATCATCGCATGTTGATTAATGTGTGTGCATCATGTTGATTTGTATGTATATTCTTGTATGTGTGATCACTAGTAGAGGGAAGTGCTCAAGAGATCGTGTACGAGGATTTTCAGAATCAAGATTTCGAAGCGCTTGAGCAACCCTATCCGCTGGAGCAAGGCAAGTGTCCTTGAAGCATATTGATCCTATTTTAAAATAAATGTTTTTTTTGCAAAACTGCATGCTGTGTCAACTTGATGGGAATCCTATGGTAGGAAGTTTACTAGATTTGCTAAACCAACCTTGTCGCCTGGAATTTATGGTAGAGAGTCGGGAAGGGTTTTTACCTTTTTGCTTCGCTTAATTAATTGGGATGGAAGAACCAACACTACACCTTTAATTATGTATTAATGATATTTTGGTTAATGTAAACTGGTCGATACGGTATGGTGATGGGTGATCTAAGCAAGCCTGGTATGTGGATGGGTTGGATGTTATGGTGGTTTGCTTGCTTTAGATCTAAGGACCGGTTCATGCAAGAATAGGCTAGGACTACAGTGCCACCACGAGGCCAAGTATGGGTGCGGCGTAGCTGATTAATTAGGGCTTTGCTAGTGCTGTTTGGACCATTGTGGATGCACGGGGAAGGGGTAGTCGGATTGGGTTTGTTGATGATTGGTGGGACTACCCTGGGATCCGAATGGCTCAAGAGGGGGCCCTTGGTTGAAGATGTGCTCAGTTGGAGGCATCGCCACCGGTGAAACCTCAGTGGGGTCTAAATAGGCTAGTAATCCCTTTGTAAAGGCTATTTTGTGATCTCTTGGCCATACACCAAAGGAAGTGTAATTGGCATAAGGGAGGTTCTTTAGTCGCCGACGGGTGATGAAATCACAAACACGTGGGTAAAGTGGTACAAACTCTGCAGAGTATTAAAACTATCATGATAGCCGTGCTCCCGGTTATGAGCGCCTGGATGACCTACATGATTAGAGGGAATTTGGTAATGGGATGGTTATTGGAATGGTTATGGGTTGGTAATAGTTATGGTTGATATTATGATTATGGTTATGGTTATGGATGGAATTATGTTTTATGACATTGATTATGGTTATTGGTAATGGTGAATTATGGGCTGGTATTATGATGGTCACAT
Source organism: Tuctoria greenei (assembly GCA_036927565.1). Taxonomy (NCBI): domain Eukaryota; kingdom Viridiplantae; phylum Streptophyta; class Magnoliopsida; order Poales; family Poaceae; genus Tuctoria; species Tuctoria greenei. The sequence continues at coordinate 207,908,439 of JAYESD010000003.1, forward strand.
GGTTTATGATGGGTTTACATACACATAATACATATATTGCTTTTCAAATGTTTTACTGTACTTTTCAGCACTTAGCCATTATTATTGTCGTCGTTTGAATCAGCCACATGTCATACTTTCCACACTTGCTGAGTACGACATGTACTCACTCTTGCAATCCCCCCCAACAGTTGCAGGTCAGGATTGTGAGTTTAATGGTGATAATGCGGAGATCTAGGCCGTGTCTACCGTCAGCTTTGCCTGTGGTGTTATTGGAGCTGCGCTATCCCTTTTGTTTAGTTTGCTTAGTTGCTTAATTAGTTTATTTCCGCTGCATTAGTTGAACTTGTCATTAATATTCATTAGAGCTTGTATTCGAGGATAATATGGTTTGCGTAATAAAATTTGATAATTAATCTTGTTCTGTGGTAATTTTCTGTATACTCTTTTGTGATTGCACTCGTGTATGTGTGTTGAACATCCCGGGCACACATATGCGTTAGCTTGGTTCAGTTTTCGGAACCGGGCGTCACAACGAGTGACGAGAGTACCGATCTTGTTGATGAAGAAATGGTACTCTTTATCAAGAAGTTCAAGCGCATGATGAAAAGAAGACACGACAACAATTCAAATGAAGGAAAAAGCAGGGATAAAGGAAAATCTAAAGCTCGACGCACTTGCTACAACTGTAGAGAGTATGGTCACTTCATGGTGGACTGCCCTTACGAAGAAAACAAAAAGAAGAAGGAAACAAGACCTCAAGAAAAGAAAATTTTCAGAAAAAATAAGACAAGACCATCAAGCTCACATTGGCAAGGAGTGGGACTCAAATGACGAGTCCTCTTCCGATGAAGAAGAAGAGATAGCCACTATCGCGGTCAAGAAACCTACTATGAGAGCCACACTCTTCCCAAACATGGGAGGACAGGATATGAACAACCACACTTGCCTTATGGCAAAGGAAGGCAAGAAAAAGTTTCGACTTAATCCTCCGACGCTAAATTCCTCTATTGATGACTTTGATAGCTCTAGTGATAATGAAGAAATGTTCAGAGGATTAAGTAAAATTGCTTTAAAGAAAATGGAAATGTTGTCGAACGAAATCTTTGAAAAGGAGGAACTTGCTAACTGACAAGAAGATATACTCATCCGTGAAAGGAACAGATATCAAGAAGTTGAAAAGCTTCTCGAGCTTGAAAGAGAGAAGAACGAGTCGCTTGAGGTTGAGCTAGCCTTGAGTAAGGAAACTTACTCAAAGCTAGAGGACTCGCATATTGCAATCAATTAAGAACATGCTAACTTGTCAAAAGTTAACAAGATCCTTGAGGTGCAAGTTGAGTCGCTCAAGCAAAGTGACTCCTCTTCCTCCAAGAGCTCTTCCTCCAAAGATATGAGTTTGACAAAAATTGGAACTTGCACCTACTCTAGTAAGAAGAATGTTATTTCTAATACTTCAAATTCTCATAATATGCATGCCTATCCAAGCGGCATCTTTGATAAGGAGAAGATCAAATATGCACGCAGTGCATATATGGTCACTAGACCTCCTAATGTCAAAGATGGCCTTGGTTTTGACAGAAACAAACACATGTCTACTCCTAATAATGCTAAGAATAGAATTGTCTTTTTTAAGAAAAAATCCCATGAATCTGATTTACAAATATTGTTTCGTACATTTGATGCTTCCTATGTTCTTATGAAAGCCAAATATGGAAAAGTCATTGCTAAATATACAGGGCCACGCCACAAGAACTTGAAAACTTGTGTGTGGGTACCCAAGACTCTTGTGACTAACCTGAGAGGACCCAAGCAAGCTTGGGTACCTAAAACAAAAGAATAATTCTTTTTTGCGGGCTTACTCCTCCGGTGGATCTAAATGGGTGCTAGATAGCGGATGCACAAATCACATGACCGGATAGAGAGGTATGTTTTTGGAGTACAAGTATAACAAGGATCCAAGTGAAGGCATATACTTTGGAGACAACATCCAAGGAAAGGTTCTTGGTAGCGATAACATTGAAATATCCTCTCAACACACCTTATCTAATGTTTTACATGTAGATTCTCTAGATTATAACCTTTTGTCAATGTCTCAACTATGCGACAAAGGTTACAATTGTTTATTCACTAATGAGGGTGTGACCATTTTTAGAAGAAGCGATGGCTCGATTGCATTCAAGGGAATGTTGAAGGGCAAGCTTTATCTTGTTGACTTCAACAAAGATAAAGCCAAACTCAACACTTGCTTGGTTGCTAAGACCAACATGGGATGGTTGTGGCATAGACGGCTAGCCCATGTTGGGATGAGAAATCTGCAGAAACTTCTAAAAGGTGGTCACATCTGTGGTCTTAAGGATGTGGTTTTTGAAAAAGACAGGCCGTGCAATGCCTGTCAAGCAGGAAAACAAGTCGGAGCACCACGCCCCGCCAAGAATGTGATGACTACCGGAAGACCACTGGAACTCCTCCACATGGATCTCCTTAGTACAATTTCGTACATCAGCATCGGCGGTAACAAATACGGTTTAGTAGTTGTTAATGATTTTTCAAGATTTACCTGGGTATTTTTCTTGTATGATAAATCAAAAACTCGGGGAATCCTCAAGAAGTTCTTGAAAAGAGCTCAGAACGAATTCTCATCAACCATAAAGAACATCAGAAGTGACAACGGGACAGAATTCAAGAACCTCCAAGTTGAAGAGTTTCTCGATGAAGAAGGGATAAAGCATGAGTTCTCGGCACCCTACTCCCCTCAACAAAACAGCGAAAGGAAGAACAGAACATTGATCGAAATGGCCAGAACTATGTTGGATGGATACAAGACGTCAGATCGATTTTGGGCAGAAGCGGTGAACACCGCTTATCATGCCACGAATCGGCTGTACCTCCACCGACTACTGAAGAAAACTCCATATGAGCTCCTTACTGGTAAAAAGCCTAATGTTTCTTATTTCAAAGTATTTGGTTGTAAATGTTTTATTCTGAACAAGAAACCGAGGGCCTCGATGTTTGCTTCGAAGTCCGATGAAGGGTTCTTGCTCGGTTATGAATCGAATGCCTACGCCTATCGTGTCTTCAACAAGGTGTCCGGCCTTGTTGAAGTAGCGCGTGACGTAGTGTTTGATGAATCTAACGGCTCACGAGTGGAGCAAGTTGATAAGTGTGTGCTAGATAAAGAGGAAGCTCCATATGAAGCACTGATGAAAATGGCACTTGGTGATATCTTACCACAAGAGTGAACATTCGACTCAAATGCACAAGATGAACTTCAACACGGAGGCAATGATCAAGGGGGAGCTCTTTCACAAGATCAAGATGAGGAAAATCAAGAAGATCAAGACAATCATGGAAGCAATGATCTAGGGGGATACAATGCACATGAAGATAATGAAGAACAAGCAACTACACAAGTTCCACATCCAAGAGTACATCAGAGCGTGCAAAGAGACCATCCTGTCAAAAATATCATTGGAGATATTGCTAACGGAGTAACTACTAGATCTCGAGTTGCAAATTTCTGTGAATACGATTCTTTTGTGTCTTTTCTGGAACCATACAGAGTAGAAGAAGCCTTAAGGGATCCAGACTGGGTGATGGCAATGCAAGAGGAGTTGAACAACTTCAAAAGAAATAAGTGTGGGAGCTAGTGGAGAGACCAAGGGCGAACATCGTTGGAACCAAGTGGGTCTTTCGAAACAAGCAAGATGAACATGGAGTAGTAACAAGAAATATAGCGAGATTGGTGGCCAAAGGTTATTCTCAGGTCGAAGGTTTGGACTTCGATGAAACTTTTGCTCCTGTAGCTAGACTTGAGTCCATTTGTATTTTATTGGAATATGCTACTCACCATAATTTTAAGCTATATCAAATGGACGTCAAAAGCACCTTCTTAAATGGCCCAATAAAGGAGGAAGTTTATGTGGAGTAGCCACCAGGATTCAAAGACGAAAGACATCCCAACCATGTCTACAAATTGCGTAAGGCTCTCTATGGCCTCAAACAAGCTCCTCGAGCTTGGTATGAGTGCCTTAGAGATTTTCTGACTCAAAATGGATTCAAAATTGGTAAAGCTTACTATACACTCTTCACTAAACATTGTGATGATCATATATTTGTATGTCAAATTTATGTTGATGACATTATGTTTGGATCCACTAACAAGTCTTTCTGTGAAGAATTTAGCAAAATTATGACAAATAGGTTCGAGATGTCAATGATGGGCGAATTGAAGTTCTTCTTGGGATTCCAAGTGAAGCAACTAAGAGAAGGTACATTTATAAGCCAAACCAAATATAAACAGGACATTCTCAAGAAATTCAATATGGACAAAGCCAAACCCATCAAGACACCCATGGCCATTAACGAACATCTCAACCTCAATGAAGACGGTCCAAATGTGGACTCCCTCCATGATCGGCTCCTTACTTTATTTATGTGCATCTAGGCCAGATATTATGCTTAGTGTTTGCTTGTGTGCAAGGTTGCAAGCCACACCTAAAGAGTGTCACTTAATTGCTGTAAAAAGAATCCTAAGGTATCTTGTGCACACACCCAACTTGGGCCTTTGGTACCCCAAAGGATCCAAGTTTAACATGATAGGCTACTCCGACGCCGACTATGCAGGATGCAAAGTTGATATAAAGAGCACATCAGGGACTTGTCAATTTCTTGGTAGGTCCCTAGTTTCTTGGTCATCTAAAAAGCAAAAATCCATTGCTCTTTCTACAGTGGAAGCAAAGTATGTTGCAGCCAGTAGTTGTTGCGCACAACTACTTTGGATGCGACAGACTCTTAGGGACTACGGCTACAATCTTAGACATATCCCGCTTCTATGTGATAATGAAAGTGCTATAAAAATTGCACACAACCCTGTAGATCACTCAAGAACTAAGCACATAGATATTCGTCATCATTTTCTTAGAGATCATTCGTTAAAAGGTGACATTGCTATTTCACATGTTAGGACTGAAAAGCAACTTGCAGATATTTTCACCAAACCATTGGATGAGAAAAGGTTTTGTAGGCTTAGGAATGAACTTAATATTTTTGACTCTCGAAATGTGGCTTGAAACATTGCATACCTGGTTGAAACTTCAAATGTCGCATTTTATTGTTGAAAACAGCTCCTCACCTCTTTTTCTTCTAAGAAAACTATTTTTAATGAAGAAATCTTGAGGTTTATGACCACTTTTCATTGTTGCTTTTCTAATGGTCATAATTACCAATATTATTTGCAAAACTATTGTCCTTGGATCACTATTAATCATTTCTATATGTATCCAGTCTGTTGGGACCGGACTTGTCAGGTTTACCACCGGACAGACTCTCACTCCTAGGATTTCCAGGGGCACCGGACTAGTCCGGTCGGCCGCGTATATAAGGGGCTGGCCGGCCCAAATCAAAATTTCAAACCTCCCTCCACTTGCTCTCCCTCACCTCTCCTCTTCTCTCCTAAACCCTAGCCCCCCGACGAGACCTTCGAGTTGAGCCTTCAAAAACCAAGCTTTCTCCGTGGGAAATCCTCTCCCTGACGAGTTGATCCTCCCCTCTGGACAGATTCTAGCTTCCTCAACGCGAATCTTCAAATCTCGGTAAATTTCACCCTAAAACCAAAATCTCAACTTTTCTCGTTCAAGCTCGTTTCCTTTGATTCCAAGGTTGTACATTGTCTTCATAGTTGTATTCCTACCACCTTCCTATCATTTTGTATCCTTGGATAGAAGTTTTGGAATTCAAGGAAATCATCAGTGTTCTTATGCCAGGCCGTACTAGTCCGGCGCTCAGATACGGACAAGTCCGCACTCTGAACTCGGACAAGTCCGGTCTCTGACATCTGAATCCCTATTTTGACCTCGATCCTTGGTTCATTCTTATCTAAACCATGAACTCCTAATTAGGCACGATGTCTTCAAGCTCAGATGACAGCTCTTTCAATGTTGATGAAGAAGTTGAACGCGAAAGAGCGAGAAGAGCCAAGGAGAGGTACATGAAGAAAATACATGATGTCAATGTCCACTCTCCACCCTCTGACGATAATCTGCCTAAGAACAGGAAGGTTGTTGTCAAATAGGCCCAAGGAAAAGCTGTTGAGAGCTCATCAGGGCCAAAGAGGGCTCTCAATAAAGGGAAGGGACTTGCTAGTGGTCCCATTGGGCCCCTGAAGATGAAAAACCCCAGTCACCGCAACAGGCAGCGTTCGAGTGAGGATTTCACCGGAAAAGGGGGTGAGCTAGCCGATAGCTTCAGGAAGATTAATGTTATAATCAACCTAGGCAATGCTCTCACCCAAGATTCTGGAGCAACTTCCATGCCGACTACTACGAGCACATGCACATGAAGATGAAGAATCCCGTTGTGGAGAGTCAATGGGCGAACATTGGACACCTGCAATCGAAGAAGTATCATTCTTTTCGTGAGGAGGTTGAGGCTATGGATAGGCACGGTTTGAAGGAACTGCTTTCCTTTGAGAATGGTTGGATCATTGAGATCATCACCCAATTTTACTCAATGCTCTACTTTGCTTGTGGTGATGGAGACAATCTTACTTGGATGACTCATGGTTCCAAGTATAGTGTCACTTATGATGAATTTGCAAGGATTCTTCACCTTGAACACACTCTGGATCATGATCTTATCATCCACAATCTGCAACCCTTGGAGAAGGATGATCTTAAGTTCCTCTATGACACAAGAATGCCCTATACTCCTCCCAACATCAAATATCTGAAGCCCTTCTTTGTGGTCCTCAACAGAATCTTGAGGAAGACAATAGCCCCGAAAGATGGAGATGCGGGGACTATCCAAGGAACCATGAGGACCCTAATGAAGGTCATTAGTGGAAGGAGACCATTCAATGTCTTTTAGTACATCTACAACGACATTGTGAACATCTCAATCACTCCAAATAGGTCTTGTGGGTATGCCCCGTACATCATGTTCATGATTAAGAAAGTGACGGGACTTGAGTTTGTCAAGCATGTCCCTCAAACGGGGTTGAAGCCACAAAAGCCCACTAAGTACACCCTTCCATCAGCACCTCCTGCCCCTACCTCCCCCGAAGCTGAGAGGAGGTCTAAACAAACTCAGGATGTGAATGCCACAAGATCTGCACCTGCTCCTCCTGGCTCTGCTCCTGTCAATGAACCCTCCGGTGACATCCTCAAAATGCTCACCTCCATCTTTGCCTGCTGCCGCAAGATCAAAGTCAGGCAGGAGAAACATCAACAATATGTAAATGCCAACATGAAAGCTATCTGTGACAAGCTTGAGATTGAGCCGGTTGGATCACCGCCCGCCTTCGAGGACTCAGGGGAAGATCTTGCCCCGGTGAATGATGATGAAGATGAAGATCAGACCGAAACTGAAGAAGGGAGCGGGGATGAGTGATTCCCCTCGATTTTTCCCTTTCTGGTGCCTTGATGCCAAAGGGGGAGAGATTGAGACTAGTTTGAGACTAACTCTAGTAGTAGTTCTTATGCTTTTGTGATCGAGGACATGTACCTATTTTTAAAACTTTGTAATGCACTATTTCTTTTCCTATGTGTGATGCTTATTGTGCTCTAATGCTTAATTCTATGCTCATTATTGTTTATCTTTATTTCATCACACTTTGTTGATCACACACCTATTAGGCACCCCACCATAAGGTGTGTGCATATGTGAGAAGATTTTTGTGAATTAATCGTTATTCTCATATGTTAACACCTTATGAAAATCAAGATTTTATTCTCAATTGTGATATCTCAAATGGTTGTCATCAATCACCAAAAAGGGGGAGATTGTAAGTCCATCTAGGATATCCCTTGTGGGTTTTGGCTAATTGATGACAAACATATGAGATCCTAATGAAACTATTGAGATGATTGCAGGACAAACAAAGTGTAACAACTCGGTGCACACAAAAAGGTGAAAATGGAGTGGAGTCCAAAGAGGGATACTTTGATGGAACTTGGAAGAACAAATTAGATTTTAAATATATAGGAAGTGTATGGAAGATACACTCCAAGAGATCACGACTTTGCATAGGGGTAAGGGTCTTAAAATTAACCTAACTTTCACAGTGCACCAGACTAGTCTGATCATGGACTGGACTAGTCCGATAGACTTTCTGGAGTCTCCCATCTCTGGAGACCGGACTAGTCCGTGTGTCCACCGGACTAGTACGATGAACTTTCTGGAGTCTCCCATCTCTGGAGACCGGACTAGTCTTTGTGTCCACCGGACTAGTCCGATGAACTTTTTGGAGTCTGTTTTCACAATAGGTCGGACTAGTCCGTTTCCAACTGGACTAGTCCGCCAGACTTTCTGGACTTCGAGTTACACTGTGACCGGACAAGTCCGTACTTGCACCGAACTAGTCTGGTATTAGGGTTTTTCAACGGTAACTTTTTGGAAACTATACAAATAGAGAATCCACGGCCTTCCACAGAATACACATGTCGAATACTGCTGAAAACATAAACCCTAGTGCCGCCACTTTGTCCCAAGAGCCCAAAACACATCTCCCCACACATCTAAGGTGCAAAAAGAGTCAAATCATTTGAACACTTGGATTCGGGATTGGGAGATCGTCGTTCCTTCGTTGCGAGCTCTTGGGGTTTGATCTTTCAACACTTATACTCTGCATTGTAATACTTTCAAGTGTATTTGATCACTTCTTTCATTGTAATTCTCGTGGGAGTCCTCAACGTGTGAGGTTGCCCCACAAACTCGGTGATTACCCGTGATAGTGGAATCAAGTCGGCCTTCATGGTGACTTGAAGAGGGAAGGGTTGGAGACCCGGCTCTGTGTGAGCTTCCTCAACGAGGACGTAGATCTCGTGGTGAGATCGAACCTCGATAAAAATTTGCTTGTCTCTTGTACCTCATTTACTTTACTCTTTGTTCACTAGATCACTTGATTACTAAACATCAATTAAGTTGCTTATAAGTTTCCACGTGCATTCATACAATAATCTTAAATCAAAGAATATGTTGTTCTCATTTCCGCTGCTAAAAGAACCTAGTTTCCCAAACAACCCTTAATCAATTCACATATTTCAGCACACCGGACTAGTCCGCCCACACAACCAGACTAGTCCGGTCAATCAAGTTTTTGACGACTCTATTAAATGTGCAGGAAATTCAAAAGGCCTATTCACCCCCCCTCTAGGCCACATTCATCCACATCTCTTCATCACGCCTTGGAACCATGTAGCCACGTACATGAACTCCTTGCACACGTGCAAACATCCTCCAACGACGCCCATGATAGCTCCATATGCATTGTTCTTGATTCAAACATGCTGCACAACCTCTCGATCAACTCAACCACAATTCCTCCCGAACTCGGTTGTTGAACCTCATTTTCTTCCTAAGACTAGTTAAATGGATCCCGTCACCAGCCATGTCTTGAATTCAAGCAACACTGCATATGAATAAACAACCAATACTTCCGAGCATAAGTCCTCGACTTGACTCTCGTTAGTTCCAAAAACCACAACACCTTATGTGAGCACCTCACATAAATATGTTGCAAACCTTAGCAAAAAGATATCTACCATATCAAAAGAAGAAGTGTGATGAATGCATATTCTCTTGATCTTTTCTCATTCTTTTTTCATTTAAACATAAGAGCTCAACATGTGGATAGTTGATTGATTAATTTTTCATTATTAAAAGCACTTGTGAGCATGCAACAAGTTCAAAACAGCAAGAAAGTTCGATCATGACTAGATTTAGTACAAGTAATTATTCCAATTACTAGTCATGGCAAAAACTACAAAATATATAACACGAGTAATGTAGTAAGGACTTTCAACATGTAAAAGGAATCACAAAGTCATATATGTAAGAAATACTATGGTCATATTATTTTAAATTCAGATTCACCCATAAAGTTCCGATGTTTCAAAACTCCCCCTCAATTTAAGCCATGAGGATGCATAACCCCTATATTCACTACGAACCTAACAAAAACGAGTGAAATCCAAAGCTTTTGTAAAAATGTGAGCCAACTATTGTTCGGTATCTACATGGCAAAGCACAATATTTGTTTTTTCAACATTATCACGGAGAAAGTGATACCTAATGTCAATGTGCTTAGTTCTAGAATGTTGCACGGGGTTTTTAGCAATGCAAATGGCACTAGTTTTCTCACAAAATAATAGAACACTATCTAGATCAACCCCATAGTCCGTAAATGTTTGAACAATCCAAAGAATTTGTGAGCAAGCACTAGCAGCAGCTACATATTCAGATTCAGCTGTGGATTGTGCAACTGAGTTTGTTTTCTAGAGGACCAAGTGACAAGTGAATTACCCAGAAAATGACAAGAAACTGAGAATTCTTTTAATGGCCTGACGATGTGAAGCACGTGGGGAAGCTTGAAACCGTGCACAAAGACATACGCTAAATTGTATGTCCAGTCTTGATGCCATGAGGTACAAAAGTCATCCGATCATGCTTCTATATTCTTTTTGATCCACGGGTTCACCATCTTCATCAAGTTCAAGTGTCGTTATTGTTCCCATTGGTGTCTGAAGAGACTTGCTTTTGTCCATGTTGAAGCGCTTAAGGTCTCTTGTATATTTCGTTTGATGCACAAAGGTACCTTCCTTGGTTTGCTTGATTTGCAGCCCCAAAAAGTAAGTGAGTTCACTCATCATACTCATTTCAAATTCTGAACTCATCATTGCTGAAAACTTGGACACAAGATCATGAGAAGCACAATCAATGATAATATCATCCACATACACTTGAACGAATAATGAGTCATTGCCATGCATAAGCACAAAAAGAGTTTTATCAACCTTGCCCATGGAAAACCCCTTTTCAAGTAAGAATGTTTTTAACCTATCATACCATGATCTAGGAGCTTATTTTAGACCATACAGTGCTTTAGTCAATTTGAAAACATGATTACGAAAATCTGATTTTCAAAACCAGGTGGTTGCTTAACATAAACCTCCTCATCTATGTAGCCATTAAGAAAAGCACCTTTTTACATCCATTTGATATAACTTGAAACCTTTAGATGCAGCAAAAGCTAACAAAATTCTTATGGCTTCTAATCTAGCAACAGGAGCAAAAGTTTCATCAAAATCTAGACCTTCAATTTGTGTGAAACCTTGAGCAACCAATCTAGCCTTTTTCCTAACCACAACCCCATCCTCACTTTGTTTATTTTTAAACACCCATTTAGTTCCAATTAAAGTGTGACCTTGAGGTGGAGGTACACGTTTCCAAATATTATTTCTTCCAAAATTTTCTAGCTCTTCTTGCATGGAAATAATCCAAGATTCATTAGTGGGTGTGTGTGATATATCTTTGGGTTTAAAAGAAGCAACAAAAGCGGAATGAGCATGAGAATTGGGGTCAGAAAACCTGGATCTTATAACTCATTCATGCAAGCTTCCAATTATCTATTGCGAGGGATGATTCTTGTAAACCCATAGGGGAACAGATGTGTCACAAGCTTCTTCTTCATCAGGTGCATCATAGATTGATGAGCTTGTGGCTTGTGGACGATCAGGACCAACAGAGATGGTAGTAGAAGCTTGTTCAAAGTTTGGAGCTGGACACGTATTAGCTGTAGAACTATCAGGCAATATCACCGACTCTTCTTCTTCTTCTTCTTCAAAAATACCCTCCCCCTGAAGAATGGATCCGGGCCTGCGATGTTTGAGCTAGTACCTGGGCTAGCTTCATCAAAAGACACCTCACAAGTTTGCACAATTTTGTTAGTGTCAAAGAAAAGCACACGATAGCCACTAGTAAGAGATGGATAACCAAGAAACATGCCATCAATGTTTCTAGGTCTAAATTTATCAAGATTACCATGTTTCTTAACAAAGCATTTGCAACAAAAGACCCGAAAGTGTGTAACAATAGGCCTATGTCCAAACCGGAGCTCATATGGTGTTTTACCTAGCTTAGCGTGCAAGAAAACACGATCCGAGCATAACAAGCGGTTGCAATCGCATCAGCCCAAAATTTCCTAGGAGTTTGATATTCATCAAGCATAGTCCTAGCCATCTCAACTATGGTTTCGTTCTTTCTTTCTATAACACCATTTTGGTGAGGTACATATGGTAAAGAAAATTGATGATCTATTCCATTTTCAGCACAAAAGTGATCAAAATATTGATTTTTGAATTTGGTTCCGTTATCACTTCTAATTGCTTTTAAAGATCCTGGGTGATCAATTGATAATCTAAGAAATAAAGTTCTAAAGTGAATAAAAGCTTCATTCTTAGATGCCATAAAGTAAACTCAAGAGTATCTAGAATAATCATCAACAATCACAAGAACATACCATTTACCTCCGAAGGATTGAACACGTGAAGGTCCTACGGTGTCAAGATACAAAAGTTGACCCTGTTCAGTTGTCATGATCATTGTGAGAGAAGTATGTGAACCTGCAACCATCTTAGCATGTCTACAAGAAGAGCACACAATTTCTTTGTCCCCTTTAAGCTTAGGCAACTAACGTATGCGATCAAGAGCACTAACACGTGTTAGCTGATCAAAGCCTACGTGACCAAGTCTACGATGCCAGAAATATAAGTCCTTTGAATCATTAGCAACTAGACACCTATGCTTAGAGGAAGACATATCAAAATCAGCTTTAAAAACTCTTCCAAACTGAGACATGTTAAAAATAAGCTCACTATTTGAATTTACAACTTTGCAGCAATTTTTAGTAAAAATAATTTTCAGATTTTCATCTAGCAGTTGTGAAACAGAAAGCAAGTTGTATTTCAAATTTTTAACAAGTGACACATCCTTCAAAGTTTAGTGACCATTTACTCTAACCGAACCCTTAGCAATTATAGGAGTTGGAGAATTATTGGCAAAAGTAACATTCTCTACACGTGACACAAAAGAGAGGGAGGAGAACCATTCTTTGTTACTGGTCATGTGGCATGAGCAACCTGAAGCCAAAATCCAAATGGTCTCCTTTCACAAGCATGTAACCTACATAGAAGAACAATACGTCGTTGACTCAATACTGGGGTTAGTCAAAAGGCATTTAGGAATCCAGTACTGAGTCACACAACATGCAGCAGGAAAAACACGCGAAAGCTGAGGTAAAACAGCTGGTTTATGAGTCAAAGTTTGAGATTTTTTGTTCTTAACTACTGACCTATAAGGTGTTACTTGTGTGGCACAAAAATTTGTAGCTCTGGAGGCAAAAGCAGAAGGTCTGGAGGTAAACTCTGAATGTTTTTGACTCATAACAGTGGGTTGCATGTTCCTAACATTCGGTTTAGTACGTGCAACAAATTTTGCATGAGAGTTATAAGATCTAGCTTGTATTCTTTTCTTTTTTTATGTTTTTTAGCTAGTCTATAACAAAAATCTATGACATGACCATCTCTACCACAATAGGTACAATGAAATTTAACTTTCTGTTAGCATGCAGTATGTTTATTTGAACCCGAACGTGACAACACTCTCGCAGATCTAAAAACCACCTATTTTCGTTTAGGAACTAATTTAATTAAACCACTTCCTAATGACTTTACAATTTTAGGTGGATGTATTTTAGCATGAGCATGAGAATCAAAACCTAAACCAGTTTTATCATTGAAATATTTGGATGAATTCAGTAGCAAGTTTAGATTTCTGTTCCCAATACAAAACTGCTCTAGTGTCTTATTCATGTCATCAAGTTTATTAGACAATTCTAGGCAGTTTTCACATGAAGTTTTTCATTTTAATTTGCAATTAGAACAATTTAACTTCATGAGCACGTAAAGCATTGTGAAGTATTTAAATTTCATTTATAGCATCTTTTAGTTTCTTTTCAAGATCATTATAGGTAGAACAATGCAAATCAATTGTAGAACAAGAAGCATCTTTTAAGTTTCTTTCATTAAGTGCAGCAAGTTTTTTGTTCTTTTCAATCTCTAACTCAAGTTTATCAAGAGTGGAGGAGTGTGCACTTCTTAAGGAGGACAATTGTTCATATATTAAATCACATGAGGAACAAGAATCATCTCTAGGAATCAAGGTTTTCAAACGATTAATTTCAGATTCTAGTGACTCAATTTGAATAACATTGTCCCTAAGCTTGTTGTCCTTTTTCTTAACAATAACAGTTGCACGGGAAATAGTATCACACATTTCATCACAAGTAGGACATACCTCTTCGTTGTCACTGTTGTGTTCTGCATCCTCCATACTTGATCTTGATTTGCCCACCATGAAACACAAGTTTGCCAGATCATCTTCATCTTTGTCACTTCCAATGTCTACATCATTCAAGCCAAGTTCTCAAAGTGTGGTGATGAAACTATTTATTAGTTTGCATCCTGTAAAACCCTTCTTTTTCTTGTTGATATTGCCAGAAGAGGACTTGACTTTATTCTGCTTTTCATCACGGGTAGAAGGACCTAAAAGGTTAGGGCAATTTGTACGAAAGTGTCCTGTCTTAACACATTCAAAGCATCATTGAGGTCCGAAGCTTCCTCTCCTTCTAGTTCTCACATTTTGCAATGCTTTTGAGAACCGAGTAGAGATGAGTGCTATCTCCTCTTTTGGAAATTCTTTAATCTGTTCCAGGGTTAGTGAAGATAACAAAGCAAGTGTATTGCTAGATGAAGATTGGTCGGAGCTAGGCATATCACGTTGATAAACAAATGCAAGAGACTTGTTGGGGTTCTTATGTAATATTATGTAAATATTCATGAGTATTCAATTTAGAATATAGCACATCTAATGTAAGTGTACTCATGACAATAGATTCACGAATAGATGTGACTTTCATCTCCCAAATTGACATGTCTAATGCACTTAGTAATTGTCTAGCATTTTCAGCATCTGAAAAATTAACATTAATGCTACGCAAGTTGCTGAGAATTTTATTAAAGCGAGCAAAGAGGTCATCAATGGACTCACCAGGTTGCATCTCAAAGCGCATGTATTCTTTCTTGAACATATCCTGTCTTACCTCCTTGATTGTGTTGGATCCTTCGTGGTAGTCACAAAGTGCTCCCCACACATCGTATGCCGATCAAAGGTGTGCAACACGGTCGAAGTTGCTCTGAGTTAGTCCTTGGATTATCAAGTTGCGGGCTTCGTTGTTCTTGTCGACATCTCTTAATTTTGTAGCCGTGACTTGATCGTTCGGCGACATGTTGTAAGTCTTGTACACCTTTTCCCATATTGCGAAGCCCTGTGCTTAGATGAAAGCTTCCATACGTGCTTTCCAAACCTGAAAATCAATACCACTAAAAACACAATGTTTTGCGGAGTATTTCTCCATGATGATTAGTCAAAAACACGTGCAAATCACAAAGATTAGAGCACCGTGACTATGATACCAATTGTAGGATCGAAGAGCACATGTAAAGTTACCAGAGGGGGTGAATGGTAGATTAGAACTTTTCAGCGAAAGTAACGAAACACCACTTGGTAGAAAACTGATCTGTTAAAGAAACCGTGTGTGCGACTAATCTAAACATGTTCAACTATGATAGAACTAGTTTAGATTGTAGAGAATCAAGTCACGAAGGTGTCACAACAAGAATCATGAAAATCCGTCGAGAGAAACTCAAGTTTCGATCGAAAGATCAAACGAAGGTCCATCTATCCTACCTGAGAAAAACAGTTTCGGAACACTGCAAAGAAACTCGTGTAGATCTGAAACCACAAATCCAATGACCGTGAAGACAACACAAAAATAATCACATCAATCGGATCTGTAAAACTCGAGTTATGATAAAACCACCGAAGAATGGTTGTGCTGTGCAGAAACTCGACGAGAAAGACTTGAAGAAAACAAGTCGGACGAACAAGGCACAAAAGCTCCTTTAGACTACAAATCTTATTGATCAAAACTCACAAGGAACAGCCCCAAAGTTGTCTACCTCGAGCTGTGGCCTCCCTTGCTTATATAACCAGCCATGAGGCCAACCCAAACCAAACTAGGTCTCTAATCCTACTCAATTCACGAATCGAAACTTTCTATAACTGCTCAAGACTCTTCTATATGCATATAGAAGCAATCTTAAGACTTCCAAACACCTTAAGAACGTATCCTACATTCTTAAAATAACTCAAATTCGTGACCCACACGAAATCCTATCATAACCAACTCAAAACTTTCCATATTTGAGTCAAAACATGACACAGCCGCAGCCTGAGTCCATAACCTAGTCAGTTGGACCTTTCTGACCAATTCTTTATGTCCACATCTCTTCATCACGCCTCAAAACCATGTAGCCACGTCCATGGACTCCTTGCACACGTGCAAACATCTTCCAACAACGTCCACGATACCTTCATGTGCATTGTTCTTGATTCAAACATGTCGTGCAACCTCCCGATCAATTCAACCACAATTCCTCCCGAACTCGGGTGTTAAACCTCATCTTCTCCCTAAGACTAGTTCAATGGATCCCGTCACCAGCGATGTCTTTAACTCAAGCAACACCTGCACATGAATAAACTACCAATACTTCCGAGCATAAGTCCTCGACTTGACTCTCGTTAGTTCCGAAAACCACAACTCCTTACGTGAGCACCTCACATAAGTATGTTGCAAGCCTTAGCAGAAGGATATAAACCATAGCCAACAAAACACACCAAAAACTTAGTAAAAGAAAACTAAGCAAACTTTCCATATTCCAAAAGTAAGTTTGAAACATTGCAACATAAAAGTAGAACCACTGCGATCAAGCTCCGAACCTTGCCAAAGCTAACCTGACCTCAAACCGGAGCTTACCAAAACTAACAGGATCTAGTGCTGGACCTTAGTAAAGCTAGCAAGACCTAGCGCCGGATCTAACCAAAGCTAGTCGGACCTAGCACCGGAGCTTACCAAAGCTAATCGGACCTTGAGCCAGAGCTAACCATATCTAGTCGGACCTAGACAAAGAAGTCAGACTTATCCAAAGCAACTCGAACCTTATGTCGTACCTTGTCGGAGCTACCCAAAACAAGCTGGACCTATCGTCGGACCTTGCTGGAGCTTGGACCTAGAGTCAGACCTTGATGATAAAGGTGTTTTGGTAGTATTCCAAACTTTTATCGCCATAGCCAATGTATTCAGCACACATAGGTCTCACACACGGACCACTCAAATGTCCTCAAGCTTTGTGGCTTTCGTGTTATATGTGGCTGGGATTTCTTGGATAAGACGGTCTAGAATGAGAGTGTGTGGTTCATATAGTGGAGAGTTTAAATAGACCACACATGGAACAATGTCGAGAACAACACCATGACTGTGCAGCCATGACATCCCTAAGATAACATCAAGCTTTTGACCCTCTAATATAATTAGAGAAGTTGGATAGATATTCCCACCAATCTTAAGTTGTGTTTTATGGACTTTCATCTCAGCTGCTATTTTCCCACTCAGAGAGCAAATCAAATATGGAATTTCTGTAGGAGTGATATATAATTGATGCTTGACATCATATGTTTGGCTAATAAAATTATGGGTTGCACCGGAGTCAAAGAGTATGACTACGAGATTTTGGAGTAGAGAAAACGTACCCGCGAGGACGGGTTCGCCTTCCAGCACGTCTTCGACGGCTATGTCGTGGACATTGCCAGGTTTTAGTGATGGTTTCATGGGCTGGTTGTGGGGCTGAGTTGCACCCCGATATGGTGCTTGCGCGCTGCCTTGTCTCTGTTCGGGCAGTCCCTCAAAAAATGCCCGACACGGCCACACGTGTAGCACGTGTATTTTGTCGGGTTCCCACCAAGCTGTGGATGGAATCCCGGTACACGTGGTGGAGGTGGATACGCACGCGGGACCATCCTTTGTTGCTTCTGCTGCTGCTTCTGTGGAAATGGCCGTTGGAGATGCGGCGCGTTGAAAGAACGACCGCGGAATTGCTGCAGTCGCGCCGGTGGCTGCCATCGCTGACCGGATGGTGAGCGATACACCACACGGTACTTCTGCAGACCACCACCGCTGCTGTTCGACGGCGCGCTCCGCTTCCTCTTATCAGAAACGAGCTCGCGATGACATCTTCCTATACAATCGCGGCATTGACGATGTCGTTGAAGGTGTCGCGGTTGCATTGTGCGAGTTGGACCTTCATATTAGGATTAAAGCCCCGGAAGAATATATCTTGCTTCCTATCTTCCGTCCCCACATACTCTGGCGCATACTGCGCCAAGTGATTGAATGCGCGGGAGTATTCGTGAGCACTCCTCCCACCTTGCTTCAACACCAAAAATTCTTGAAGCTTCCTCTTCATTATACCGGAGGTATATGGTAGGCGCGAAACGCCTCCCGGAATTCGGTCCAGGTGACTGCATGACCAGCCGGCAGTGACGCTATGTAATTCGCCCACCAAGCACTAGTGGATCCCTGAAGTTGTTGCGCTGTGAACAGCACCTTCTGTTGTTCGGTGCATCGCAGCAAACCGAACTTCGCCTCGAGGGTGCGAATAAAGTTGCACGCCTCCAGAGGCTGCTCGGCCTCCATGAAGACCGGTGGATGCATCATCAAAAAGTCCAAGTACAAACTCTATTGGGGCTGATGTTGCCAGTTGTCTCGTCGCCCCCCTTGACGTGACGAATTCTGCACCAACATTCTCAGTAACTCAGTCTGCTCGTCGCGCGAGCCGAGTACTGCAGCCAGAATCTCCGTGAGAGTTGTCGGAGGTTCAAGTGGTTGTGGTGGTGGTCCAACTTGTTGATGTGGTGTCGTGGTTTGCTCCCAGGTCGGAGATTCATCCTCACGACCCCGGCTAGATCCTCCCATCTCGGGCGTAGAGCGTGTACGCACCATTCTGCATCCACATAATTTAAAAATCAGCAACATGTTTGTTTGCTTCATCCATTCTATACCATAGTAGTGCGAGTATTGACAATGTGATAATTGCATAACATTCACATATATTAATAAAGTACAAACTTTATACAAGATATATTATCTCATCACCAAGTTTATAGTGATGAACTCCAAAATGACGGACTCCCACTACGGAAGTGCATCTCAAATATACTTGGTATCCATGAGTCGTCATACACACCTTGCCATCTCCCACACACCCACTACTATTTATAATATGACAAAAACATAGCTACAAAAAAAACAAGAGTAACCACTAACTATAGGTTGCCCCATGATTGCAGTAGTGCTGCCCCGTCCTAATCCGATGCATCCTCATCGACATACTTGAGTATCTCAAGATCTTCTTCCTCCTCATAACTTGAAGGCGCCTGCTCACCCATATTCAGTGGCATGTCATGAGCCGGTGGAAACATGACTGGGTGCGGCAAGTGTGCTTCGGCCTCAATCAAGTCATCCCGAAGTTTGTCTGCCTCGAACTCCCAATTCTGAGCTTCTTCGACGGCTTCATCTCGTGCCTCGGTGACTACCAACAGCTGCTCTTGCTATTGCTGCACCACCAATTGACTCTCCTGCGGTCCATCACAAGTTTTCTGCAGTTGCTTGCGAGTTTGCCTCAGTTCGGCGCAAGCTTTTCGCAGTCTAGTGCGGGTGTGATGCAGCTGATCCTCACATTGATTCAGCCGGTGATTTGTTGGAGCCAGGAATGACGTAGGTTCTCATTGATGTAATCAAGTGTGTTACCCTGTTCAATCTCTTGCCTCAAGGCTTTGACCTGCTCCTGAAGGATTGCACCTTGTGTAAGAACCACCATGCTGGATGCAGCGGCATAAGTCCCAAGTGTTGTCGAGGTTGTGTCGCCATATGGTTGATAGGCCGCAACCATAAGACATTGCCACTCAAAACCAGCCGCATCACGTACTGGAAGAAGAGAAAATTGTGTCTCAGCCATGGCATCTTGATGAAGCACGCAAAGCTTCATAAGCGCTTCGCCCGCTGCAATGGCCCACGTGTCCTCCAAACGAGCTCCCTGGATAGTGACCGAAAAAGGAGCCCATCCATGAAAACGCGGACTAGCAGGGACGTCGACTAAGACGGTGCATGACAGTACGCCTTTGTCAACCGTTTCTTGACCCCAATAGCATGGCATCTCGATGAAACCAAACTGTTCGAGTACTCCCCGCAGCATGATCTGGAAGCCCGGACGGTTGGCGCACGTGGAGAACACCCATCCGTCCGGCAACAGCATCACATCTGTCATCTATAAAAGAAGTAATTGAATGAGTCAAATACTCAAATTCAACAAAATTTGTTGATAAACAGATCATGGATGTGATAATTGAATTATGAAAGTGAATTCAAATTCAAATGCCAAATGAAACATAACACCGGAATTCTGTCTCAGTTTCTGTTCATTCTGACCAGTATGGACAAATACGAAATTTTCATCAAGTTAGAGGAACATTCAGGACTTGAGTTCAACTACAAAGTTGTATTAAACGCAAAGGGCTTTCCAGAATATATTTATGTGCCTCCAGAACGTTTCCGTATGAGGAGATATGAATTTTGTAAATTGACAGTTTTCTGGAAAATTTTTGACGGCATCTCCTTTGTTTAAGGCTGATTTTGTCCACATTTTTCCAGATACAAAACATCAATATATGCAAAAATCATAAATTACAACATTGTTGTATACATCATAAGGATTACATAAATGAATTACATGAAGTCATTCGTCGATTCTAAGAAGAGATATGATCAAGATAGTGACAGGATACAGAAACTGTGCAGTCTCTGTCCACATTTAACAGAGTTTGGAAATTTTAATTTTTCATTAGTTTACAGGGGGATTCTGATCTGGAGTTGAACAAAAAAGTTTTAGATGACTCTATAAAATTTCCAACCATGTGTGGTAGACCTTCAGGGGTGAATTATACAGGAATTTATGCTATTCCAAACTTACACAATTTTCCGTCCAGTTCACAGTTTGAACTAGGAACTGGGCACTTTAAGTTCAAATGAAGTTTTCAAGTTTTAAATCTTGAAATATGCCTTGGAGCTGAGAATGAAAATTGTGGAGGGCTTCCTAAAGTTCCCAAACCACATGCCCGCTTATTACAGTGACCACACAATTAATTATAAATCTGACCAGCACGCTCCAAAATAGAGTTTACAAATTCAAAGTTAGTCCTAAGTTGGAAATTTTTTACTTGTTGTCAAGTCACATCTCCAGCATGGATATCGTCGTTGATGTGCCCGATGAAACTCGAATTCAAAGCCGGTACTACGCCCTCACCAAAGAAAATCCTAAGCCGGTATTCCGGCATACGTCTCAACGGTGGCACTAATAATGTTCACTCGCAAACGTTTTCAACTCGGGCTACTTAAAGTATGGTTAGTGTCCTGCAACTACACACAAATGATAGATAAATCATATGGTGCGTACGGCACAGCCCGCACGGGCGATCAATTCATAATAATATATATGAAGTAAAAACATTCGTCCCGTATCAATCCATACGGGTTGCCCCGACCTAAGCCACGTCTCGAGGTACATGACTGGGTTTTCTACCACCTGGCGGGGTCCCACGTCTTTGCATAGTGCTGCACCAGTCGGGGCGCATCGGGTTATGTTCCACCCGACGAGGGCTCCCACTAATTTTGTAGCACGCAGGGGTACCACGTGTAATATATTCTCAAAAATATTGAAAGTTTCAAAGACTCATATTGACATTTCCGTGCCAAGCCACAGAAACAATCACATGCTACCTCTCACATGGTAAGCTTATCGCAATTGATCTGCTTGCGGTGGCATACCTTACCTCATACCTGACGTCGGAGCATCGTTACTGAATATAATAACACATAAGTTAGCTTGCCACCTTAAGTAACTAATACTATAATAGACCTTATGTGGGCATAGTAACTAATCCTCAATCGACTACTTCTTAGTTTTCAAAATAGGATTTTTTCGAACGTTCTATTCCCACTGCGGCTCTGATACCAAGCTATGAGGACCAGGTCCACACATTCCAGGAATTGCAGAGGGTGGAGTCATGCGATGCGCCACCCAACAGCACACACGAAAAGAATATGACAAAATACAAAATTTTATCTATAGAAACAACAGAAGTGTTTTACAATAATTAATATACAGCAAAAGTAATATTCATAGCTAAACTCTCAGCCTAGCTATGCAAAAGTGCAGCCGTCCAGCCCGGGGACGCTACACACTAGCAGCACACAACAATCACAGCGGCGTGCAGGGCTCCCATTCGGCGGTATACCCCGACGGGGGCATCACCTCATCTTCGAGCCCTTCCTCATATGTCTCACCTGCAAACAACTTAATATAGCAACCGTGAGCACGAAGGCTCAGCAAGACTTAACCATCTCACCTAAACCTGGAACTCTACATGCAGGGATTCTTAACATAGGATTAGGTATATCAGTAAATGACTCGCCTACATGTTGATCCTTAATTTTCAAGTTATTAACAACAGCTTACAAGTTGAATAACAGTAACTTTAGTGAGCATATTGGACAGCAATCATATTTACAAAGCAATTATATTTCAATACATCATATTCTTCTGGCTTCTTCAATATTTACTACATCACAACACAGTGAACAAGCGATACTCAAATTACCGTGAGGAACGGTGATTGCAATCAGTAGACACCCGAATAACACGTCACGTACACTCGTTCCTAAGAAGCGTACCGTGCTCCTCACCACGTCATGCGCAGCAACCTTTCACATGAAACTCAAACGCCGAACCGGTCCCACCATCACGGTCACAAGGTCCCCGCACGGAGCGTGTCTTTGCCCGGCGGCCAATTTACACCTTGCTGCCCTCAACCCACCCCTATCGACAGTGGGCTATGCCTCGACATATAAGTTATCAAGTTACATCGGTTTCTTGGGTTCCATATGTCCAGTATGCATCCGGTACAGTTCTAACTTGTCTAGTAGGGCTGCACATGGATCTATCCTCAATCGACACAAGCAGGGCTACACACGTGAGACCACATATCGCTGCATCCTACCCGCTGCTCGGTCTCAATTTCATATTCGTAAAATATTCTTTGATCGAATCTATCCCGTGTGATAAAATCCTATCTCGCGAGTAGATTCCAATTACTCGACTTCTACCGGATTCCTGAAAACTTAAGCACGGCATTTTCTACTCGTCGGGCTGTAGACCTACCCAATACTCCAAGGGATTTGTGGGTCATGCAAGTGGAGTAACAAGCACCTTAGCCCTAATGCACAAAAATCATCCTAGACTTAAGTGATACAAATAGAAACTTTGAAATAGCACTTAAATGCAAACCGGAGCTTGCCTGGCGGCGAGTCAAAGGGGAAGTTAGCTCTAGTAGTATAATTTTCAAGGGCCCTGGCTCCTCCTTGATCTCGGTCACTATATGATATGCAATATATATAGTACATGAGTGTTAATGAAATTTTATAAAATATTTCTAGATACTGATCAGGTATGTATCTTTGGGATTTTTACAGTGGATACTAGGTTCTATTAGGAATATCTGCACAAAAAATTGGAGATGTTCAAGGAAGCGTGTTGTCTCCAAAATTCCAACAAGAAAACGGCTTCTCTGAATTTTGGTACTAAATATGTAGCTTTAACATAGCTAGAAGTAGATGATCTTGTTAGATGATATTTTACTGGTTCTATCAAAATTTGTTTCATATTTTTCTGAGCTTGCTATAGGGAGAAATTGATTTTACAAGTTTGGGGAAATCCTGAAATTGTTTTTGTACATTTCACAATTTTTAAACTACATAGGCTTTTGAAACAATGATACACCCAGTAAACGAAGTCCAATGAACTTGAAATTCTTAATGGAGGTCCAGGGTATTTTTAAAAGTATTCTGACCAAAATTGGAAATTTTCCAATTAGCAGAACAGGGTTAATTAATTTCCCAAGCAGTTAGGTAAAACGAATTAATTATGAAAATTCTAGGACTTTCATGTCCAACAAATTGCACCACTGCAAAATTGAGAACAAGATGAGTCTACCAGAATTTATTTGGAATTATTTGTGCAAATCTACTAGGAGTAATTGATATTTGAAGTTGGCTCAATTTCTAAAATTAATTTTCAAGGGAAAAGTTTAAATAATCAAACCCGGCCCCACTTCATTTAAATGGGCCAATCAGAGTGGGGCCGCGCAAAGGGCTGCGGGGTTAACCCGCACAACCACACCAGATCCGTGGCCACAGCAGATCCCGAGGGCGTTTAAACAGTGGCTGACATGTGGGACCCACGCATCATGTTCTACCTCACGACGCGCGGTTTGGCCATGGCGGCGCTGCGCTGGTGAGCTCTCCGTCTCCCCTCTCCCGGCCTTCCTTCACCCCAAAACTCACCGCCTAACCATTTTCCATGGTGCTAAGCACAATGGGGAGGTCATCGCACACCGGCGATGGCCGGAAACCCGTGTGCGACGGCAGCGGCGGCTAGGGTTTCAGTTATGTCGGTATTCCACGGGGATGGCGCAAACGCATGGGAAAAAGGCAGGAAAGGTTCCTGGAAGCATGAGGGGGACTAATATGAGGTGGAACAGTGGTGAAATAGTCTGCAAAGTTGCTTTCAACGGTGAACCGCGGCTTTTTCTATGGCGATGGGGAAAAACACAAATACTCGGCCGTCACTCGATTGTTCCTCTTGATTCTCGGTAGAGATGTGCATCAGCAGGTATAGAATACAATCCTTAATTGGATTGAAGAATCGTTGCACGTAGAAACAGAATTAAATCGATGACCTAAAAACTCGGTATGAACTAGCTTCGGTAAAACTCAAACCATTTGCTCGATACTGCAGGAAGGGAGGCCAGGTTTTACCGTGAGAAAGAGCTCGTGTTGGTGATCCTTCTTGCTGTTGAAGTCGAGGTGTAACGCTGCTTGTTGAGGGCTGGCGACAGTGACACAGAGGCGGTTCCCGGCGGCTTCACCGTGAGCTCCGTACAAACTTCAAAATAGCACGCCAACTAGTGAGGAATCGAAGAACGGTTGGCATCAGAAGATAGAGTAGAAGGTTAGGCTTTACTTCGCTTTTGGAGTCAGGGAGGAACGATGGTCAGAACGGTGGCACGAAGAGACGAGCTGGAGGGCGGCGCAATAGCGACGACGGGGCAAAACTGTGGAGTGGGAAAGCAAAACCGAGTTGGGAACTTGACGCCGTCGGCCAGGAGGTGTAGAAATAGACAGGGAGAGGCGTGGAGAGCTTGCTGCGACGCAAGCAAGCAAGCAGCCCGGTGGCTTGCATGCCTGGTGTCGCCACTGTGAAAACAGAGGAGCAGCACGCATTTGAGTCACTGGACAGTGGGCCCCACCTATCCATCCTAATCCCTTTCTCTATTCTTTTAACTCCCCACCAAACAAGGTCCAAAATTCATGAAAGTTTGTAGATAAGCTCAAACAAATATCTAGGATCTGATTCTGAATTCAAAACTTTGAATTGATCAAGTTTCAATTGAAATTCAAATTTCAATTTGAATTTGAATGGAATTCAATGGACCCACTGAATTAAATAGCAAATGTGTTTCAAAATTTTTGTAACTTTGCAGAGAGGCTATTTGGAATATTTGGAATTTAATGGCAAACTCAGATTGTTATTTTATCAAAGTTTGAACATGAGCTATTTTGAATTTTTGAACTCCCTCTATTGAAGTTTAAATTGGTTTGATTTTTAAATTACCCTTTCAATTTATTTTTTTTCCTTTCACATTTTTAATTCTTCTCTCTGAACTTTGTACTCTGAGTTTAGGGCTTTTACAGAGGATTCAGCCGACTTGTCATCTAATGATGAAGGGTTGCAGCTCCCAGATTCTGATGGTGAGGGAGATCCTAGAATGAAATTTAAATCATGGGCCAAGGAAGACTTGAATAATCCTATTTTCAAGGTGCCATGACATTTGGCATAGTTGAAATTCTTAGGAAGGCTATAATCAAGTACTCTCTAAAGAACAGGGTAAACATCAAAATGCCAAGAAATGAGAAGAAAAGGATTCACGCAATAGGTGAACAGGAATGTCCATGGAATCTTTATGCTTCCAATGATAAGAGAAGTGGTGGATTAATGATCAAGACATTTAATGCTCAACACAAATGTCAAAGGAGCTGGGAACTTAAGAGATGCACATCAACTTGGTTAGTTGAGAAGTACTTTGATACATTCAGAGCTGATGACAAGATGAGCCTAAAGATTTGGCTAGAGATAATGCCACTATGGGCTTGTGCTAGATCTAGCAGTGTAGTGGAATAAAAACATGGACATCATGAAGTAGCTAAATCAGCAAGCATATGATTGGCTAGAGACAATGCCACCAAATACCTGGGTAAGAGCTTTCTTTAGCACATTTCCCAAATGTGATATTCTACTTAACAATAGTTGTGAGGTGTTCAATAAATACATATTAGATGCTAGAGAAATACCAATACTTAGTATATTGGAAAGGTCAAATGTCAGCTTATGACTAGGCACTACAACAAAGGTAAAGAAGTGGGGAAGTGTGGGTAGGTCCCATTTGACCTAAAATTAGAAAGACGGTTTATAAAACAATTGAATTGGCAAACATGTGTTATCCACTACCTGCTGGTAAAGGAGTCTTCCAAGTGGATGATAAGAGGTTCTCACATATTGTTGACATCACAAAAGAATGTACCTGTAGAAGGTGGGATCTCATGGGAATACCTTGTACTCATAGCATGTCTTGCTTAAAAAATGAGAGGATACCTGCAAAATCGTTTATTCCTGAGTGCTACAGAGTTGAAAGGTGCCTCCAAGCTTATGGGCATAGCATATGGCCATGTAGTGACAAAACCACATGGGAACATGTCAATGGTCCTAATGTGCTGCCTCTAGTATATGTTAAAAAGGTACAGAGACCACTAAAGTCATGAAAAAAAGCAACCTTTTGAGAAAGATGGAAGAAATGAAGGATTTGCAATGTCAAGACATGGAATAATGATCACTCGCAAGTATCGTGATGTCTCATGCCACAACAGTGTTGGTTGTGAGGTAAAGAAGGTAGGTTTAAGACCAAAATTTGCCCCACATATGGAATACACAACAGTGCTGGTTATGCAAGCATCTCATTCAGATTTTGTTGAACAAGCAACTGTCATAACACAGGTAAATTCTAATAACTGAATGAACTTATTAGCAACAATTACTTACACTACAGGAAAAGCGGTCATTTGCGACGGCCGGAAGTATTTGCGACGGCCGGCCGTTGCAAATAAACCTGTTTGCGACGCCCCGCAGATGGCCGTCGCAAATAAGGAAACCGTCGCAAATTAGCTTATATTTGCAACGGTTTCCAAAAGCGGCCGTCGCAAATAAGGAGGCCATCGCAAATAAACAACATTTGCGACGACCTTTTCCGCTAGCCGTCGCAAATAGTGTTAATTGCGACGGCCAACCCTAGGGCCGTCGCAAATAACATGGCCGTCGCAAGTTAAAGCAGTATACCGTCGGGCCGAACCGTTCCCTTCGTCATTTCCTTACCACCGCCGCTGCCGCTCCGCTCCGCTCCGCTCCGCTCCGCCCCCGGCCCCGCCACCCCCACTCCCGTCGCTGGCCCGCCGCGCCGCCGCCCCGGCCTTGCCGCCCCTGGCCCGTCGCGCCCCCGCTGCCCCCAGCATCGCTGGCCCCCGGCCCGCCACGCCCCCCCCACGCCCCCGACTGCAGTTCCGCCGTGCCGCACCCCGCCGCCCCCGCTCCCGGCGTCGGACCGCCGCGCCGCCACCGCCCCGGCCTCACCGCCCCCGGTCCGCTGCGCCCCCAGCCTCACCGGCTCCGGTCCGCCGCGCCGCCACCGTTCCAGGTACGCCCCCTCTCTCCCGTTGCCCCCTCGAATCCTAATTGATGGTAATATGGAGTTCACAATGATTAGTTATTAGCATCTAATTCTTATTTTGCATACGGGATCAATTAGGATCAATTTTGCATATGGGATCATTTCTAGGAATGCAATGCAAATATGCAACACAGACAGACCCTTGTGGGGGAGGAGGAGGAAGGGGAGGAGGAGGAAGAAAAAGAATAGGAGGAGCAGCAGCATGAGCACATGAATTGGGGCCCGCCGCCGGCACCAACGTGTGTTGGGGATCGGATGAGTCAGGCATCGTGTCGGTGGGAAGCGTGTGGCCGGACATCGTCATCGTGTCCCCGTGCACCCGCCCGTGGCGTCGTGGCGGGGGGCATGCAGGGGCAAATATCGTCGCCATGGCGGGGAGGCGGAACTGCCGGTTGGGGGGTGCCTGCGCGGCGAACATCGTTGCAATTGCTAGGAGGCACAGCCGCTCGTCGCCGTGCTGGGAGCTGCAAGAGCCTTGCCTCGCGGGGGGGGGGGGGGGGGGGAGGGGGGTGACGCCGTGGGGGCGCAATGGTGGCGATCTGGGGGCCTCACGCAGCACGCTGCTGGTGGGCGGCGATATCAGTTGGGATGGGGCCCAAGAGACTGCGGGGAGGGGGGCGGAGGGGAATGCATCTATGGGGCAGGTCTCCTTGCGAGACATGGCGCATGGCGTCCCAGGGGAGGGGCGATGGAGGAGGATGAACCTCCTCGTCTGGCTACTGGGCCGAGCTTGTGGGTTGGAACCGGTTCCAAACCGTGGTTATTGAAAATAGATCGGTTTGGATTGGGCTCAAAAGTAGGTGTGGGTTGGGTTGGTTTGGTTTTGTATGTTTATTTTACAGGCCGGGTTGGGCCGGGTTGATTGATACAGAAAAAATGGATTGGGTTTGGGTTTAGTCCAGATCGTGACCGGGTTGAGTTAGTCCACTATCCAAAAAATGGATTGGATTTTAGGCTATCTTTTTTGCTAATATGTTTCTTGTCTTGCATAGTTGACTAATATGCTTTATATGTTGTCTTGTATTACACTTGTGATTTCACACTTGTCCATTGTGGCTAATATGTTTTTTGTTCAGATTTTGTAGTAAATGCATAATTAGATTTTGTATATGCGTTATATATTTTTGTCTATAGCTTGGTCTGTCATTCTGAATTTCTATTCCGTTTAGTGTATGTTTGGACTTTAGTGCATTCATATAATGTTTTTGAGTGACTACTTAATATATATAAATAAAGGGGTTTTAGGTCAGCTCGGCCCAACCTGGAAGGGCACGCCACGTAATAAGTGTGCTCATGCCATGTAGACCATTGTAGTGGTACCGTATGCGTCAAGTCGACACGGAAGCGAACGGGTTGGTAAGGACGTCAATGACCCACGATTGCGTGGACAGTGGAAATGGATGTGGAATTTTCATCTAAGACCAACTTTCCTCTCACTCTTTCTCTAGTTCTTTCCTCTCTCTTAAATGACCTCAAAATGAAAACGAGCAACATAACCTATAGCAATGTATTACCCGTTTCGGATAGGCACGTCTCACATGCCATTGGCATGTGAGACATGTAGGTTCGGAATTGTCCCTTTTTGGACAGCCTCGGAGTGACCGAGGGGGCATGGATTGTGACGAGACGCGGGTCCGGATTTGGACGAGATTTCGGTGGCGTAACCCTGTTGTTCTCTTCCGCACCATTTTTGGGCGTGCAGTGGAGAACAGCGGGGTTATGCTGCCGAAATTTCGTTCGAATCCGGATCACGCGTCTCATCATGAGCACGCTCCGCTCGGTCAGTCTTGGGTGGGTTTAGATCTATCTACCTAGGTTGTAGGGCCGTGACATAACACAACAATACATTAACGACAATTTCTTTCGCGTTAAAGTGCAGAGCCAAACATGGTGAAGACCGCAGTTGGATGTATACTGGCTGGAAGAGCAGAACTAGTGGTCACTCGGATGAGTGGTTTATCAAGTTAGATCAATTTTTGGATCGCGCATTTTCGTTGTCAACGGAAGATATGATGCAGTGCCCATGTACAAAATGTCGGAACACCAAGTTTTTGAGAAGATTGGAGCTTTCGTTTCACTTATGTCGAAACGGTTTCACTCCACATTATGAAGTGTGGACATTTCATGGCGAAAATAATTCTTGAGTCATAGCCGAAGTGGATGAGGATGATGATATAACATAGGTTGATGGGATGGATGAGATGCTAGAAACTCTGGAAGCGGAGGATCCTCTTACAAATGGGGCAGAGAAGTTCTTCGAGGAGCTGAAGAAATCACAAGAGCCATTGCATGAACACACAGCTGTGACCGTACTTGCTTTCTTGACCAAATTTATGGCAATTAAGTCCAAGTACTTTTTTTTCCATCAACTGCTACAATGATCTCATGAAATTAATCCGTGATATCCTTCCACAACCTCACAAAGCGCCACCAGATATGTATCAGTCAAAGATCAAGATATCTGGTCTCGGTATGAAGTATGAGAAAATCGATGTGTGCCCAGACAACTGCATGCTATTCTGGAAAGAGCACGCCAATGAGAAGATGTGCTTGAAATGTGGTAAATCGAGGTATGTCGAAGTTGTTAATGACGATGGCGACAATGTGATGACAGATGTCGCACATAAGCAGCTTCGTTACTTGCCTGTGACACCTCGGTTGAAGCGGATGTTTCTTTCAAAAAGAACCGCAAGACACAAGAGATGGCACAAAGAAGGTAAACGTGAGAACAAAGAATTCTTGACGCATTTGTCTGACGGTGATGCATGGAAGGCGCTAGACCGTTTCGATCCAGACTTTTCTCGTGATGCGAGGAATGTTCGCATCGGATTAGCGACAGGTGGATTCTCACCGTTCAGTACAAACGCCACGCCTTACTCATGTTGGCCCGTCTTTGTCATTCCGTACAACCTGCCACCTGCTCTTTGTACGAAGAACGAGTTCATGTTTCTCAGCCTCATTCTACCCATACCTGATCATCCCGGGTCACGTCTCAACGTGATGTTAAAACCACTGATCAAAGAATTGAAAGTCTTGTGGACAGGAGTCGAAGCGTACGACAGTTACAAGAAGCAGAAATTCAACCTTCAAGCTGCTTATTTGTGGTCCATCCATGATTTGCAAGCAAACAACATGTTTTCTGGATGGAGCACTCACGGTCGTCTAACGTGTCCGATATGTGCTTCAGACACGAATTGCTTTCGACTAACTCATGGAGGCAAAATATCTTACTTCGATTGTCACAGACGTAGGCTGCCCTCGAGTCATATATTTAGGCAGCAGAGGCATGTCCTTCGAAAGAACACTGTTGTCACTAAAGGACCACCAAAGCGTCTCAACGGGTCAGAAATTTCTAATATGTTGGACAAACTGGTGCCTGATGAAGGTCGTCCTAGATATTTCGTATGTTATGGAGAGGAACACAATTGGACTCACATATGTGGACTTTGAGAGCTACCGTATGTGAAGTCGTTGATTCTAATGCACAACATTGATGTCATGCATCAGGAGCGTAATATGAGCGAAAGTATTATATGCACTTGCATGGATATGCCTGGCAAAACGAAAGACAATTATAAAGCTAGACTAGATTTGGCAGACATTTGTCATCGTCCAACTCTTGAAATCTCCGAAAGTGGTGGAAATCCACGTGCTTCTTTCTATCTTCGATCGAAAGAAAAGAAAGAAGTTATGAAATGGATGAAAACTTTGAAATTCCCATATGGTTATGCAGCTAGCCTGAAACGAGCTGTAAATGTTAACACATGAAACCTCACTGGATTGAAGAGTCATGATTATCACATTATAATGGAAAGACTCCTACCTGTTATGTTCCGAGGCTATCTAGATGATGCGATGTGGAAGGTTTTAGCCGAGCTCAGCTATTTCTATAGACAACTTTGTGCTAAAGAAATCAAGATCGGGATGATGGATAAGTTAGAGAAGGAGATACCCATACTTCT
The DNA here is from genome assembly GCA_036927565.1 of Tuctoria greenei. Classification (NCBI taxonomy): domain Eukaryota; kingdom Viridiplantae; phylum Streptophyta; class Magnoliopsida; order Poales; family Poaceae; genus Tuctoria; species Tuctoria greenei. Next base: position 207,940,061 of record JAYESD010000003.1, read on the forward strand.
ATGTAAGATGGAAAAAAAATTCCACCGGGTTTTCTCAATCCAATGCAACATCTGCTTATCCATCTTCCATTCGAAGCTAAAGTTTGCGGTCCTGTGCAATATAGGTGGATGTATCACATTGAAAGAGCGCTATGATATCTGAAACCAATGGTTGGCAACAGGGCAAGGGTGGAAGGGTGCATCGCTGAAGCATATGCTCTTAAGGAAGTAGGATACTTTTCAAGTGTCTACTTCGCGGAAGAAAACAATATCAATACTTCGGCGATGCGGTACAATGTGGACAAAACACCCCCTCTAAGCGACCTTTCCATTTTTCAAACGAGAGGCGCCACCGTTGGTAGCTACACGACCTACGTGCTATCTGAACATGAAAGGACTGTTGCTTTACTCTACATGTACGCAAATATAGAAGGCATGCAGGAATACTTCGAGTAAGTGTTTCTCCTACATTTATGCTAATCGACATATTTTGCTACAAATGTACTCTAAAAGATGTTTTTTCATGTTCAGCGAGTTCCACAGACAATATTGGCCACATAGGCATCAACCTACGGCCAAACAAGTAGAAGCGATGCGAAAGCAAGGAATAAATGGGGGGCAGAGTTTCCTATCCTGGTTTCGAGAATATGTAATATTCTCTCGTATTCTATGTATTATAAATTACTATTATTAAAGAAGTATTATTTTAACTCACGATCATTTATGACAGTGTCGGACTCACAATATCCATGAAGATTTGCGGCAGCTATCTTATGGATTGGTGAATGTTAGAAGCTATGGTCGATATGACGTAAATGGCTTCCGATTCCGTACAACTCATTTTGAAGCTCATCGTCCTCTCGCGGCAACATCAAATTCCGGTGTTGTGATGAGAGTAATGGACACTCAAGGGAATTTAACCGATTATTATGGGATCATTAACAAAATCCTTGAATTTACTTTTATCGGAAATAAGACCCTTCGAGTTGTCTTCTTTGACTGTGACTGGTTTGATCGCACTCATGGAACTCAAGAAAACCAATTTGGAATGGTGGAAGTGAAACATAAGGACCGACTACGAGGTTACGATACATTTGTTCTTGCACATCAAGTTGAACAAGTGTATTATCTACCTTATCCATGCACGAAGCTCAGTCCTTGGTGGGTGGTATATAAGTTGAATCCTCGTGAGCGGCTATATACTCCTGGGGATTATGGTTACCATGATAGCGAAGACGTTGAAGAAGTGTACCAAGAAGAAGAGTTGCCAGACACTTTTATTGTCGAGCTTGGTGTAGGACTCAATCAATTAGTTGGAGATGTTGAAGACGTTGAAGATGTAGAGGCAGATGATACGCGAAAACAAAAATTAGAACTGGCCACGATGGAAGATCGTTGGGCTGGTTTAAGGAGTAGGGCACAGGCACATGACAATGATGTTGATGAATTTTGAAAGTGACTACAAGTAATGTTTTCTTGAAGATAGTAACATGAATTTTGTATATTTTATTTGCATATTTACTGATTATCTAATTACAATAGGATGGCATCAAAGAAGGGTAAGAAGGGGCCACCGACGAGGGGGTTCTACCCCTTTAGACCTGAGGACGCTTTTGTTGGTGCCTCGTCGACTGGCAGCAGACGCTCTTAGCTGCTGGGGCACGTTCAGACCAGCTCTAGAGCTTCGTCACAGGTAAATGTCACTCGTTTTTGACAAATTCTTTAAATTCAATTTCACATTAAACTTACTTATGAATCATTTGAATGTTGTAGTCCTCACCGGCTAACTCAGAGGCTACAGCGCCAGTTGACCTTGGCTACCCTTCGGTGAGCCAGCCCTCGGCCAGCCAGCCCTCGACAAGCTAGCCCTCGGCCAGCCAGCCCCCGGCTGGCGATGCTTCTGTTCCTGAGGCCTTTGACTCGGTTGGTGAGGAGCCGTCTGGGTCACCTGACGTGGCACCCCAGCAGATGCGAAGGACGAGGAAGACTCACTTTGTAAGTCCTCCTGCAGTCCCTTCACAAAAGATCGTGATTCGTCTAGTCGGAGACAGGTAATAAAAATTATAGTGTTCAATTTTAGTTTCTTTTGGTTAATTAAGTAATCAATCAATAAATATTTTGCAGGGTTTGGGACGACACATCTTTCACTGGTGAGAGACACCAGAGACTGGTGAACGGTGTCCTTGGGTCCTTAGTGCGTTTGCACTATCCCGGGGTCATCGACGGGGTGCCTGCTCTTTCGTGGGAGGACTACGCACGCGTCCATCACCAGGACCACGACAACCTTCAGGAGGCCGTATGGGCCGATTTTATGGTAAGTATGTAAAAAAAATTTCTTAGTTTCAACTCTTAAACGCTTTTAGTGAACATCATTTCAATATATTCTTTATCACAAGCAAGATATACTTTAGAGGACCCGAACAACCATTGCCAGTTTGAGAATACGAGGCGAGTGTTTCACTACAACGCTGCCAAGGCGCTTCGACAAGCTTTGTCAAACGCCCGTTTTCAAATTATTAATGAGCACTTGAAGGCGAACCAACAGCCCGTGCTACACTTCCGGCAAGCGAGCGAGATGCACCTGACGGAGGAGGAGTACGCGCAGGTACGTGGAGTGTAGTAAGTATTTTTTCTGATAATTTCTTCGATGGTATTTTTAACGACTTCCAACTATGTGGAGGGCCACGTGAGCTGGTTGCTAGGTCGTACCGATGCATTTCGGGTCCTTTGTCGCTACTGGGCTAGCGATGAGTTTAAAGCTAAGTCCGAGAAGGCTCGAGACTGCAGACGGGTCGAGGGGAAGAGCAGGCACGAGCAAGATAACCACTTGCGTTTAGCTAAACGCATGGTAAGTGTGTGTAACTTATGTTTATATATTCATAATATATTGTTCGTACTAACTCGTATTGACAGGAGCGCGAGACGGGGGTGCCGCCGACCCCTGCTGAGATCTAGAATAGAGGTCACAGGGACCCTTCTCAGCCGACGGGGTGCAGTCAGGCTGCAGCCGATTGATTGGTAAGTTTAGAAGTCATTCATATTAAATATAACTATATAGATTGTTGAACTTACACCCTTTTCTTGTTTTGCAGGCTAAGTACAGGGAGGAGGCTAGGAAGATACACGGCGAGGATTTCGATTGGGAACGTCAACCAATCGATCCTCAAGCCGCGTATGCAACCGGTGGTGGAAAAGCACACGGAAGGTGAGTTTACAAATCATTTTATCATTTTCAATTCAAAGTATTCAAGATATTTCAATTTCATATTACTGACTCTCTTTTTTATAGGCTCGCCATATTCGACGGAGTTGTCGACTCGAGGGCGGGGAGACCTGCGAGAGGCAGCTCTAAGCAGGCTTCTTCGGTGGGCACGACTAGTCGTCGCGCCTCGCAGAGGGACATTGAGATGCAGTCCTTCTTCAGGCGACAGGAGGAGTCAGAACGCTAAAGGATCACGATGGAGGCCACGACCCAAACCCGGGCAGCAGCGTTGGCGCAGATGCGGGAAGCAATGGAGGTAACCAAATAAAAACTAAAGTTCTCATTAATTCAGCGTAAATGACTTACTAATAGATAACATTTAATGTTTGCAATGACATGCCATGGCTCGGGCGCAAGGTCTGGGGATCCAGCTACCGGTACTACCACCGGTCCTTCCAGGCGATCCTTTTTCAGCGGGTCAGGTAATTTTCTATGTAATCCTTCTTCTCCAGCGTAATAAGATTGAGATAGATGAAAGAGAGATAGTTAGATAGAAGAAAATGATTGAGATAAAAGAAAGAGAGAGATAGAAGAAAGAGTGAAAGATAGTTAGATAGAGTAGGAGGGGAATGAAGAGAGAGAGGAAGATGTAGATGGAGATAGAGGGAGGGGAAGATAGAGGGAGGGAGATGTAGATGGAGATAGAGGGAGGAAGATAGAGGGAAAAGGATAGCAATAGAGAAATAGAGTGAGAGAGAAAGATAGAGGGAGAGAGAAAGAGAGAAATGAAAAGAGAGGGGAAGAGAGGGGGATCTAGATGAAGATAGAGGAAGAGGAAGGGAGGGAGAGAGATGTTGATGCATTTATATTCTAACTCTAAGTTTCATTAATTGCAGGGATGCGCGACGGCTGCACAAACGCCGTCGCCGTCACTACAGCCACCTAGAATGAGGCGCGACGACGACTTCGACATTGGAGGTGGCTCTGCTGGTGGCTACGGAGGTCAGATGGGCGAGTGAGCCCTTGTTTGCTTTGTTGATGATGATGTGAGATGTATCGACACTTATTAGTTTGTGATTGTGATGATGTTTGTGTGTTATATAGTGTGTGATATATTGTTTCTGTTCTGTGATTCTGGCCATCGAGCCGGTTAGTACTTTCTGTTTTTTAAAAATAATAAAAAACCTTATTTGCGACGGCTTTTTATACAGTACCGTCGCAAATAAGGTACCAGGCCATCGCAATTAAGCCACTACTATTTGCGACGGCCCGGCTGTCGCAAATAAGCATTAATTGTGATGGCCTGACCGTCGCAAATTCAGGAGTGGGTCTCGCCGGAGGACACGTGGGCCCTGCCGGCTCAGCTTATTTGTGACGGCGGGGCTGTCGCAAATAGGTGTACTTATTTGCGACGGCCAGGCGGTCGCAAATAAGATTTAATTGCGACGGCGGGACCGTCGCAAATATTGTTGCGGGGCCCACCAGCCCCTGGCAGTAACTTGCGATGGCCGCTGCTAGCCGTCGCAAATAAGGTTATTTGCGACGGTGGCCATCGCAAATAACCTTATTTGCGATGACTTATTTGCGACAGCCACAAACCGTCGCAAATAAGCAAAGCCGTCGCAAATAGCTTATTTGCGACGGTTTTTTGCTTATTTGCGACGGCCCTGGCCGTCGCAAATCGTCGGGATTCCTGTAGTGTTAATAGATTGAAAACTAACCCACAAATTTTTGCAGGAACCACTAATGTCTCAGCCTCCAACCGAGCCAGTTCTATCACAGATAGTTGATACGATGGTCTCCCAAATGGAAGCACAGGTATGCACACAAAAAATTTCTTACATCATAATTTCATTTTTGAAACAGATTATTTTTTCAATACTTACATGTGCAAATTATTGTCAGACATCACAATGTAGCACAATGGAGCAGGAAGTTAAAACCTTACCAGCGTCTTTCTTCATCATGACCAATCTACCTAAAGCAAAACCAATTCCCCCTACTACATCAACTAAGGAAGGCAAAGCCAAGGCAACCAAGCGTAGGACTGCTGTTGAAGCTCGAAAAAACGTAGGAGCGAAGAAACAGAGAGCTGGAAACAAGAAGTGACCTATATGGAATATAGAAGTAGTTTAGTAACTGTTTGCTTAACACTTTTTTTTGTTCATATTAGCAGCTGGAAACAAGCTCTTGTTCACTATGAACCTGGTAGAGCAACATGACTGTTTTCTGCCAATGACTGTTATTTTGCTGTAAAAAATCACTTATGGGCTTAACTCTCTTATGTCTGGTTATGCTCCTGCTTCAAACAATATTTTCGAGTTTTTGATCTTGTAATATATCATGTTATTTTGCTCTTGTAATATTCTGGAGTTCTTGCTCATGCTTGAAAAAATTGGCTGTGAACAATCATATGTTATATTCGGTTATTCTCTACTTGCAAACAAGTCTTGCTCTCCGGTACAAAAGAAAACCGAGGCTGACGAAAAAAGGGCTTCTGGGGATCAAACCCACGACTTTTGGAACCAAGGGACACATCGTAACCAGTAGACCGAACAGACTTTCTTGCCATACAGAAGGAAGTTCACGTTATTATATCAAAATAAATTCGGAACCATTGATTGCAAGCAGACCAGATCGCCGTCATCCTGATTACCACTCGGAGCACCGCCTCCACCCTAATCAGCGCCATAGGAGATCGTTGCCTCCAAACCGCCGCCTGTCCTGCTCAGCTCATGGATCGATTTGAGTCTGACGCTGTGGAGATCCACCACTACGTAAGAAAGGCTCATACGAGACGTGCCCGAACGAACAAGGGGGGCGAATAAACTTTGCATCTCCATCGTCGCGTCTCGCATTACGTTGTCATCAGAGACGAGTGGCAAGGCGCGTCACCGATAAGACTAGGTGCGAGACACGCTCAAAGGTAGTGTGTCTCCTTTCACTGAGTCATAACAGACGGGCTTTACGACGTCATTGGAGATGAGCATGGCGCGCGTTGCACATCATTGTGAATGAGAGACACGCTCTAATGCAGCGCGTTGCTGATATTTTGAATGATCCGATACGTTCTTTATGACAGCCCGTCGCACATTTGTTGACTAATCTGAGACATTCTATAAGAAAGTGTGTCTCTTTTATTCAGGTAATCCAAGACATCCTCTGTTTACAGGCAAGTTCAGTGCGGGTTACCTGGGTTTACTGTATGACTACGATGTCCTTATCTCTGTACTATTTCATTGCTCTCACAAAATATTAAATAACATCTTTTCTGCCGCTCGACGTTTGCAGAAGAGTTCTTGCTGGTACTTGCGGGTCCAGATATGCAGCAGACGTGTTTCGCGTGTTATGACGAGCATGTTGTTGCTGGTGCCTACATGCAAAATGCCAAATTTGTCACATGTAACACTTGTATTAAGTATGTATTGAAGAACCTAGTTTTTGAGGAGACTTACAATGCGAAGCGGCGTATTAGGGAGACATCCAACGCGTAGAGGTTGAAAAAGTTGTAGAGATCGAACCATGAGATGACAAAAGCACCATCACCCGAGAGGAAGTGTTGATCCTTCAATGCAACTAGTATGGTATCACACATGTAATTTTCCACGTAGTATTGATGAAGGTGAACACAAGGTTTAGCAACTTGTTTGATTGCGGCCGCAGGTAACATCGGCTTTCCCTTTTCATACTTCGGTTTTGCATGCGTCATAGCTTTCGGTGCCCTTGGGTTAGGTTCCGACTCTCTCATTGGTTTCATCCAACCTTCCTTCATCGATAATCGCCGCTGCGGGAGATCCTTTTTCTTGGCACGTACATTCTTTGCCGGCTTTGTCGACGGCTGATCAGGTGTAGGGTGCAGGGCACTTCGAGTGCGAGGTGGAGACCGACGCGGCTTCTCTTCAAGTGGAGAGTTCTGCGGCAGCTCTACAGTTGGAGACTGATGCGGCTTCTCTGTAACTAGAGGCAACTGCTCTTCAATTGGAGACTTCTCTCATGGCACAAACACTGAAATCCTATAAAACATTATTAAATTTCAGTCATATTTGTACAAATGATCATATAAGGGAGCAAATTCTCTCATGATATTTGTACCTTAATAAGAAAAATATCTATGTGTCAAGTGTAAGGACAATCCAAACCAAACAATCATTAAATAAATCACTAAACATTGACCGGTACTTAGCCAAAGTAATACTCTAAATGTAGGACCCCAGAAATATACTAAACATTGACCGGTGAACCAACAAAGCGCGGACCATTTCGACTCCAACCAAAGCGCGAACAAACCTTATTAGGCAGTACCGAGCTAGTCGACGGGGAGTTGAGGGTCGACGGTGGCAGTGTGACAATGATCAAGAAGGCAGTGTCAACGCGACGACGATCTCTGGGGAAGCAGACTGACGCGGCGGCATGCTCCGGGGAAGGGGACGACGTGACAGCGGTTTCTAGGGCGAGAAGTGATCATCGTGCGCGAAAAGTGAAAAGTTGTTGTGAAGAGAGCGTGCGAGAGAGATAAAAGTACCTTAGGGCAGTGTCAAGGCGGCAACGAGTTCAAGGGAAGCGGACCAACACGACGGCGTGCTCCGGGGAAGAGGACAACGCGGCAGCGGTTTCTAGGGCTAGAAGTGATCAGCGCGAGCGAAAAGTGAAATGTTGTGCTAAGTGTTGCGAAGAGAACGTGCGAGAGAGCTAAAAGTACCTTAGGGAAGTGTCAAGGCGGCAACGAGCTCTGGGGAAGCGGACCGATGCGGTGGCATGCTCCGGGGAACGGGATGACACCGCAGAGGTTTCTAGGGCGAGAAGTGATCAGCGCGCTCGAAAAGTGAAAAGTTGTGCTAAGTGTTGCGAAGAGAGCATGCGAGAGAGCTAAAAGTACCTTAGGGCAACTATTGCAGACATGCCTTAGAAGTTCCACTGCTAAGTGCGTCTCACTTTCGAGAAGTGTGTCTCTTTTCTTTTGAATTAATATGCGTTTGTTGCCATAATGCCATTCGGGCATAGAATTCGAAGCGCTTTGACCTCATTGTTTATGACATGTGGGACCGTGCCAAAACTAAATAACAAAAGCCAAGTTCCGTGTGAACCTACATTATTAATTTGACATCACGAAGGTCCACACAGAACTTGTTGCGATCGTTGCAACGCCACGCCTTATATGGTCGTTGCAACGCGCTCAGAGTTCCAAGGTGGGACAAAGAGCTAAAAGTACCAGGAGATCGAAGCGTCTAAATTAGATACGCGCTTTTTGAAAATGCGTCTCACATTATCTTGCATGAAAGACGCATCACTTTCGTATCTTTTTCAGGGCGTCTAAATCAGAGACGCGCTTTTTGAAAACGTGTCTCACATTATCTTACCTGACAAATGTGTCTTTGTGAGGCCCGTCTCGCATCATTTTCGTATCCCATTTTTCAGGGTAGAGCAAGTGCTATATTCAGTAGTGCTTCCTTAAGAAATAGAACACAAGGCATCAGTAATTCTCCATAAGAGACAAAGCACATATGACGAATGAAAGTCAAAATTTCACTCAAATGGTAATATTTTCACACCTTTGAGCATATATCACATAAATATTCAAATGGAAGTCAAATTTTCACTAAATTGACCATATTTACACACAATCAATTTTGTACTTTACGTTGCGGTCTTGGTTTTTTGAAATTCTTGACTTTTTCATGGTGACCGTTCTGCAAGTAAGGAAGTTTGTTGGCCGATGGTATTCTTAGCATGATCATCGACGTGACAAAAGGAGGAATCTCATCAAATTGGTCAAACTCATTCTCATCAACGGCATTCTCGACTCTGACGATTCGTCATTTTCCATGTATAACCACCTTATTTCTTTTATTTGTTGTGTCTAGAACATAGAACACTTGAGCAATGTGTTCTGCTAACACGAAAGGATTCCACTTATATCCTTGGCGGTTAAGATCAATGCTAGTGAAATTGTACTTGTCTTGTACATCACCTTTGATTCCATCAACCCAGTTGCAACGGAAAAGAGGAATCTTGAATCCTTGAAAGTCAAGCTCCAAGATCTCTTTTATTTGACCGTACTACATGTCTTTATCTTGGCCCGCAACATTATAATCTTCAACACGGACACCACTATTCTGATACGTGCTTTTCTTATCTTGTTCTACAGTGTAGATCGTGTATCCATTTATGTCGTACCCTTAATATGTAATAACTGTGAATATAGGATCACGAGCCAACTCTTTTAGGTATTCACTTGTTTGAGTATCCGATGAGTGAGAAATCTGATCCCGAAGCCAACCAATGAATTTTCTCTTGTATTCATTTGCTAACAATGATTCATTGCGGCCAGGATTGTCTCTAAGCACCACCTCCTTGTGCTCATCGAGGTACTCCGACACAATGGACATGTGTTGCAACACGTGGAAATAATCGTAGAAGAATAAATGTGAATCTGGAGTTATATCCTTCTTCCCAATGGTCCCTTTTCTTGTGAGCCTCCCCTCATGACGAGACTTGGGAACACCAATCGGTTTACTCGGGTCAGTGTAGTATAGAGCCCACTCCACAGCTTCCACTGTAGAGTATCTAAAGGTAAAAAAATAGTAAGGAATAGGAGAGGAGGAAAGGACTAACCCTTTGTTTTAAGATCCACTGATAATCACCGCAAGACTTTTAGAATGAAAGAGGGAAAGAACAGGGCAAGAATAGGGCAGATCTGGTAGCCAGTTGTTCTGCCACAGCAGGTCGTAGAAGGGCAACAAAAAATCGAGACGAGCCGATATAAAGCACGTCTCTCTATAGAGGGAATGGGAGACGGGCCCACTTCCACAACTAAAGGAGACGCGCCAGACCGATGGTTATGGGAGACGTGCCTTATTCCATAATGAAAGGAGACGAGCAGCAACCAAAGTTCGTCTCAGTTACCTAACGGATATGAGTCGCGCTTAATGAAAGCATGTCTCCCGTTTGTCAGAGAGGAAAGCTCGTCTCGGATACCTACTTAACTGAGACGGGCTGTATTGTAACATGTCTCCTTGTACATTCAACCGAGCCATCTCAGATTCTTGCTGAAGCGGACTCGTCTCGCTTAAGCTTATCAGAGATGTTCTCCTTTTAGCCCGTCGCCCATCTTTGTCTCCTATTTGGGTTTCTTACGTAGTGCACACGACTGGATCTATTAGAGTCCTCCACTTGTGATTTGAATGATGTTTCAATTAGAGAAATTCTAGGGGCTATTTTGCAAAATGACAGTGTCTAGGTGTCATTTGTTTAATCCGATGTGTCTGCCAACTTGGCGTGACCGAGGGAATTTGGACCTCTAATGACCTACTTAATTAGATTAAGGATCTGTAAATACATTTTAAAAGTATGTTAACCTATGTGACACATTCTTACAAGTTCATGTACCCACAGTAAATTTTACTTAAAAAATAACAAGCAGATTTGAGTTATGATTTTATTAGAAGTTCTAAACATAAATACGTGTAGTCTGAGAATGAGTCGCTCTTTTAGGGTGGCTTCTACCCATATATGAAATTGTTTGAAACAACTATTTTTTAATTGACGATTTAAATAATACTATCTTGGAAAAAATCATTTTGTCCAAAGTTATTGTGTTTGTGAAAGTCTGATCCCAAACCCATAAAGTTTGTGGGCCTACAGCCTAACTGCATCTTTGTTGGCCCGTAGGCCTGTTAGATTAGGCTTTTCGCACCAGCATACTCTAAAGCATACTCTAGCAGTGTGCCACTGCGGACGGTCCTAGAGCCTAGCAGTGCGTCTTCTCCTCTCTCCGCTGCAACACTGGACACCCATCCCGGCGCCGCCGCCTCTCCTCCAGCCTCCACCTGAAGCACCCATCTAGTTGGTTTCTGCTCTTGCGCTAGCTTGGATTGCTCTTGGCGGTGACGGCAGGATGGCTCTGAGGGGTGTCTGGCAGCTGCGGAAGCTCGTGGTGAACTATTGCGATTGGGGAGGGAGAAGCAGGGGGATCAGGTATGATGTCGTTCTTTATTGATAGTAATGTGACGCGCAATTGGCATTTTTGTTTGTTTGATGCAATGACTGGTATGGATCTGCACCTGTTCTTCGATGCAGGAATTTGTAAGATATGGCTTAATATTTGGTTTCAGCTGGTGCGAAGACCCCGTCGCTTGTATGCAGCTGAAGATAATTTGAAATGAAGGGAGATTTTGTGGGCTTAGTAACCAAATGAAAAGTGATCCATACGCACAAAATGGGTTTATGTAGAGTAAGGTGGTGTAGAAGCATTTTTTTAGAAAACTGTTATGTATTATATTAAGGGGAGAAATGAATACAAGTAGTTCTGGCGACTGGGAGTCGCCGCGTGAGAAGTTACAGTGCGGGACAATTAAGCTGTTGCTGAAGGGAGGATATGAAAGAGGGCAGCAGCGCCTGCTTTGTACCAACTGAAAAGTTGATCCTTGATCTCCACTATTAGCCTGTGGACTTCCTTTTCCTGGTCATCGAAGACCCTCGCGTTTCGTTCCTTCCAAATGGCCCAACAGACTAAAATTCTTACTGACCCCAGCACCTTCTTCTTTTGATTTGGTCCTTCCGCTAATCCCGCATACCAACTTGTGATGTCCGCTTCTTGTTCCCACATCGCAGGCATCGGGGAAGGACAGGAGAGCCAAATTGCGATAGCATTCCAAATGTGACGGGCGACGGGGCGGCTAATGAACAGGTGTTCGGTTGCTTCCAAATTGTGGAAACAGAGTTGACAGAAATAGGAATTTGTCCAACCTCTCTGCTGCAACCTTGCCGCTGTCCAAAGCCGATCTTGTATAAGCATTTCATGTATGGAAACGAAATGATGTTCGCTTAGTTTCCCGGTCTGATTGTTCAGTCACCATCTGTGCCAATTTCAAGCTTCTGGTAACTGCATTATGATATTGCGCTCCAATTGAGTAGAATTTTTCTTATGTTGCATCTAATTTGGTCGTGTAGCAGTACACTATATATAGTTTATAGATGTCATTTGTATGCTGCAGCAAAATTGGTGGTCATAGATTATAGTTTGTAACTTTGTATCTTACTATATAGTTTATAGATTTTCTATTGGAGTTCAATGTCTTTTTTAGATGATGGGTAAAATCTCAATCTTTCCCTCCAAGGAGGTTATGATCAATTTATTACAAACAAGTACAAACGCAGACACTCATAGCCTATTGTTTAGAACAAGGCAACAATAACTGGATGACTAAGCACACGATTGTGGATTGAACTTCATAAACCAACATTACAGTGTGGATCGACTTTATTAACCAACATTACGGCATGTTCATCCCTTCACATTTTTCTTTGGTGCACTCGAGATCTAGCGCCCATGACTTCCTCTGTAGAGTACTTGCATTAAATATTGTGAAATTCAGGCTGGAGTTCGCTACCATCGATAATCGAACTCAGGATCTGAATAGTGTTACTCATAGTATTTAACCACTTGGATTTCAATGTCTGAAACTCTAAATCTGCTCCTTACTATTTGGTTTGCTTTTGAAATAACAGGACCTTCATGAAGGCATGCCTTTCAGCTTTCAAGGAAAAGAACCTGCAGTTACAGGTAGTGACAGAGCTCTAATGTTACCACCAAATTTTGAAGGGCATCTATAGTAAGATAGTTTCCTTGCTTTTCACATCAACCATTGCTATGTTACCACCAACTCTGCAAAATGCATAGTTTATCAGAATTTCACTTGTTGGGCGGGCGACTGATGAGTGAGTTTAGGCCCGATCTTCCGAAAGGTAATGGATAAGTCGATTGATGGAGATCTTGATGTTGACGATGCGAGGCTCTCGAGTAGAACACAAACAGCCCCTGCAATCACTACACCACTGCTCCGTTGGTTATCAACCGTGCTTCACACGATTGACCTTACCAAGAAGGCTAATACCTGCAAGTGCAACCGAGAACACAAGCAAGAACGTAGAAGCCGCGATCTGAAATTGCGAAGTTGGGGTTTCACAAACTGTAGAATAACAATATTATTAATCTAAGCAACACCCAATTGTTTATGGCGGCTACTATGGAGTATATATAGGTGGGAGGACGTCCAAGAGGGTGTTGGGGTCATGAACTAACCCTATGATACGAAAATAATGGATTTAGACTTGATACAAGGTCCAATGGCCCGATACGATGGCGCAGCACCCTGACAGATTCTGAACTCGATTTTGTTTTGACGATTCCCGTCGACTATGAAGGAATTTTGAAATGAGACCAGATCTATTGGAAAGTTTATCCTTTTCCCTTTCCGTGCCTATGTAGAACGTACAAAATGAAGTTTGTATGCATCCTGGGCGTCCGTTTTTGTGCGTACTGCTCCTGGACTACGAGGTTGACACGATTTTGAGTTCGTGTCGGTTTCCATCCTCTTTGAATGTATCCTATGGTCCTCCATGCCCATAAATCTTCCTCCAATTACTCTTTTAACTTCTCCATGGATCCTAATCACAATTAAGTCATTAGGTAGCAATCTATTCTCAAAAATATATAAGGAAACATATAAGAACGAGCTCACCTCTAAAATTAATTGGTGTGTGTGAATTCTATTGATTGCATCTTGTATGTTGAATGGAGTGTTGTGTATATGCATAGGAGTGATGTCCTCATCATCCTACCCTTCTTGAATTGGTCCACGAGTCAAGTTCATCTTCTCTCATGTGTGGGTCCATATGTGCAACGCCTTCAAATCCTCTTGTGTGCATCAAAGGAGGAGGCCAAGGTGGTGGACGACATAGTGCACCATCTCTATGTTCTTCATCAAATACGCATGCACATTGATTCAAGCCAGTATCCCAAACAAATAAACATCGTTCCATGCTTGTATGTGCAATGACAATGTGCTTGATCTCATCATTCTCCCCTTCTTGATGACAAGCCGTCCTCGGCTTGCTCGTATGCTCAGGAAAGAAGCTTTTGGGAATAGTATGAGTGCTGTCCATATTGCACAACCACATCGAACAATGCTTCTCCTTTATTTGTTGTCTCCTCTGCAAGAAAAAATAATACAAAAACTTGACAAGGCATTATTAGCTTTAGTGCATTTATTTACTTTATCATATTGTTGTAGCACAAAAGGAGCTTGCACATTGGAACATATGTAAACTTTATGCACCATAAATTCACCACTATCTTCATAGTTGCCTATAGCATGAAAAATATTTCTACTTAACAAAGGAAATTCAGATCAGGAAAATATTATCGTCTCTACAATATCTAGATCACAAAGAGTGTCAAATTCAATATATCCCAAGGTATTTAGAGAAGACAACAGTTTCAGTTCATCCCTTTCACGTGTAATTGGAATCAAATGCTTAATTTCAGCACATGTGGGTGATAAAGTATCAAATTCATTCAGTTGTTCTAGCATAGGTACAATATAATTATTAGCACACAACTCATTTTTAACAGATTCCAGGAAAATCAACATGTGGAAATGGTGTATCAATAAAAGATTCCACTAGTCGCTCCTCGACAATAGCATGATTGGTGAAAATATTCAGAACATCCAAAAACTTTTCACCTTCAACAAGTGTGTTGTGATATTCGTTACCTTTATTCTCATTTTTAGCAGTAATTGTGGGTGAAATATGAATTGATAGATCTGAATTTTCACAGGAGTTGTTGAACACCTATTTCACTTTTGAATTTTCTACAATTATTTGTTCATATTCCTGCAAAAGGTTAGGCATAGGAGGAGGTAAAACAAGAAAATTCTTCTTGAGCTCATGTATTTCATCTTTGCAATTGGATACACTAGTAAATGTTTCTCGCATAAGAATTTTCATATCTTTCCATGTTCGAGGTTTTTCTAAATCACTTAAGTTGTTCCACCAAGTTAATGCGCAACCTACTAATATACTTGCAACATTTCTAATATTTCTCCTCTCACACATATGACATTGTCCAAAAATTTTATCCAACTCTTTTTCCCAAGCAATATATTCATCGTAACCGAAACCATTATAAGAAGGAAGAGATGGGAGAATATAATTACTTTATGTAGAAGGAGTTGTAAAGATGGTCTGAATGTCATATGAAACCTTGGTTGATATTTGATTCTTAGCGAGCAACTCCATCGCCATCTTCATCATGTCAATCATCTCAACATATAAATGCATGATCCTTGCTTTTACCTGACATTGTTAGTAGCAGACAGAAGACAAAAATGTTATCCCTATCAACTACAAAGGATAATGGCAATGTGGAAGTGGAATCACATACTCTCAAGCATCTTACCACGCTCTTACAAGTGTTCTTACCGACACTGCAGATGGCAAACGGTGGGCGATATGAAGAAACCAATGAAGCGTGAGATGATTGCAAAGGTGTATAGATTCTGCTCAAGAGTAAGGTGTAGCTTGGATGACACTTTATATGTAGGAAGAGTTAGCAACAATGCAATTTTATAGTAAAGTTGAATAAATGTCCAAAGTACTTGTCAAAGTTGTTGGCCCAAATGTGTTCCTAGTAGTTCAAGCAAGCAAGACATGAGACAAAACTAGATGCCACAAAGGATGGAAGCACTTCTGTTTTTTTTTTGTTTTTTTCTCCTCTTTTTCTGTGTGGCTTTTGTATCTTATTTTGCGCATGCCTTTTTCTTTTTTTTCTTCCTTTTCTTAGAATGTGCTGCAAAAAAAGAACACAATAAAAAGTAATCAAAGATATTTTGTGTGTCTGATGCAGATTTTCTGCTCAATCTTCCAAGGACAAATAGACACACTTAGAGGCTCCAAATAGAAAAACTAACAACAGAGAGATTATAGATATATCTCTGCTCTTTAATTTCAATATATAGAAGACCTATTTTGGAAAAAAAACAATTGGAGATATTGCCCCGAAATACAAACTGTTCAGAATTTCTAGGTCAATAACAGATTCGGATCTAATTTAATTTTGACATGGATAACTATATTTTCTGGGAAACTGATGAATACGAAAGTTATAGAGAACTTAATCTTTCCAGAAAGAACAAGAACACCAAATTTCGAGTTCGTATAAGCGAGATATGATGAAAATACCGAACTGGACAAAGATGTATCTAATCTGGACGTGATGATATGATTCAAAAGGATGAATCGCACAATGCAAAACTCAAACTAAGACCAAAAACACTTTATAAACCAGCAATATGACTCAACCATGGACACAAACTCAACAAAACCAAACTGAATAACAAAGTTGCAAAGGCTCAATGGTGGTTTGGACAAAGTGATGAATAGATCTACTAAACTACAAGTGTTTTGTGGACTCTAGGTATGAAAAACAAATAGATCGAAAGGATAGATGAATTACCTAATGGGCAACCTGGAAATCTGATACCAATTGATAAGTAGATTTATGGAGATACCAATTGATGAATATGTTTAGGCCCGATCTTCTAAAAGGTAATGGATAAGTCGATTTATAGAGATCTCGACGTTGATGATCTGAGGCTCTCGAGTAGAACACAAACAGCTTTTGCAATCACTACACCAACGCTCCATTGGTTATCAACCGTGCTTCACACGATTGATCTCGTCAAGAAGGATAATCCCTGCAAGTGCAACTGAGAACACAAGCAAGAACGTAGAAGACGCGATCTGAAATCGCGAAGTTGAGGTTTCACAAACCGTAGAACGGCGATATTATTAATCTAAGCAAAATCTAATTGTTCATGGCGGCTACTATGGAGTATATATAGGTGGGAGGACGTCCAAGGGGGTGTTGGGGTCGTGACCTAACCCTAAGATACGAAAATGATGGACTTAGACTTGATACAAAGCCCAATGGCCAGATACGATGGCGCAGCACCTGACATATTCTGAACTCGATTTTGTTTCGATGATTCCCGTCGACTCTGAAGAGATTTTTGACATGAGACCAGCTCCATTGTAAAGTTTATCCTGTCCCCTTTCCTTGAATATGTAGAACATCCAAAATGGAGTTCGTATGCATCCTGGGCGTCCGTTTTAGTGCGTAGTGCTCCTAGACTCCGAGTTGGACACGATTTTGAGTTCGGGTCGGTTTCCATCCTCTTTGAACGTATCCTCTGGTCCTCCACGCCTCTAAATCTTCCTCCAATTACTCCTTTAACTTCTCCATGGATCCTAATCACAATGAAGTCATTAGGTAGCAATCTATTCTCAAAAATATATAAGGAAACATATAAGAACGAGCTTGTCGGTACCCTACGTACCGGATACCCCTTGGGATTGCAAAGATCACAAGGAAACTCCATCTACCAGATTTGAAGACCTCCAAAGGCCCCACATGTCAGGCGTAACCGGACCTGCTTCCCCGACATGGTTAGCCCCAGGGTTGCCACGTGTATCATAAGATCGGAGCTACCGCCCACACACAGGAAAGCTCCGGACAGAATACCAGTATGGCACCCCCAGACCTAAGCCCAGACAGAGGGAAGCTCCGGTACCGACACGTGTCCAACAGCACCGGACCTACCCGTCCACGACGGTAAGCTCCAGAGCTGCCACATGTCCGAACCGCCGGACCTTCAATTTCAACAATCGGGCTGGTGGACCCCCAACGGCTCGGACCTTCAAGGGACAATCAAGGACTTCAAGACCCAATTAAGTGTCATTAATACCATATTAATGACACACGATCGGAAGACCCTTAATACCAGTAACGTAACTGTCAAGACCCGTTACCATGCTATTAAGGGTAATTAACCTCATTAATTGTGTATCAAGCATTTGTAACCGATGGGGCCACATGTCGGGCCAGGCTAATGGTGTAATGACCAGTCCTTGTACTATAAAAGGACTAGTTGACGATACACAAGGGACCTCTCCAGACCTCTTCCGGACTCCCTGACCTAGGCGAGCTTCTTCTTCTGGAGCTTCTTCTAGGCTCACACGCTCAATACAACACCAACACACCCCGTGGAGTAGGGTATTACGCACAGGCGACCCGAACCACGTAAATCTCTGTGTCCACTTGTCATTCACCTTCTTGAATCTCTACGCGCCCATTACCGAACTACAACTCCGCGATCTACCAACAGTAGTATCGGGAGATCTACCGGATCCAAACACCGACAGTTGGTGCGCCAGGTAGGGGCGCCCGAGATTTGAAGGATGGTGAACTCAGCTGCTGGATCATCCAACGGCAATACTGCTGTTGAACCTGCTAGGGGCAATCCTTCCAACATGCAGTAACCAGCAGGTGCCACGGCTCTAGTAGGAGTCATGTCACCGCTGCCACCGCCTGCACCAGCAAATCAAGCTGGACAACGGGACGGAGCATCCGTATCGGTCACGGCATCGGCGAATAATAACAACCCCGAACACGCGCTCCATGCAACGCGTGCTCTTCTCCAACTCCCACCACCTCCGAGTGCATCCCAGGGCGCAATGGAGCAATGGAGGGCTGATATGGAGCACTTGGTTGCAGTAGCAGTCGATCGCATCAGCAATCAAGGTCCTCCCCCCTCGGGGCAGGCCCCATCGCAGCATCGGACTTTGTTGGGCAGACTTGGTCCGCACACATCCCAAAATAGGAGGCGTGCTGCGTCCCAACAAGTGACATCGCTGCCTTCCGGGGCGCAATGCACTCATACAGTAACGAGGCTTTCAACTCACGACCTTGATCGCTGTTACCGTCAACAGGACGACCGTGTCCATATCGAGCGTGCTCACGAAAGGCGAGAAGCTCAAAATAGTCCTGCTCCCGAGGGAGTAGGAGGAGGCTGTTCTGCTCTGGCCATGCACCTACGCATGGTCAGGTGGCCACAAAAGTTCCGGCCTCACCTGTCGGAGAAATTTGATGGGTCTGTCAATCCCGCTGAGTTTCTCCAGATTTAGTCCACTGCAATCCTTGCAGCCAGAGGTAACGAGGCCATAATGGCCAACTACTTCCCAGTGGCTTTAACTGGGACCGCTAGGTCCTAGTTCATGAGCCTCCCGCCCAACTCCATCAATAGTTGGACGGAATTGTGCCAACAGTTCACCGCCAATTTCGAGAGTTCATATACCCGACCAGGCACCGAACTGGACCTTTTTGCTGTCACGCAGAAGGGGGGAGAATCCCTACATTCCTTCATTCAGAGGTTCTCCCAAGTACGAAACACTATTCCTTCTATCTCCAACGCCTCTGTTATTGTGGCATTTAGACAGGGCATATGAGACAAGAAGATGTTAGAGAAGCTGGCGATCAAGGAGATCACCAGCGTCACGGAGCTCTTCAGCTTGGCTGCCAAATGCACCAAAGCTACGGAGGGCCGTGAAATGCACTCCAAACCACCTCCGGAGCATAACAAAAAATCCTCCAAGGGCGAGGCCACTACCTCCGAGAGTGGCAAAAAGAAGAAAAAGTCCAACGATAATAACAAGCCGTCGGCCGGCACATCTACTACTGCAGCTCCGGGTGGTCGGGGGCCACGCCATGAGAAATGACCTCGGCTGTCCTCTAAAGACGGTGGCAACTCCAAAGTGTGGTTTCCTATTCACAAGTCGAATAGCAACAACTTGGAAGACTGCCGGGAGATCCAAAACCTTGCTGAGCGCTACAACAAGCGCCAGGAAGAAGTTCCTTTTCGACAATGGGAAGGAAAACAAAAGGTCGACGAAGCTCCGACTGAAGAGGAGTTAGGTGTTCAGGACCCCAAAAAGGTCCTGAAGGCTGTATACACCTCCGTTGATGATGATTTTGACGTCTCCGACAATGAACGTTAGAAAACCATGAACACCATCTTTGGTGATTCGTAGGACATCACCTGCTGCCGTGTCCTCAAAACCATGCGGCAGGACATGGCTTCGGTAGCTCCCACCGCCAGGGCAGAGCCGCACCGGAAGTGGATGGATACCGCCATCACTTTCGACGCGTCGGACTGCCCTCGGAACATGATTGGAGCTGGTCAACTCCCATTGATGGTATATCCGACCATCAATAACATTCAACTCCACCATGTAATGGTGGACGGAGGTTTGGGGTTGAACCTCATAAGCTTCGAAGCTTTCGTCAAGCTTCAGCTCCGACCTTTGGACCTTCGCCCCTCTCGACCTTTCTCTGGAGTAGATCCGGGGGCCATAACCCCACTTGGTGCCATTACTCTCCCCGTTACCTTTGGGACTCGAGAGAATTATCGCACTGAGAAGTTGGTCTTTAACGTTGCTCAGATCAACTTACCCTTCAACGCCATTCTGGGCAGACCAGCCTTATACGAGTTCATGGTTGCTGCTCATTATGGCTACCTGGCGTTGAAGATACCGACACCAGCTGGTGTTCTCCGGATCCACAGAGACCGCACTGCCGGAGTGACTGCTTTGGAAGAACTTCATGCGCTTGCTACAATGCAGGAGGAAGAGTCCAGGCAGGAACAAGCTCCGAAACCCCCGAGCATTCGTCAACGAGGCTCAACCTCCACACCTCGCGTGCAACCAAGCGGCGACACCGACATCCCCGTCAAAGTCGTCCAAATCGGTTTCGATGCCGCTCAGACCACCCATATATCGGGAGGTCTGAATGACAAATAGGAACTCGCGCTCATCACTTTCCTCCGAGCTAATGTCGACGTGTTTACCTGGCAACCATCGCAAATGCCTGGGATCCCTAGGGAAGTTATCGAGCATAATCTGAAGATCTATCTTGACGCTCGGCCTGTACATCAAAAACCTCGGAAGCAATCAGTAGAGCGACAGAACTTCATACGACAAGAAGTGAAGAAATTGCTCGAAGCTAGATTCATCCGAGAAGTCTTCCACCCAAAATGGCTGGCAAACCCAGTCATTGTACCCAAGGCCAGCGGGAAGCTTCGGATGTGTATCGACTACACAACACTAAATAAGGCATGTCCAAAAGATCCATTCCCACTACCTAGAATAGATCAGATAGTGGATTCCACCTCCGGGTGTGAATTACTTTGTTTCCTAGACGCATATTCTGGATACCATCAAATAAGAATGTCTAGGGAAGATGAAGAACATACTTCTTTTATCACAGTAGATGGATTGTATTGTTACACTGCCATGCCATTTGGTATCAAGAATGCAGCCTCAACATTTGTACGAGCTATGTACAAAACCTTTGGAGAGCTCATTAGAGACGTAGTGGAAGTGTATGTTGATGACATCGTCATCAAAATCTAGGACAAGGAGTCACTTCTTGACGCCTTGCAAGTCGTCTTCGACAAGATGCAGGACACCCGCACAAAGCTGAACCCAGACAAGTGTTTCTTCGGGGTTAGCTCCGTAAAGCTTCTTGGATTCTTGGTGAACCACCGAGGCATAGAAGCGAATCCAGCAAAGATTAAAGCTTATGAAGGTATGCGGCCACCAGCCCACATCAAGGACGTCCAGGAGCTGACTGGATGTCTGGCTGCCCTCAGCCGGTTCATCTCAAGGCTGGCGAATGGGCACTACCCTTCTTCAAGCTATTGAGGAAGACCGGACCATTCCAATGGTCTGAAGAAGCGGAAAAGGCGTTCCGAGAGCTAAAGCAGCTCCTCACTACTCTACCAACCTTGGTAACTCCAAACCCTGCTGAGCCTCTACTGCTTTACATTTCGGCAACAGACGAGGTTGTCAGCATGGTCCTTGTTGCGGAGAGACCAGAAACATCCCAAGCTCGGGAATCCAGACCCCTCCGGGAGGGTCCGGAGGTTCCTGAAGGCGAGCCTGGGTCCCAGCCCACAGACTTGGATCTACAAAAAGTTACTCCAAAAGATTTGGACCCCTCTGGGAGGGTCTGGGTCGCTCCAGAAGAAGCTCCGGGTTCCTCCAGCAAGGACACGGAGGTCCCCGAAGAAGGTCTGGACCCCTCCGGGAGGGTTCGGATTGATGTGGAGGAAGCTCCGGGCCCCTCCGGGAGGGTCCGGACGGTCCAACGCCCAGTGTACTTCATGAACGAAGTACTCTATGACGCGAAGACTCGATACCTAGAGGTGCATAAGCTGCTCTATGCAGTTCTTATCGCCTCCATGAAGCTTCGCCATTACTTCCAAGCTCATAAGATCTCAGTGGTGACCTCTTATCCACTGCGTGCGATCTTGCATAACCCCAATTCCACTGGGAACATTGCAAAGTGAGCAGCGGAATTGGCCGAATTCGATCTTGAATTCGTCCCAAGACAAGCGATCAAGAGTCAAGCATTGGCGGACTTCGTGGCGGAATGGACCCCCTCTCCATCAAACCCTGGGGGCCCTAGTGAGCAGAAGCCGGAGCTCAAGGCTCCGGTCTTCACCGAGCCTCACTGTACTATCTACTTCGACAGTTCCATGCAAAAGCAGGGGGTCGGAGCTGGAGTCCTTCTCCTCGCTCCAACAGGGGAGAAGGTAAAATACATGATCCACCGTGACTTCAAGGCGACCAACAACATGGCGGAGTATGAAGCACTCGATTACGGACTAAAGGTGGCACTATCATATGGTGTCAAGCAGCTGTTGGTCAAGGGAGATTCGCAGCTCCTCATTAAACAGGTGAAGGGTGAATGCTCCTACAACAATCCCCAACTAGCTGCTTACCTCCTTGAAGTTCAGAGGCTTCAGAAGGACTCCGAAGTCCTGGACCTCCACCATGTCCAGCGTCTCCATAACGCTGAAGCTGATGAACTCTCGACGAAAGCGTCAATCGGAGCTCCGGCTCCCGACGGAACCTTCGTTTGGAGGTGTAGGATCGAAGAGCACGTGAAAAGCTACCAGAGGGGGGGTGAATGGTAGATTTAAAAATCTTACGCAGCGGAAACAATTAAACCCTAACCCCTTCGGCAGAAACACGATCTCTTAAAGAAATCGTGTGTGAGACTAATCTAAATGTGTTTCACCATGACAAAAGTGATGGATATCAGAGAGAATCAAGTCACTAAGACAACACAAAAGGAATCACTCAAATCCATCGAGAAAACTCAAGCTATGATCGAAAGATCAAATAAGGTCAATCTGCCCTACTTGAGAAAAACAGTTTCTGGAATGCTGCAAAGAAACTCGTGTAGATCAGAAACCACAAATCCAATGACCGTGAAATTTTGACATATGATATAAAATCAAGTTGTGAAGACAACCCAAAAAGAATCACGTCAATTGGATCTGTAAAACTCAAGTTATGATAAACCATCAACAAAAGGTAGTGCTGTCCAGAAACTCGACGAGTAAAACTTGTCTGGAACAAGTCGGACGAACAAAGCTCAAAAGTTCCTTCAAACTACGAATTTTATTCAATAGAACACCAGAGGAACAGCACCAAAGTCGTGCACCACGAGCTCTGGGCTCCCTTGCTTATATAACCAGCTCGAAAGCCAACTCAACTCAAATCAGGAACCTAATCCTACTCTGTTCACGAATGGTAACTTTCCATAACTGCTCAAGATTCTTCTATACGCAGATAGAAGAAATCTTAAGACTTCCAAACACCTGAGGAACATATCCCACATTCCTAAACAACACAAATTCTTGACCCACACGAAATCCTATCATAACCAACTCAAATCTTTCCATATTTGAGTCAAACCCGACTCAGCCGCAGCCTGAGTCCATAACCTAGTCGGTTGGACCTTTCCGACCAACTCTTTACGTCCCCATCTCTTCATCGTCTCGGAACCATGTAGCCACGTCCATGCACTCCTTGAACACGTGCAAACATCTTCCAATGACGTCCACGATACCTTCATATGCATTGTTCTTGATTAAATCATGCTGCGCAACCTCCTGATCAGCTCAACCACAATTCCTCCTGAATTTGGTTGTTGGAACCTCATCTCCTCCCTGAGACTAGTCCAATGGATCCTGTCGCCAGCCATGTCTTGAACTCAAGCAACACCTGCACATGAATAAACAATCAATCCATACGAGTCCAAGTCCTTGACTTGACTCAAGTTAGTTCCGAACACAACACCTTACGTGAGAACCTCACATAAGCATGTTGCAAAACATAGCAAAACGATATCAGCCATATCATCCAAAACGCACCAAAAACTTAGTAAAAGAATACTAAGCAAACTTTCCAACAATGTAAAGCAAGTACGAAACATTGCAAATAAAAAGCAGAAGCACTTCGGTCAAGTTCCGGACCTTGCCAGAGCAACCCGGACCTTGAGCCGGAGCTAACAAAAGCTAGTAGAACCTAGCGCTGGAACTTACCAGAACTGGTATAACCAAGCTCCCGCCAGAGCTTACAAAACTAGCAGGACCTAGCGCTGGAGCTAACCAGAACTAGTCGGAACTAGTAAACCCAAAAGCCGGAGCTAGAAAAATCAACTCAGAGCTTAGCAAAAACACATCGGAGCTGACCAAAGCTAGTCGGATCTAGCATCGAACATAACCGGAGCTACCCAAACCAAGCCGGACCTACCGTCGGACCTTGCTGTAGCTCAGAGCTAGAGTCAGACCTTGATAAAAAGGTGTTTTGGTGAAATTCAAAACTTTTATCATCAAAGCCAAGTGTATTCACTACAAGCCAATGTATTCAGCACATATAGATCTTACAATCTCCCCCTTGATGAATGCATTGGCAACACCATTTAAAATCCGAACATTGACTTATTCACATAAAAGTTTTGAAGGCAATTTCTCCCCCTCTCCCCCTTTGTAAATCAAAAGAAAAATGAGAAAAATTATCCCATATTATCTCTCCTTATGCACATATTCTCTTTCTCTTCATGCTTATCTCTCCCCCTTTGACAATGTATTCAGCAAGTCATGAGCATATAAACAAATTATCTCTCCCTATTTAGTTGTTATGAGCATATTATAACATATACATATAAACAAAGCTCATCCAAGTCATACTATCAAGTACCTTACATTATCACATCAATGAAATACATAAAGTAGTGTAAACCATGCTAGAGATCAAATGTAATTTTCAATTTAAGTAAGTCATGATCTTACAAACTTAATTATTTCAAAACCTGAAAGCACGACACTAGTTGCTGCATTTTATTATTTTTCAAAACATAAATTTAGATCATATGATATTTGCAAGAGATTATATGCGCATCTGCCTTATTCTAACCAACCAAGCCAAGCCTATGTCATTTGACAATCAGAAGCTTAAGGACATGGTTTTAGTCATACACAACTTCTTCCAAGTTCATATCTAAGTGCAATGACAAGCCATCTCAAAAGAAGAAGTGTGATGCATGCATATTCTCTTGATCTTTTCTCAATGTATATTTGTTCATAAAAACTCAACATGTGAGTTGATTACTTGATGAATTCTTAATGATTAAAAGCACTTGTGAACATGTAACAAGTTCAAAACAGCAAGAAAGTTCGACCATGACCAGTTTTAGTGTAAGTAATTATTCCAATTACTAGACATGGCAAAAACTACAAAATGTATAACACGAGTAATGTAGTAAGACTTTCAGCATGTAAAAGGAACCACAAAGTCATATATGTATGAAATACTATGCTCATATTATTTTAATTTCAGATTCACACATAGACTTCCAAAGTTTCAAAACTCCCCCTCAATTTAAGCCATAAAGATGCATAACCCCTATTTCACTAAGAATGTAACAAAAACGAGTGAAATCCAAAGGTTTTGTAAAAATGTCAGCCAATTGTTGTTCGGTATCTACATGGTGAAGCACAATGTTTCCTTTTTCAACATTATCTCTGAGAAAGTGATACCTAATGTCAATGTGCTTAGTTCTAGAATGTTGCACAGGGTTTTTAGCAATGCAAATGGCACTAGTGTTATCACAAAACAGTGGAACACCATCTAGATCAACCCCATAGTCCTTAAGTGTTTGAACAATCCAAAGAATTTGTGAGCAAGCACTAGCAGCAGCTACATATTCAGATTCGGCTGTGGATTGTGCAACTGAATTTTGTTTTCCAGAGGACCAAGCAACAAGAGAATTACCAAGAAAATGACAAGCACCAGAAGTACTTTTTCTATCAATCCTACAACCCCCAAAATCAGCATCCGAAAAAGCTTTCAAAGTAACGGTTGAGGAAGAAGGAAGAAAAAAAAGGCAAATTCTTGAGTTCCATATAAGTACCTAAGAATCCTATTGACGGCTTGACGATGTGAAGCACGTGGGGAGGCTTGAAACCGTGCACAAAGACATACGCTGAATTGTATGTCCGGTCTTGATGCCGTGAGGTACAAAAGTGATCTGATCATGCTTCTATATTCTTTTTGATTCACAGGTTTACCATCTTCATCAAGTTCAAGTGTTGTTGCTGTTCCCATTGGTGTCCGAAGAGGCTTGCTTTTGTCCATGTTGAATCACCTTAGGAGGTCTTTGGTATACTTCATTTGATGCACAAAGGTACCCTCCTCGGTTTGCTTGATTTGCAGCCCCAGAAAGTAAGTGAGTTCACCCATCATACTCATTTCAAATTCAGAACTCATCATTGTAGAAAACTTGGACACAAGATCATGAGAAGCACAACCAAAGATAATATCATCCACATACACTTGAACGAATAATGAGTCATTGCCATGTTTAAGCACAAAAAGATTTTTATCAACCTTGCCCATGGTAAACCCCTTTTCAAGTAAGAATGTTTTTAACCTATCATACCATGCTCTAGGGGCTTGTTTGAGACCGTATAAGGCTTTGGACAGTTTGTAAACATGATTAGGAAAATCTGGATTTTCAAAACCTGGTGGTTGTTTGACATAAACCTCCTCATCTATGTAGCCATTAAGAAAAGCACTTTTAACATCCATTTGAAATAGCTTAAAACCTTTAGATGTTGCAAAAGCTAACAAAATTCTTATGGCTTCTAATCTAGCGACAGGAGCAAAAGTTTCATCAAAATCTAGACCTTCAACTTGAGTGAAACCTTGAGCAACCAACCTAGCCTTATTACTAACCACAACCCCATCCTCACTTTGTTTATTTTTATATACCCATTTAGATCCAATTAAAGTGTGATCTTGAGGTGGAGGTACAAGTTTCCAAACATTATTTCTTTCAAAATTTTCTAACTCTTCTTGCATGGCAATAATCCAAGATTCATTCGTGAGTGCGTGTGATATATCTTTGGGTTCAAAAGAAGCAACAAAAGCAGAATGAGCATAAGAGTTTGGACGCAAAACCTGGACCGTGTGACTCGTTCGTGCAAGCTTCCAATCATCTGTTGTGGGGGGTGATCTTTGTAAAACCGTAGGGGAACAGATGTCTCACAAGCTTCTTCTTCTTCATGTTCATCACAAATCGATGAGCTTGTGACTTGAGGATTATTTGAATCAGCATTGATGGTTGTCGGTGCTGGTTGAGAATTAACATCCGGAGCTAAACCAAAGTCTTTAGCTGCTGAATTTTCTGGCAGCAACTCCAATTCTTCCTCATCTTCAATGAAAATGCTCCCCCCCTGCGGATATGAATCTGGACCTGCAATGTTTGAGCTAGTACCTGGGCTAGATTCATCAAAAGACACTTCACAAGTCTCCACAATTTTGTTAGTGTCAAGTAAAAGCACACGGTAGCCTCTTGTATGAGATGGATAACCAAGAAACATGCCATCAATGGATCGAGGTTCAAATTTATCAATATTACCATGTTTCTTAACAAAGCATTTGCAACCAAAGACCCGAAAGTGTGTAACACTAGGCCTATGTCCAAACCGAAGCTCATATGGTGTTTTACCTAGCTTAGCACACAAGAAAACACGATTTGAGACATAACAAGCGGTTGCTAATGCATCAGCCCAAAATTTCCTAGGAGTTTGATATTCATCAAGCAGAGTCCTAGCCATCTCAACTAAGGTTCTTTTCTTTCTTTCTACAACACCATTTTGTTGAGGTACATATGGGGAAGAAAGTTGATGTTCTATTCCATTTTCAGCACAAAAGTGATCAAAAGATTGATTTTTAAATTCAGTTCTGTTATCACTTCTAATTGCCTTTAAAGATCATGGGTGATCAATTGATAATCTAAGAAATAAAGTCCTAAAGTGACTAAAGGCTTCATTATTAGATGCAATAAAGTAAACCAAAGAGTATCTAGAATAATCATCAACAATAACATGAACATACCATTTACCTCCGAAGGATTGAACACGTGAAGGTCCTACGATGTCAAGATGCAAAAGTTGACATGGTTCAGTTGTCATGATCATTGTGTGAGGAGTATGTGAACCTGCAACCATCTTAGCATGTCTACAAGAAGAGCACACAATTTCTTTGTCTCCTTTAAGCTTAGGCAGCCCACGTATGCGATCAAGAGCACTAACACGCGTTAGGTGATCAAAGCCTACGTGACCAAGTCTACGATGCCAAAAATATAAGTCCTTTGAATCATTAGCAACTAGACACCTATGCTTAGAGGAGACATATCAAAATAAGCTTTAAAAACTCTTCCAAACCGACACATGTTAAAAATAAGCTCACTATTTGAACCTACAACTTTGTAGCATTTTTTATTGAAAATAATTTCTAGATTTTCATCTAGCAATTGTGCAACAGAAAGCATGTTGTATTTCAAATTTTTGACAAGTGCCACATCCTTCAAAGTGTAGTGATCATTTACTCTAACCGAACCCTTAGCAATTATAGGAGTTGAATAATTATCGGCAAAAGTAACATTCTCTACACGTGACACAAAAGAGAGGGAGGAGAACCAATCTTTGTTACCGGTCATGTGGCGTGGGCAACCTGAATCCACAATCCAAATGTTCTCCTTCCTCAACCGTGTAACCTACATAGAAGCACAATACGTCGATGACTCAATACTGGGGTTAGTCAAAAGACATTTAGGAATCCAGTACTGAGTCACGCGACATGCAGCAGGAAAAATACGCGAAAGCTGAGACAAAACAACAGGTTTATGAGTCAATGTTTGAGATTTTTTATTCTTAACTACTGAACTATAAGGTGCTACTTGTGTAGCACAAAAATCAGTAGCTCCGGAGGCAAAAACAGAAGGTCTGGAGGTAAACTTTGAATGTTTTTTACTCATAACAGCAGGTTGTACATTCGGTTCAATATGTGCAGCAAATTTTGCATGAAAGTTATGAGATCTAGCAACCATTCTTTCCCTTTTCTGCTGTTTAGCTAGTCTATAACAAAAATCTATGACATGATCATCTCTACCACAGGTACAATGAAATTTAACTTTCTGTTCATGTCTAGATGAGCAAACAACATTTTTATTTGAAACCGAATGAGACAATACTCCTGCAGATTTGAAAACCACTTCCTTTTGTTTAGGAACTATTTGAATCAAACCACTTCCTAATGACTTTACAATTTTAGGTGGATGTGCCTTAGCATGAGCATGAGAATAAAAACCTAAACCAGTTTTATCATTGCATGACTTGGAAGAATTCAACAGCAAGTTTAGGTTCTTATTCCCATTACAAAACCGATCTAATGTCCTATGCATGTCATCAAGTTTATTGGACAGATCAAGGCAATTTTCACATGAAGTTTTTCCTTTTAGTTTGCAATTGGAACAAAATTTAACTTCATGAGAACGTAAAGCATTGTTCAATATAGAAATTTCATTCATAGCATCCTGTACTTATCAAGATCATCACAAGTAGAACAATGCAAATCAATTATAGAACAGCTAGCATCTTTTAAGTTTTTATAATTAAGTGCAGCAAGCTCTTTGTTCTTTTCAATTTCTAACTCAAGTTTATCAAGTGTGGAGGTGTGCGCACTTCTTAATGAGGACAATTGTTCATATATTAAATCACATGAGGAACATGCATCATCACTACGAATCAAAGTTTTTTAACAGTTGATTTCAGATTCTAGTGATTCAATTTTAGCAGCACTATCCCTAAGCTTTTTGTCCTTTTTCTTAACAATAATAGTGGCACGAGAAATAGCATCACACATTTCTTCGCAAGTAGGACATACCTCTTCATTGTCGCTGTTGTGTTCTGCCTCCTCCATACTTGATCTTGACTTGCCCGCCATAAAGCACAAGTTTGCCAAATCATCTTCATCTTCATCACTTCCAATGTCCACGTCACTTGAACTGAACTCTTGAAGCGCGGTGATGAAACTGTTGATCATCTTGCGTCCTATGGTACCTTTCTTCTTCTTGTTGGAATTTCCAGAGGAGGTCCGGACCTTGCTTTGTTTTTCTTCCCGGGTGGTCGGACCTGAAAGGTTAGGGCATTCTGTACGAAAGTGTCCTGTTTTACCACATTCAAAACAGCGTTGAGGTCCGGAGCTTCCTCTCCTTCTAATTCTCACATTTTGCAATGCTTTTGAGAATCTAGTAGAGATGAGTGCCAACACCTCTTCTGGAAATTCTTCGATCTGCTCCAGGGTTAGTGAGGACAACAAAGCAAGAGTATTGCAAGATGATGATTGGCCGGAGCTAGACATATCACGTTGTGAAACAAATGCAATAGACTTATTTGGGTTCTTACGTGCTAGGATGTCAATTTCATGAGTTTTTAGTTTAGAATAGAGTACATCTAATGTAAGAGAACTCATGACAGTAGATTCACGAATAGATGTGACTTTCATCTCCCAAATTGACATATCTAATGCACTTAGCAATTGCCTAGCATTTTCAGCATCTGAAAAATTAACATTGACACTACGCAAGTTGCTGAGAATTTTATTAAAGCGAGCAAAAAGGTCATCAATAGACTCACCGGGTTGCATCTCGAAGCACGTGTATTCCTTTTTGAACATGTCTTGCCTTACCTCTTTGATCGTGTTGGATCCTTCGTGATAGTCACAAAGTGCTTTCCACACATCGTATGCAGATCAGAGGTGTACATCACGGTTGAAGTCGCTTTGAGTTAATCCCTGTATGATCAAGTTCTGAGCCTTGTTGTTGTTGTCGACATCTCTCAGATTTGTAGCTGTAACTTGATCATTTGATGGCACTTCGTAAGGCTTGTATACCTTCTCCCATATTGCAAAGCCTTGTGCCTGGATGAAAGCCTCCATGTGTGCCTTGCAAACCTAGAAATCAATACCAGCAAACACACAAGGTTTGGCGGAGTACTTCTTCATGATGATTAATCAAAAACACGTGCAAATCTCAAAGATTAGAGCACCGTGGCTCTGATACCAATTGTAGGATCGAAGAGCACGTGAAAAGCAACAAGAGGGGGGTGAATGGTAGATTTGAAAATCTTACGCAGCGGAAACAATTAAACCCCAACTCCTTCGGCAGAAAAACGATCTCTTAAAGAAATCATCTGTGAGACTAATCTAAATGTGTTTCACCATGAAAAAAGTGATGGATATCAGAGAGAATCAAGTCACGAAGACAACACAAAAGGAATCACTCAAATCCGTCGAGAAAAACTCAAGGTATGATCGAAAGATCAAACAAGGTCAATCTGCCCTACTTGAGAAAAACAGTTTCTGGAATGCTGCGAAGAAACTCGTGTATATCAGAAACCACAAATCCAATAACTGTGAAATTTTGACATATGATAGATAATCAAGTTGTGAAGACAACCCAAAAATAATCACGTCAATTGGATCTGTAAAACTCGAATTATGATAAAACCACCAACGAAAGGTAGTGCTGTCCAGAAACTCGACGAGTAAAACTTGTCTGGAACAAGTCGGACGAACAAGGCTCAAAAGTTCCTTCAAACTACGAATTTTATTCAATAGAACACAATAGGAACAGCCCCAAAGTCGTGCACCACGAGATCTGGACTCCCTTGCTTATATAACCAGCTCGAAAGCCAACTCAACTTAAATCAGGAACCTAATCCTACTCTGTTCACGAATCATAACTTTCCATAACTGCTCAAGATTCTTCTATACGCAGATAGAAGCAATATTAAGACTTCCAAACACCTTAGGAACGTATCCCACATTCCTAAACAACTCAAATTCGTGACCCACACGAAATCCTATCATAACCAACTCAAATCTTTCCATATTTGAGTCAAACCCGACTCAGCCGCAGCCTGAGTCCATAACCTAGTCGGTTGGACCTTTCCGACTAACTCTTTACGTCCACATCTCTTCATCACATCTCGGAACCATGTAGCCACGTCCATGCACTCCTTGCACACGTGCAAACATCTTCCAATGACGTCCACGATACCTTCATATGCATTGTTCTTGATTCAATCATGCTGCGCAACCTCCTGATTAGCTTAACCACAATTCCTCCTGAATTTGGTTGTTGGAACCTCATCTCCTCCCTGAGACTAGTCCAATGGATCCCGTCACCAGCCATGTCTTGAACTCAAGAAACACCTGCGCATGAATAAACAACCAATCCATACGAGCCCAAGTCCTTGACTTGACTCAAGTTAGTTCCGAACACAACACCTTACGTGAGAACCTCACATAAGAATGTTGCAAAGCATAGCAAAACTATATCAGCCATATCATCCAAAATGCACCATAAACTTAGTAAAAGAATACTAAGCAAACTTTCCAACAATGTAAAGCAAGTACGAAATATTGCAAATGAAAAGCAGAAGCACTTCGGTCAAGTTCTAGACCTTGCCAGAGCAACCCGAACCTTGAGCCGGAGCTAACAAAAGATAGTAGAACATAGCGCCGGAACTTACCAGAACTGGTATAACCAAGCTCCCGCCGGAGCTTACAAAACTAGCAGGACCTAGCGCTGGAGCTAACCAGAACTAGTCGGAACTAGTAAACCCAAAAGCTGGAGCTAGAAAAATCAACTCGGAGCTTAGAAAAAACACATCGGAGCTGACCAAAGCTAGTCGGACCTAGCATCGAACGTAACCGAAGCTACCCAAACCAAGCCGGACCTACCGTCGGACCTTGCTGTAGCTCAGAGCTAGTGTCGGACCTTGATAAAAAGGTGTTTTGGTGAAATTCAAAACTTTTATCATCAATGCCAAGTGTATTCACTACAAGCCAATGTATTCAGCACATATAGATCTTACAGGAGGTTGTCAAAACCTACAGCTCAGCTCGCCGAACTGAGCGAAGGGGGTGAGACTAGCATCCCGAAGCTGGCAGTCCCGATGGCCCTGTTACCATGGCAGCCATCAAGGGTCGTAGGTGTTGCTAGAAGCTCCGAGCAACCCAGCACGCAAGACCCAAATACTCAAGCAAGCTCCAATGCATGGATCTCGTAGATCCGGAGCTACTTGAAAGACAATATCCTTCCTGACAATGATGTATCCGCTGACCGGATAGTCAGATTGGCTAAAAGATACACGTTGGTAGAAGGGGATCTCTACCGGCGCGGTGCTAACGTCGTCCTAATGCGGTGCATCACAAGGGAAGAAGGCCGTGAGCTCCTCACGGAAATCCATGGAGGCGAGTGTGGGAACCATGTGTCTTCTCGCACGTTGGTCAGTAAAGCCTTCCGGCATGGCTTTTACTGGCCTACAGCACTCCAGGATGCAACTGAGCTAGTGAATAAATGTGAAGCATGCCAGTTTCATGCAAAACAAATTCACACACCGGCTCAACCTCTACAAATGATACCTCCTACATGGCCTTTCGCTGTGTGGGGGACGGATATCTTGGGACCTTTCCCAAGAGCCGTCGGAGGTTACAAGTTCCTGTACGTTGTCATCGACAAGTTCACCAAGTGGTCGGAAGCAACTTTAGTTGTGACAATAAACAAGCAATCAACTATCATCTTCTTGCAGTCCATCATATGCAGA
The DNA here is from genome assembly GCA_036927565.1 of Tuctoria greenei. Taxonomy (NCBI): domain Eukaryota; kingdom Viridiplantae; phylum Streptophyta; class Magnoliopsida; order Poales; family Poaceae; genus Tuctoria; species Tuctoria greenei. The sequence continues at coordinate 207,973,733 of JAYESD010000003.1, forward strand.
TTTGGAGTCCCGAAAAAAATCATAACAGATAATGGGATCCAATTCACAAGCTCTGCTTTCCAAGGATACTGCGAAGACCTCGGCATCTAAGTCAGCCACACCTCAGTAGCTCACTCGGCAAGCAATGGCCAAGCCGAGAGAGCAAATGCAGAAATCCTAAAAGGACTCAAGACGCGCACTTATGAGCGCCTGAAAAAAACATGGAGCCAACTGGATTGAAGAGCTTCCGTCCACTCTATGGGCCAACAGGACAACTCCAAACCGGTCAACTGGAGAGACACCCTTCTTCCTGGTGTACGGAGCTGAAGCAGTCCTTCCTCTAGAAATCACCTTGGGGTTGCTCCGGGTCCGGACCTTCGACGAAGCTACACAGGACCAGCTCCAGCGTGAAGACCTTGACCTCCTTGAAGAGGGAAGGTGCCGAGCAGCTATTCGGCATGTTCACAGTCGACAGCTCGAGGAAGGTGATCTGGTGCTACGGAGAATACAATGCACAGAAGGGTTAAACAAACTCTCCCCCAGCTGGGAAGGACCCTTCTGAGTGATCAAAGTATCCCATACCGGATGCGTTCACTTGGCAACAAAGGATGGGACACCTCTCCCAAATCTTTGGAACATTGAGAACCTCCGTAAGTTCTACGCTTAATATCGCGGAGGTGAGTCTGTAATTACATGTGATGTATGTTATAGAGTCATTATACAGAGTCGGGTAGCTCCTTCGGGAGGGCAGCCGGACCTACCCCGTTAGGTCTGCAACGTCCATGCAACACTTGTCACAGTCTCAGAACTAAAAGTAGCTAGCTACCTTGGGTAAAATGAGAAACGAAACACACTTAGCCTGGTTCCATACCCTAAGAGTGTACTTGTTTCCCCTGTACCCTGGACCTATAATGAAAGACATCATTGAGTGAAAACAGACTCCACGTGCATTTACTTTGTACAGGCTCAATATTTTTTATTTTTCTCTTTCTTGTCTGTAACAAAGTTGTACATTTCTTAAGAAACTTTAGCTCGACCAGTTCATGTACAAGTCAAGTTGCATTGTCTATTCTTTCGGGTCCAAACATTGTTGATTGTCTACTCGTCTGAATGTCACCAAGCCAATCTAGGGTCGGAGTGTGCTATCGACTTAGACTGATCATGCACCCTAAGTAGACCACTCTACCTACACCCCGACAGTCCGAAGTAAGGCGAGTCCAGAAACGATCGGACCTGAAGGAAACAAGACAACGCTCTTGATTGTATTTAGAATTTTGTTCGACCTAAAACTTTCTCGGGAATAGTAAGCTGCAATGAAGTTATAGATAGGAAAATGGGTTTTACTGTTTTTCTTGACTTCAGTGTGGAGGAAAAATAAAGATCACACAGTGATGGTGAATGACCGGAGCTACCAAAGCTCTGACATCCCCTAGGTAGCTTGTGGTCGATGTTAAAACATTGATAGCGAGCGTCACCGAAGCTACTCATCTCCGGTAAAGCTAGGGGGCCAGCCGTCAGCGTGAAGAAAAGATGATGGGAAGACTCTACAGTGGAGTCCGCTGTTGACACACCATGTGTTGACAGAGGTCACTGCTGGAGCTACCAAGCTCCGACACCCCAGAGGGCTAACTGTCTATGCTCTACGCATTGATGGAGACTACTGCCGGAGCTACTAAGCTCCGACGATGGTCAATGCTGGAGCCACTAAGCTCCAACAGCCTCAGGGGGCCTTCACTATTGAAGACTTCGGACCTACATTCTACAAGTTCGAAGCACGCAAGTCTTCAACGACTGTTACATCCTCTTGGTACATGTTCACAATCAAATTGTGTACATCTACTAGGGGGCCAAGTGAGACAAAGGTGTTGAAGATAAAAAATGAAATTCACAAAAAATTTGGATTTCATTCATCTGGAGACAAGAGATTACAAAATTGAAGCACAAGAAGAGAGAATACAAGCAGGAGCTACAAAGAGATGGTCCTAGACCCTGTGGAAGAACTGGGCGACCTTCTGGGAAACCTCCGACACGCTGGCTCGGGCGGCTTCACCCTCTCCTTCGATGGGGCCTTCAAGCACCGGGTCCAGAGGAAATTGAGGGTCCCAGCTGGTGTAGCACATCAGCACGAACTCTGCGACGTTCTTTGCCAAGGATTGTCCCTCAGTTTCCAGCTGGTCCGTGATGACATCACCCATCTTGGTGAGTTTGTTGCCTGCTGAACTCAGCGCCTCCAACGCCTGGTCCAACTCCGGCTCCGGATCATCCGGACGCACAGGACTAAAGCCCATTGGCATCAGCGCATCGTTGGCTTTGCCTAGGAAGTCCCAAACTTGTTGGGACTCCGCAGCCCTTGTGCTTCGCATCTCCTCCAAGGATCTTTTGGCCACCGAAAGCTCCGAGTTCTCCCGAGTAAGACGCTCCACCTCTTTGGCATTCTGCTGAATCTTTTCAGCAACCTACCTTTCGAATCTACTGAGCTCTTCCTCCCGGAGGTGGATCTCATTCCGGCAGTTGACCAGATCCTTCTCTCGGCCCTGCACTTTCTTCTCCCTGGCACGACAGAATTCTCCTGCTTGTAGAGATCTTGCCCTCGCTCCCAGGCCTTCTTCTCCTCTTCCTCGCAACGCTCCTCCAATTTCTTGGTGCGCTCTTCGAGGCCCTTGTCAGCCAGAGCTGTCTTTTGGACAAGCTCTTCCTCCCTCTTCACGAGGTCGTCCCGCAACTCCAGGAGTTTTTGCTCTTCTACCTCGAGTTTTCTCTCCCGCACCTCAAGAGCCTCCCGTCGCTTGACGAGACTATCATGGAAGGCGTTGAGCCTCTTCTGGCGATCATCCGCTGCACTATTAGCAGCTTTGGCCAGCTCCTAGATGGCCCGGGACTGGTTGTCAAGGGATCGCGTCATATTTTCCCTCTCATCCAGCAGCTTACCCCAGTATTCCAGGCGGACCATCTCCCTCTGCACCCACTCCTTGTCGTCAGCCAGCCTCGACTGCGTCAGCTTGGTCTCGAAATGGAGCCGGTTGCGCCACCTCCTAAGAGTTTGGCGCTCCTCCTCGAGGACCTTGCTGTTGTGGTAGAAAGCCAGCTAGACCTGACGAAGACTGGAGCAGGCGTTGTCAATAGACAACGACAGGGGGATCACGTCAGGACCTGCCGGGGTCATCTCCGCCGGTTCCAGCGGGTTCTCTATGACAAAAATCGGGTCCCACTCTACAAGAGCGATCCTCTGAGCTTCCACGACACTAGGGCCATCCTCCGGGATAGCTTTGGCCGCCGCCAAGGAAGGTCCTACAGTAGAAGTTTCGACCTCTAGAACTGGCTTCGAAGGTCCCGCCACCAGGTCATCAACAACTGGCCCTTCAGGCGGGGGGCCAGCAGCATCATCTTGGCATCCTAGCTCAGTAGCGGGCACCTCCGGGATCACCACTTCTGGAGCAGATGTTGAAGGTTCGGTCGGAGCAGAAGCTACTTCTGGCTCCAACGCAGGTGCCTCCCCTACCGCTGGCTCAGGTGCTGGCGCTTCGACCATCATGGGCTCAGGCGCCGACACCTCCGCAGCAACTGGCTTGAGTGCCAAAACCTCTTCGACGACTGGCTCTACAGCCGGAACTTCTACAACAACCGGCTCCATCGCCGGAACTTCCTCGACAGCTGGCTCAAGCGCCGGAACTTCATCAACACCCAGCTCCATCGCCGGGACTTCATCAACCATCGGCTCGACTGCCGGGGCTTCAACAACATCTGGTTCTAGGGCCGGAATTGCAGCTACCTCTTGCTCTAAGGCCGGAGCGTCCATCATTTCAGCATCCAAGCCTGGAGCTTCAAACTCCAGGGCTGGTGCCGCTGGTACATCTTCATTCTCGTGGTCCGGCGCTACCACGGGAGCTTCTGGGGATGAGCTGAGGTCCAAGACCACGACAGCCGGCGCCGGAGCTGCCGCAGCCTCAGCCACCTCTTGGGGTGGTGCTAGAATTGGAGCCGGAGCTTCCGCCTGCATAGCCTCAACTGCTGCTGCAGGAACCAGAGCTCCAGCCCTTTTCTTAGGCACGCTGTAGATGAAGGACGAAGAAACTCAAAATACAATTATAACATTAAAACAACTGATTGAGGTAAAAAATCAAAAATTACCTCAGAAGGCTTCCGCACCAGTTAGCACGGAACCTCTTTTCCGGACGCTCCAGACTGGCCCCAGCAGCCACTGGCGTGGTAGTCCTGGAAGGTCCCCCGAAGCTTGCTGCTGCTATCGGCGTTGCCTTGGTCGAGGCCCCCCTCGACCGGGAAAGACCTCCAGACCTAGAGCCCTCAGCTGGCCCTGGTACTAGGGTCACATGGCCGGAGCTAGCACCCCGGTAAGATGCCGCTGCTGGAGTAGATGCCGCCATTGAAGACCTCCCCCTCTGGGGAGAAGGAGTCGTTGCGGAAGGAGCAGGTCTGACGGACCTCCCGTCAGCATGCTTCAGCTTCCTCTTGCGGCTCGAGGTCTCGACCAACTCTTTGCCCTTGCCCACGACTTCAACTCTCTGTTCCAAGATGGAAGGGGTCACCCTCGGAAGCTCTGGAGATCACCAACCCGGTGATCGAACGCCTCTCAACGACACCAAGGTCATCAAGCACCGGCATCGTCCGCCAGAGCTCCCTACTGAACTCCGCCTCCATGTTCAGAGGAAGAAAAGCTACTGGCGGAGTCAAATCGTCACCTTCGACGTCGATGCCGTGCTGAAACTTCTTGAGGTGAAACTCTAAAGTTGCACCCTCCATGTTGGACTTCAAACCGATCTCAATCCGGTTGTCGTCCAGCACACTGTTGAGATCCCAAGCAAGCTTCTCCCTCTTCTTCAGCAGAGCCCACCTGTTGGTCAGGAAGTTGCAAAACACCGCCTGAGGAGTCACCCCTCGTTCCACGCACAGGCGGATCCTGGTCAGAGCAGGGTTGAAGGCGTCCGATAACACTGGAGCTTCACTCCAAACTACAGTGTCGACGTTGGGGAGGCCTTCTGGCACCTCCAGCTTCTCGTGCTCCTCCACCCTGATGACGATCCAATCCTTCTTCCAGTCATCCCACTTCCCAGAAGGGAACGACTGCAAGTACTTGTACGGGCACTTCTTGCGCTTCAGAAAATAATAGAAGCCAAGGTACTCGTCACTCTTGCTAGTGGTTTGGATAGTGAAGAAGGTGCAGAAGAGCTCAACGCAGGGGGGCATGCCCACCCACATCTCTCAGAAGTGGACAAAGATCGACACTAAAAGAATGGAGTGGGGGCCAAGGTGGTACAACTGCAGACCATAGAAGTCTAGCAGCATAAAGAAGAAAGAGGAGAAAGGTGGGATCAGTCCCACCATGGCGTACGCGGAGAAGTACACCATGTCGTCGGCGTGCTCCTTCACGAAAGGAAGCTTGCCTACGCGGACCAAGTGGTTGAAGAAGTCAGGGGACCACCCCATGAGGGCCCGGACCTTCCTCAAATCACCGTTAGTCTTCAGTCGACTCTGGCAAAGACCCAACTCCATTGCGGCACAGCGAGGAAAGAGAGGAAAAGCAAGCGAAAGTTTGAGGGTTTGAGCACAAGTTCGAATGAAAGGCTTAAAGAACCCCAAATGGTGCGTGCTTTCCTTCTTAAATAAGCCCCCGTAACGCTTGGATGGAAATCGTGGAGGAGCCGACAATACCATTCAAAAACTTCACCCTGCCAATGACAAAGGGGCCCGGGGCCACCCCGACAATCAAATCAAGGTCCTTACCCCAGGCGAATGGTTGTCATCATGAAAGGCGGGAAACCCGAAGGCGGCGGCCTGACAGGGTGCGCAAAACCGATACGATTTTCGTATCGAGAACCGGCGACCTTCAATTGCGTGAGATCCACACGCTAAGATCTCACCTGCCGCATCCAAGATATGCCACGCGGCGGTGGTTTAGCTGCGAACTACCACCAACGGCACATCCGAAGACCCTTGAAGACACGGCTCAAAAACCAAAGAATGGACCCACCTCCTGCAGAATGACTTCATCCAAAAGGTTCCTCCTAGAGGTGGGCCAAGGGGGCCACTGTCGGTACCCTATGTACCAAATACCCCTTGGGATTGCAAAGATCACAAGGAAACTCCATCTACCAGATTTGCAGACCTCTGAAGGCCCCACATGTCAGGCGAAACCGGACCTGCTTCCGCGACATGGTTAGTCCTAGGGCTGCCACGTGTATCATAAGACCGAAGCTACCACCCACACACGGGAAAGCTCCGGACGGAATACCAGTATGGCACCCCCGGACCTAACCCTAGGCAGAGGGAAGCTCCGATATCGACACGTGTCCAACAGCACCAGACCTACCCGTCCACGACGGTAAGCTCCAAAGCTGCCATGTGTCCGAACTGTCGGACCATCAATTTCAACAATCAGGCTGGTGGACTTCCAACGGGACCTTCAAGGGACAATCAATGTCTTCAAGACCCGATTAAGTGTCATCAATACCATATTAATGACACACGATCGGAAGGCCCTTAATACCAGTAATGGCACTGTCAAGGCCCGTTACCACGCTATTAAGGGTAATTAACCTCATTAATTGTGTATCAAGCATTTGTAACCGCCGGGGCCACATGCCGGGCAAGGCTAACGGTGTAACGACCTGTCCTTGTACTATAAAAGGACTGATCAATGATACACAAGGGACCTCTCCAGACCTCTTCTGGACTCTCTGACCTAGGCGAGCTTCTTCTTCTGGAGCTTCTTCTAGGCTCACATGCACAATACAACAGCAACACACCCCGTGGAGTAGGGTATTACGCTCAGGCGGCCCGAACCACGTAAATCTCTGTGTCCACTTGCCATTCACCTTCTTGAATCTCTGCGCGTCCATTACCGAACTACAACTCCGCGATCTACCAACAGTAGTATTGGAAGATCTGCCGGATCCAAACACCGACAGAGCTCACCTCTGAAATTAATTGGTGTGTGTGCATTCTATTGATTGTATCTTGTATGTTGAATGGAGTGTTGTGTGTATACATAGGAGTTATGTCCTCATCAGGGACTTAGACCTTTGAGTTGGTGTTGGATGCCATGTGAATAAACCATTTCTATAAGCTTTTCTGTTTGAAGTAGCCTTCAGTAGTTCAGTTCAGACTCTAGAGGACTGTAGCTTATTAGTGGGTGTGCAGGCTGCCGTTGTGGACTGCCGGCACACCCACTAGAGGACCGTTGTGGGCACGCTTGTGGTATGGGCAGCCCACAAAGGACTGTAACAGTTTATTAGTTTAGCTGCTTCTCAGAATGAACTAAAAGCAGGACATAAGTAGAAGCTTCTTTCCATCAGTTTTTTATATAAGCTGCGTTTGTAACAAGTTCCAGCTGTGCCAAACAGGGCCCACAACAGTTCAATAGTTCCTTTGTACTAGGAAATGCAATCTTTGGGGATCTTAGGGTATTAACCATTAACCGTGCAGCTTGTGTTTTCTTGTTGCATTTTCTTTTTCCTTCCATTGCACTTTTTGAGAAAAAAAGGGTTCGTTGCATTTACTTTTTTGCAATTGCACTGTCTATTGTGCAGAAAATAACAATGAGTGCGAGTGGTTTGCGTTAGAAATTTACCTCCTGAGAACATACTATTGCAAGCTAGTAGGCCAAGGAATTCTCTGGGCAGGAAAGTGGTGAAGCTGTGAACTAGGCACGTAACAAAACGGCGGAACATGGACCACGAAAATGATGTGAGACAGGCAGTTCTAGCATTGCCGATGTTTTTATTGAACGATTTGTTTAACAAAAATCTGTGAAGCTGATACTCAGCTTGGCATGCTAATTCAATACTGGCTTAATCAATGTTCCTTTTTTTTTTTTGAAGCGTAGCACCCACCGCCGCCGTAGCCTAATAATGGCATGTAAGAAATTTTCAATGGGTATCTTAAACTGCATTGCTTCGCTGTATTCTTGTATGTTGTGCTTGCTGTTTACCTTGTGTTCACCATCTCACCCTATGAAATGTGTGGCTGTATTCTTGCTTTCACGCATCAATGTCAAAGTGATTGTCATGGACGTTTTCAACATTATTATCATTTGTCACCTTGATGAAATGCAATAGTGGACGGTACTGGAAGAAATATGCTCTCCATGTGAAGCAGCTTGTGTCACTATTTGTATGGGCTTCCGAGTAGTGTATGTTTATATATCCCTTGTATCTGTGGTGTTAAACAACGAGATGATCTTTAGTTTGGATCATAATGTTGTTCCGGGATATCGGTTATATATATAGCTATTGTAAAAAAGAATTGTATTGTTGGTTCTGAAGGTTTTGTTGTACCAGATATAGTTAAGTTTGTTGTAGCGATCCTGTTAGGATTTGTTCTGATCCATCTAACTAATGCAATCTAATCTCGAGTATAAATACAAGACCTCCACGAGAGGCTCATCATTCTGGCCATAATCTCTTTCATGGTACCAAGAGCCAGATCATCATTCTTTTGTGAAGGAAGATAATTGTCTGTTTCATTCATTGATGATGGAGAGTTTTTATACAGAAGGCTGGCATGCCAGCGTGTCTCTGAAGGGAGGACGTGATCCTGGAAGATAGGATCGTGGGTGAGTGCATACATATCCGATGCGACGGACTGCATACATGCATGCCCAGTGACGTGCAGACCTACGGCTAACAAACTTCCACCCCCCCCCCCCCCCCAGTATATGGTACATGACAAATGATACATAAACTGTCTCGAAAATAGATGAAGACTTTTGTTGGCAATCCCTTGGTCATGATGTCTGCGAACTGTAGGGTCGTTGGAACGTGTTGTACCCGTAGTTCACCCAAGGCCACCTTCTCCCGAACAAAGTGGATATCGAGCTCGATATGCTTCGTTCGACGAGATTAACTGGATTCTTGGCGAGGAAGACTGCCGAGAAATTGTCACAGTACAACAATGTAGCCTTGGTGATGTCGACGTGAAACTCATGAAGAAGTTGACGTAGCCAACAACATTCGGTTGTCGCATTAGCAACAACCCTATATTCAGCTTCTGCGCTGGATCTTGACACTGTAGACTGCCGCTTGGATGATCAAGAGACGAGGGAGTCCCCCAAGAAAATGCAGTTGCCGGACGTAGATTGTCGAGTGTCGGGACATCCTGCCCAGTCCGCATCAGAATTTGTCATCAATGTGTTGGATGATGACAAATGCAGTTGCAGGCTGTAGGAGATGGTGCCCTTGACATAGCACAAAATCCTCTTGACAAGTGTCCCGTGAACATCATGGGGTGCATGCCTGTGCAAGCAAACTCGATGCACGATATATGCGATGTCTGGAGGAATGAGAGTCAAATACTGAAGTGCCCCTTTAATGCTCCGATAGAATGATGGATCAGAGAAAGGGCTTCCCTCAGCCGCGGTGACCTTTCACTACTACAAAAGGCATTTTTACAGACGCCTCAAATTTTCAAACACAGACGGTCCTTAAAAATATGCGATTATAATGACGAATGATATAACAACCGCCTGTGATGAAAGAACAACATAGGAGGATTTTAAAGAACAACCGTCTGGGTAAATACATGATCTTCACAGACGGTTCTTAATTAATAACCGCCTGTAATGTAATGAACTTCACAGGCGGATTTTAAGAAACAACCGCCTGAGTAAATACATGATCTTCATAGACGGTTCTTAATTAATAACCGTCTGTAATGTAATGAACTTCACAGACGGTTCTTAATTAACAACGGCCTGACAAGATCATGTATTTTCAGCGGCGGTCATTGTTTAAGAACCGTATGTAGTTGTTCAATTATCACAAGCGGTTTTCATTGAAATTACAGGGATGTAGTCGTTGCAATTATCACCACCGTATGTAGTCGTTGCAGGGAAAATTGTATCAGGAAAAAAAACACAGATGGGCAAATACTAGTACAGTAATGCATTATAGGAAATGCTCGATCACCAGTGAGGCTGGCTTAATTGTGATAATACACTATTAGAGGCTTTATAATTGTTCAAAGATAATTTCTTTACACACTGAACAAAAATCATGCTACATTCATTGTAGATCGACGATGAAGCTCCCATCGATCAATCTAAATTGTACCGTCCTGCTTGCTCCCGAACATGTCTCTTATATTTCGCTGGATCCTGAAAATATTGACATTATTTAAATTAACAAATGTCGAAGGAGGAATGAATAACCTACATTGTTCACTAAGTCAAAGTGTCATCTAACCTTGATAAGTAGATTATAGCAATCATTTTCAACATCAGGCACATTTGGCTGATGCAGCAAACGCTGAACTTCAAGTAGTATAGTTTTGATTGTAAAAGCACTGCACCACCCCTACGAAATATAATTTAAGCAATATAAGAAACCAGTTCAAATAAGTTCAACAACAATTATAAGTAATAATTACATGAACACAATAGGTCTATCTTATAGTCTCTTGATCAAGAATCCCAATGCAGAGTGCTCCCGAACGATGGACATTTGGGTGGAAGAACCCAATTGGAAAGGCACATCTTGGAGGCACCAAGGGATAGTCCTCAGAGAAGGAGATTGTCAGAGGGTAGTAATCATCTTCCCATTCAGTCCGCAAAAGAAATTTATTAATAGGAGGACAATGGTTAAACTCATATTGTGCTTGTTCTTCATGACTTACCCCTTCTTTACCAGGGATGATGCACTGCCACTTCAATAAATCTCCCGATTCAGGCTTCGCAGAGAAATCCTATGCGGAGAAATTGAAAATATCAAAAACAAACAAGATGGAAAAACAAACTACAGTTAAGTTCATCAGTTCATTACAGATACATATGTATATACAACTATGCGACCGGTGTGCCATATGTACATACATGGGGATGGTTCTTGCGCCACGCCAAGCGCTCCTCCTTCAATCGGCTACACGCCCGAGACATCATTATTTGAAAGACCAAACTTCCAAACTTCCAAATTATTGAGTCCAAACGCATATGTACACAAATGCAAAAGGACACAATCCATATACCAACACACAAAACTAGCAGCTTATGAAAATATACAAAGAAAAAGGTAGCATGCAATGCATAGTAAGGAAACTATGCGAATTTACTTAGATACCTCGTGACGCGATGTGGGACTAGGCAGAGGCGTGCCTCCACGGGGTCTTTATATAGGCGTCAGTTTTTCATAGGCGGTTTTTAAATTTTTCACAGGCGGTTGGTACTTAATAACCGCCTTGATGTTGTTAAGCTCCTGTCAAGCTAATCCCTACACAACAAGCTATTGTAGATGCAAGTAACACCCGTGGCTCATCATTTGAATTGTTGAAAGCATCAATTTGAAGCCTGACGATCCTTGGAAGGATTTTCCCATCCATTTGAATGATTTCTTTCCCTCCTGTCCATTTGAAAACTTAGGAAGATGCTCCTTTCTCAGTTTTAATGCCTAAATATATTGACTAAAAATCAGTACCCACTTTCTTAGTACTTCACACAAGCGATTATGCGAACAACTTCAATCACAAATCTTATTTTTACACTTTCATAGAGATTTTATCTTAATCTTTCAAGTATAGATTTATCAAATAAGTGAAGCTTCCTTATCACACATGTTAATGGCAGTTATAAGTGAAAAATGTGTCGAAGCTAACGAAATCTGAATTGGACTGAAGATAATGAGATCCTGCATGAGTGGCAACGTCCAAGTTAAACAGCGTGAAGCTATGATGACAACCTTCAACAACATGAAAAGTGATGTCAAAGTTATGCTTGCATCAACCAAGGCATGTTGTGAGGGTATAACACTTGTTAGGGCAAGCATAACCTTGGCCAAAATTAGAAATAACGCCACCTTGGATTACTCTAAAGCCGCCATGGATTACTCTGAAGTTTTCTTTGTGCATACTCGGTAAACTTCAGAGTAATCCATAGCTCCTTCAGAGTAATCAACGGTGGCGTGATTTCTGACTTTCGCCAAGGTTATGCTTGCCCCAACAAGTGTTATACCCTCACAACATGTCTTGGTTGATGCAAGCATAACCTTGGCATCACTTTTCATGTTGTTGAAGGCTGTCATCATAGCTTCATATTGTCTAACCTGGACATTGTCAATCATATGCAGCATCTCTCTGTCTTCAGTGCCGTTGAGATTTCGTTAGCTTCAACACACCCTTCCCTTGTAACTGTCATTAACATGTCTGATGAGGAAGCTTCAATTATTGGTAAATCTATGCTTGAAAGATTAAGGTCAAATTCCTATGAAAATGGTACAAACAAGATTTGTAATTGAAGTTGTACATTTCATCGCTTGTGTAAAGCACTAAGAGAGATGCTACTGATTTGTAGTCAATATATTCAGCCATTAGAACTGATAAAGTAGCATCTTCGTAAGTTGTCAAAATGGAGAGAAGAGAAAGAAATCTTGCAGGGCTTGTTTGGGTGTACTCCTATCCAAAGAAGCCCTCAAATGGACGGGAAGTATCGTCAGACTTCAATTGAAGCTTTTAACAATCCAAATGATGAGTCTCGGGTGTTACTTGCATCGACAAGAGCTTGCTGTGAAGGGATTAGCTTGACAGGAGCTCGAAACAGAAGCTAAATTTAATAATGTTCAAAACATGCTATCTAAAGCTAAAATTGAACATTGTTCTAAGTTGATTTCAGAAGATACAGATATATACAATATATATCATCTCGCATTGCTATATACATTTTTTCCAGTATTGACATCTTCTCGCATATAGGGTTTCAAATTCTTTTTAATGCTTCTCTCTACGCGCTTGATGTTTTTTGGTTCGGTGAAAAGGTACATCTCTTCATACTGATTATATTCCTCTTCATTATCTCCCACATTCTCAACCCTAACAATATTTTGCTTTCCAGAAACAACTACGTACAACTTCTCAGTTTCTAGATCTTGAACATAAAAAACCTGTGCAACATTATCGGCGAGAACCCACAGGTCATCTTTGTAACCTAATTTATTCAAGTCTACCAGTGTCACCCCGTAATTGCCCACTTTCAAACCATCAGGATGTTTGACCCATTGACACTTAAATACGGGCATTACCATTATTTTGCCATAATCGAGTTCCCATATTTCCTCTATGAACCCGAAGTATGTGGTCTTCTGCCCTTGTGAATCATAAGCCTCAATACGAACACCACTATTTTGTGCAACACTCTTACCGTCTTTTTCTTTAGTGTAATATGTGTAACCATTGATGTCATATGCTTGCCATGATGTCACCAAAGCAGATGGGCCAGAAGCTAACTTCTTCATTGTTGCCTCTTCTATAGTGTTTCCGTATGATATATTTTTTTCCATTAACCATTTAGTAAAACATCTTATGTGCTCTTTCATGATCCAGTCCTCTGTGCGGTCTTGGTTTTTATCACGAAGCTCAATTTGGTGTTCCTCGATGTACGGCTCAGCTATTGCGAGCTGTTGTAGTGCACCAAAATGTGCACGGTGTACATTCTTGTAATCTTGAACAATAAAAGTTTTCTTACCCACTTTGCCTCTCCCACGTAGTCTACCCTCATGTACCGGTATAGGCACACCTATCGATTTTCCATCTTTGATGTAATCACGCAACCCTCAATCACTTCTTCAGTGGTGTATCCTTCCATAATTGAACCCTCTGGGTGAGCACGGTTCCACACATAACCTTTTAATACTCCAAAATATCTCTCCAACGAAAACATATGATGTAAATATAGTGGCCCCAATGCTCTTATCTGATCAACAAGATGTATGATTAGGTGTACTTGCATATCAAAAAAGGATGGTGGGAAACACAACTCAAGCTTGCACATTGTCTCGACGATGTATGTTTTCAGATAGTATAAATCTTCACGCGCTATCACCTTTTGCGATACTGCATTGAAGAAGTAACACAAACGTGTGATGACAACCTTTGTATGCTCAGGTTTGATTACTCTTATTGCAATGGTAAGGAAAACTGTCATCATCATGTGACAGTCGTGAGAATTATAACCGAATAAAGACAAGTCTTTCATCGAGACTAGTTTGCGGATATTGGATGAGAAATTCGTGGGCACTTTGATCCCACGCAAGCATTCGCAAATTGCTTTTTTCTCTTCTAGCGTCAAGTTGTAGCTGGCTGGGGGAAGGTAATGCTTCCCATTCGCCTTTTCTACTAGATGAAGCTCTGGTCTCAAATCAAGATTTACTTGGTCCATACGTGAATTTAATCCGTCCTTTGTTTTCCTCGGCATGTCCAGCAAGGTCCCAATGATGCTGTCAAATACATTCTTTATAACGTGCATCAAATCAATACTATGGCAAAATTCCAGATTCTTCCAATACGGAAGATACTTGAAAAAAAATGATTGCTTCTTGAAATTCATGTCAGTTGTATCATCCGAAGATGTATTTTTCTTTCTCTTAATTCCTTTACTATTTTTTCCCTTACCGAAAGCAATATGAATGTTCTTGACCATTTCAAACACAAGTTTTCCACTGTAAGGTTTTGGTGCAGTATCTTTTTCGATTTTGTTATCAAATTGTTCTTTCATCTTCCTATACTTGTGTGTATCTGTCAAGAACCGTCGATGTCTCATGTACACCGTCTTTCTGGATGAAGTGAGGTATAGAAATCCAGTTCTATCCACGCACCTAACGCAACCTTTCTTCCCTTTCATTTGTCCCGATAATGTAAACAGTCCGGGATAATCATGCACGGTAACGAATATCATTGCTCTTAGCGTGAAATACTCCCGCTTGTACTCATCCCATGTACGTACCCCTTCATTCCACAATTTCGCCATATCTTCCATTAAAAGTTCCAAGAACAAATCAATTTCGATGCCGGGTTATTTCGGAACTTGGATAAGAACTGATAATAAGATATATTTCCTTCTGTGACACAACCACGTCGGTAGGTTGTACATCGTTAAGACCACGGGCCATGTGCTGTGTATGAGCTTTTTTTACCAAACGGATTCATTTGATCTGTACCCAAGGCAAACCTCACATTTCTGATTTCCTTCACAAATTCTGGATACTGAATATCAAAATTTTTCCACTGCGTTGCATTACTAGGGTGTCGTATATGTTTTTCATTCTTCTTGCGTTGCTCAGAATGCCAACGCATAAGTTCAGCCTCCCTAGGGTTTGATAACAAACGCTTCAAGCGATCAACTACCGGAAGGTACCACATCACCAAAGCAGGAATTTTTCTCTTGTTCTTCCCGTCTGCATCGCCAGAAGTATCGTCATCATCACCTTTAGGACCGATAATAAACTTCTTATTCTTCTGAGTCTTTTTCATGTTGGTAACATACTGGTGATTGTAGTCCTTCTTATATCTACTGACACCACAAATGGGGCATCTAGTTGCGAGCTCATGCTCTTTGCGATACAGAATATAATGGTTCACACAAGCGTGTATTTTTGTCACACCTAGTGCCATCGGGCAAAGAAGTTTCTTCGCTTTATAAGTGCTTCTGGGCAGTTTATTTGGATTTGGAAGAATTTCTGCCAGAAGATTCAAAAGATCAGAGAAACTACAATCGGACCATCCGTGCATAGCTTTCAACTTTAGTAGTTCTAGGACTGCACGCAATGTAGTAAACTCTTTATCACAACCGTTTGATTCATCATATAAAAGCTCTGTCGCCGCATTCTGCAATGTCTCCATTTTACTTAAACCTTTGCTTGCTCCCATAGAAGTCAGTACATATGGTCCAATGTGACGCAACATCTCCTCACAATCGAACTCATCATCATCATCACGAGCTTGATTGTCACTACCATCATCGATATGAACATTATCATCATCTGAACCTCTCTCATCATCTTTATCAACATCATGTGTATCTAACTCACCATGCTCTGTCCATATTGTGTAGTTATTTTTGAAACCTCTTTTCACCAAATGAGATTGGATTACTATAGTATCCGTCCAAGCAATCTTATTTTCGCAGTCGATACATGGACATAATATGTCACCTATCTTTTGCAAATTTGCATGTCTCTTGAATGCTTCAATAAAATTTGCAACATTATCAATGTACATAGGATCGGGTCTTGGCATGTTATACATCCACGCTCGACGGTCCATGCTTCAATAATAGAATTTTTGTCAGATTTAAAAAATTTGGCCACAAATATTCTCTAAAGGACTTCTATAAAATGAATTTACAGAGACATAACAAGTATGATTAGGGTGACTAATGTAGGAGACGACAAAGTCTTGAGGCGGACGGAGTCAAAGGCGTCGGGAGCAGCAAGCAGGGGTGAAGGATTGAAGTCGTGGGGAAAACAGGCCCAATGGCATCGGCTAGGTTTGGGTGGGATCTAGGGATGGCAATTATACTCACGGGTATGGGTGGAATTTTGCCGCCGCCCCTGACCTGACGCGATGGAGAGGCGCGCTGCTGGAGCGTGGCACGGCTCCACTTCGCCACTTCGCTGGCTTCTGCACCCTGCAACCATGGATGTCACCTAGCAATGAGGAGGTATGGTCGCCAACGCCCAAGCCTACTGCAGCTTGAGGCGGACAGAGTCGAAGGCGTCGGGAGCAGCAATCGGGGGTGAAGGATTGAAGTCGTGGGGGGAACTGGCCCAGCAGCATGGGCTAGGTCTAGGTGGGATCCGGTCCAATATATCTTGACGCCGGATCCCATCCAACATACCAGAACACAATCCATACAGTCCTTACACATGCAAAAGGATAGAATCTGTATACCAGAACACACAAAACTAACAACTTATCAGCTAATGAAAATATACAAAGAAAAAGTAAGGAACCTACATTTACCTTGCATATGTTAATTAAACAATAGCATCTTATATATATTACAATAGCATCTGTTAATTAAACATCATATTCATGTCACATAATAGGTACAAACTACAATAAGCTTATTACAATATAGTTGTAAGTGCATCTAGGATATCCCTTGTGGGTTTTGGCTAATTGATGACAAACATATGAGATCCTAATGAAACTACTGAGATGATCGCAGGACAAACAAGTGAAACAGCTCGGTGCACACAAAAAGGTGAAAAATGAAGTGGTGTTCAAAGAGAGATACTTTGATGAAGTTTGGAAGACCAAATTAGATTTTGAATGTATAGGGAGTGTATGAAAGACACACTCCAAGAGCTCACAACTTTGCGCGAGGGTAAGGGATTAAAATTAACCTAACTTTCACAAAGCACCGGACTAGTCTGATCATGGACCGGACTAGTCCGTTCATCTTTCTGGAATCTCACTTATTGGGAGACCGGACTAGTCCGTGCGTCCACCGAACTAGTCCGTTGATGTTTCTGGAGTCTCTCATATTGAGGGACTGGACTAGTCCATTAACCAACGGACTAGTCCGTTGAACTTTCTGGAGTCTCCCATATGTGGAGATTGGACTAGTCCGCGGACTAGTCCGTTGAACTTTCTGGAGTTCACCTTCACACAGCACCGAACTAGTCCGAGCTTGGACTGGACTAGTCCGGCAGACTTTCTGGACTTCAAAATGCACTGAGACCGGACAAGTCCAAACTTTCACCGGACTAGTCCGGTGTTAGGGTTTTTCAACGGCTACCTTTTGGAAACCCTATAAATAGAGAGTCCACGGCTTTCCTATTGTAACACACGTCGAATACTGATCAAAGAACAAACCCTAGCGCTGCCACTTCGTCCCAAGAGCCCAAAACACATCTCCCCACACATCTAAAGTGCAAAAAGAGTGAAATCAATTGAACACTTGGATTCGGGATTGGGAGATCGTCGTTCTTTCATTGCGAGCTCTTGGGGTTTGATCTTTCTACACTCATACTCTGCATTGTAATACTTTTGAGTGTATTTGATCACTTCTTTCGTTGTAATTCTCGTGGGAGCCCTCAACGTGTGAGGTTGCCCCACAAACTTGGTGATTACCCGTGATAGTGGAATCAAGTCGGCCTTCGTGGTGACTTGAAGAGGGAAAGGGTTGGAGACCCGGCTCTGTGTGAGCTTCCTCAACGAGGACGTAGATCTCGTGGTGAGATCAAACCTCGGGAAAAATTCATGTGTCTTGCACCTTATTTCATTTAAATTTTGTTCATTAGATCACTTGAGTGCTAAAACATCAACCTAAGGCAATTATAAGTTTTACCTGCATTCTTATATTAATCTCAAATAAAAATATCAGTTGTTCTCATTTCCGCTGCTAAAGAAATTTAGTTTCCCAAATCACACCTGATCAACACACATATTTTTAGCACACCGGACAAGTCCGCCCACACGACCGGACTAGTCCGGCCAACCATGTTTTGACGATTCTATTATGTGTGCAGGAAATTCAAAAGGCCTATTCACCCCCCTCTAGGCCACATTCAATTGGTATCAGAGCAAGGTTCTCCACCAACGAGACTCACATCTCGGAGAGATCAATGGCCTCTAAGAAGAACAACGATATCTCGAAGATGAACATTAATGAGGAGGAACAAGAAACTAAAACGTTTGATGTGCTGAAAGAGAGCCCACACGATGATGAAGAAGTGTGACAATCAAAAGGCACTTCTGAGAAAGAAACTGCTAGGACAAAAGGGAAAAGAAGAAGAGAAGACGACGGGGAATGGTCATCACGACTACTCCTGACACCCTTACAACTACAACCGTCTCAATTCAAACAATCACTATCTTTCCATTCCTATGGGAAAACCTCCACAGTTTGACGGAAGCGACAATACAATGTGGAAGTACAACATGAAGGTGCATCTAATATCCTTAAATCCTAGTCTGTGGCACATTGTTTGTACTGGCATAGATATCCTGGACACGGATGAAGAACTCACCCCAGAACAAGAACAAGAGATTCACAGAAATGCACAAGCCGTCGCCGTGATCACATCATCACTAAGCAGAGAGGAATTCACCAAGATTGATGGCTTAGAAAGTGCAAAGGAAATCTGGGATACACTTAAGACAGCTCACGAAGGAAATAGATCGGTTCGTGAAGCTAAAATCGAAATGCTTGAAGGAGAGTTGGGGAGATTTGCTATTGAAGAAGGCGAATCACCTCAAGACATGTACAACCGGATGAAGGCACTCATCAACAAAATATGTGCCTATGGAAGTAAGAAATGGACGGATCACGAGGTAGTCAAGAGAATGATTAGAGCCTTCATGCCAAGAAATGTCACACTTTGCTCAATGATTAGAGAAAGCCCCGGGTATCACAAAATGACTCCCGATGAGTTGTTGGGGAAGATCATAAATCATGAAATGATGGAGAAAGAGGCAAAATACGTCAAAGACTTGGCCGAACTCACTTCCTCCAAAAAGAAAGAGGTTGCTCTCAAAGCAACACGCCGACCCAAACTCAAAGAAGCTCGTGAAGATCAAGACGATGGGCATACAAGTGACGAGAGCACCGATCTTGATGATGAAGAAATGGTACTCTTTATCAAGAAGTTCAAGCGAATGATGAAAAGAAGACACAGCAACAACTCAAATGAAGGCAACAACAAGGATAAAGGAAAATCCAAGGCTCGACGCACTTGCTACAACTGCAGAGAGTATGGTCACTTCATGGTAGACTGCCCATATGAAGAAAACAATAAGAAGAAGGAAACTAGACCTCAAGAAAAGAAAATTTTCAGAAAAAGAAGACAAACCCATCAAGCTCACATTGGCAAGGAGTGGGACTCAAACGACGATTCCTCCTCCGATGAAGAAGAAGAGATGGCCACCATCGCAATCAAGAAACCTACTATGAAGGCCACACTCTTTCCAAACATGGGAGGATGGGACATGAACAACCACACTTGCCTTATGGCTAAGGAAGGCAAGAAAAAGGTACGGCTCACTCCTCCTACGCTAAATTCCTCTATTGATGACTTTGACAGCTCTAGTGATCATGAAGAAATGTTTAGAGGACTAAGTAAAATTGCTCTAAAGAAAATGGAAATGTCGTCGAACGAAATTTTTGAAAAGGAGGAACTTCTTGACTGACAAGAAGATATGCTCATCCGTGAAAGGAAGAGATATCAAGAAGTTGAAAAGCTTCTCGAGCTTGAAAGAGAGAAGAACGAGTCGCTTGAAGTTGAGCTAGCCTTGAGTAAGGAAACTTACTCAAAGCTAGAAGACTCGCATATTGCAATCAAGGAAGAACTTGCTAACTTGTCAAAAGCTAACAAGATCCTTGAGGTGCAAGTTGAGTCGCTCAAGCAAAGTGACTCCTCGTCCTCCAAGAGCTCTTCCTCCAAAGATATAAGTTCGACAACAATCGGAACTTGCACTTGCTCTAGTAAGAAAAATATTATTTCTAATACTTCAACTTCTCATAATATGCATGCCCCTCCAAGCGGCATCTTTGATAAGGAGAAGATCAAATATGCACGCATCGCATATAATGGTCACTAGACCTCCTAATGTCAAAGATGGTCTTGGTTTTGATAAGAACAAACATATGTCTACTTCTAATCATGCTAAGAATAGAATTTTCTTTGTTAAGGAAAAATCCCATGAATCTGAACTACAAATATTGTTTTGTACATTTGACGCTTCTTATGTTCTTATGAAAGCCAAATATGGAAAAGTTATTGCCAAATATACAGGGCCACGCCACAAGAATTTGAAAACTTGTGTGTGGGTGCCCATGACTCTTGTGACTAACCTGAGAGGACCCAAGCAAGCTTGGGTACCTAAAACCAAGGAATAATTCTTTTTGCAGGCTTACTCCTCCGGTGGAACAAAATGGGTACTTGATAGCGGATGCACAAGTCACATGACCGGAGAGAGAGGTATGTTTGTAGAGTACGAGTACAACAAGGATCCAGGTGAAGGCATATACTTCGAAGACAACAGCCAGGGAAATGTCCTTGGTAGCTGTAACATTGAAATATCCTCTCAACATACCTTATCAAATGTTTTACATGTAGATTCTCTAGATTATAACCTTTTGTCAATATCCCAACTATGCGACAAAGGTTACAACTGTTTATTCACTAATGAGGGTGTGACTGTTTTTAGAAGAAGCGATGGCTCGATTGCATTCAAGGGAATGTTGAAGGGCAAGCTTTATCTAGTTGACTTCAACAAAGATAAAGCCGAACTCAACACTTGCTTGGTTGCTAAGACCAACATGGGATGGTTGTGGCATAGACGGCTAGCCCATTTTGGGATGAGAAGTCTGCAGAAACTTCTAAAAGGTGGTCACATCCGTGGTCTTAAGGACGTGGTTTTTGAAAAGGACAGGCCGTGCAGTGCTTGTCAAGCAGGAAAACAAGTCGGAGCACCACACCCGCCAAGAATGTGATGACTACCGCAAGACCGCTAGAAATCCTCCACATGGATCTTTTTGGTCCAGTTTCGTACATCAGCATCGGCGGTAACAAATACGGTTTAGTAATTGTTGATGATTTTTCAAGATTTACCTGGGTATTTTTCTTGTATGATAAATCAGAAACTCAGGGGATCCTCAAGAATTTCTTGAAAAGAGCTTGGAACGAATTCTCATCAACCATAAAGAACATCAGAAGTGACAACGGGACATAATTCAAGAACCTCCAAGTTGAAGAGTTTCTCGATGAAGAAGGGATAAAGCATGAATTCTCAGCACCCCACTCCCCTCAACAAAATGGAGTGACCGAAAGGAAGAACAGAACATTGATCGAAACGGCGAGAACTATGTTGGATGAATACAAGACATCAGATAGATTTTGGGAAGAAGCGGTGAACACCGCTTGCCATGCCACGAATCGACTGTATCTCCATCGACTACTGAAGAAAACTCCATATGAGCTCCTTATCGGTAAAAAGCCTAATGTTTCTTATTTTAAAGCTTTTGGTTGCAAATTTTTTATTCTGAACAAGAAACAGAGGGCCTCGAAGTTCGCTTCGAAGTCCGATGAAGGATTCTTGCTCGGTTATGAATCGAATGCCTACGCCTATCGTGTCTTCAACAAGGTGTCCGGCCTTGTTGAAGTAGCACGTGACGTAGTGTTCGATGAATCTAACGGCTCACAAGTGGAGAAAGTTGATAAGTGTGTGCTAGATAAAGAGGAAGCTCCATATGAAGCACTGAAGAAAATGGGACTTGGTGATATCTTACCACAAGAGCAAACATTCGACTCAAATGCACAAGATGAACCTCAACACGGAGGCAATAATCAAGGGGGAGTGAATGTAGGCCTAGAGGGGGGGGGGGGTGAATAGGCCTTCTTGAATTTTTCGGTTCCTGTAGCACTTCAACAAAAAGGTTAAATCCAGATATATCGGACTAGTCCGGTAAAGTGCGGACTAGTCCGGATTTCACGGGCTAGGTTGATCAAGTTAGGTCAATTTGATTGTTTCGTTGTCGTTTGCAGCGGAAATATAAACTATAATGACAGTTCAATAGTTGTATGTTGAGTTTTATTGCAAGTATGATTCTTATTCACTATTTAACTTCAATTCAACAAAATGAATCAAACCCTAGATAATGTTGATCAACTAGAATGATGAACACAAACGGTCAAGACACAAGATTTATCCCGTGGTTCGGTTACCACGAAGGCAGCCTACGTCCACGTTGAGGAGCCCACAAAAGGACCGGGTCTTTACCAACCCTTCCCTCGTCGGATCGCCACGAAGGCCAATCCTCTTCCACTAATCACACAGGGGTAAATCACCAAGTTAAAGGGGCGATCTCACAAGTTGAGAGCTCCCTTGATTACAAGTTTCAAGACAACCAATAACACACTTCGAAATATACAAATTGAGATGCAAGAGTGTGTTAGAGATTCAAACCAAGAGCTCAATCGTGTGCAAAGTGCCTCTCCAATGATCTACAAGTGATCTTCAAAGGATTGATCGATTTTGCACTCAACTTCGTGGAGAGAGATGGTTTTTGAGTCTCTTGGGAGGTGTGACGGCGCTAGGGTTCGAGAGGGATTAAAAGTGGGCCATCCACCTCTATTTATATGGGGTTTCTAGACATTACCGTTAGGGTTTAGAAAGATCGGACTAGTCCGTGGTGGAGACCGGACTAGTCCGGTGTGCTGTGTGAAGCAAACCCTAAGTGTCCAGGAATATCGGACTAGTCCGATTGAAAAACGGACTTGTCCGATTTCGTTGCTGGAAATCTTCGGACTTGTCCGGTTGCCATCGGACTTGTCCGGACCTGTGAAACCCTAAGTGTTTTGAACGACAAGTCCGCACTTGGAGGACTTGTCCGATATAGAACAGAGTGTAAATCGGACTAGTCCGTGTAGTCACCGGACTTGTCCGAAGTGGATCAGAAAGGGAATCGGACTAGTCCGGTAGTGACCGGACTTGTCCGATCTAGTGACTTGTGCATTGTGTTGAGGACTAGTCCGCACTGGGGAGGACTAGTCCGAAGTGGAACAGAGAGATATCGGACTAGTCCGGTGGGGACCGGACTTGTCCGATCTTGTGCAGAATGTGATATCGGACTAGTCCGGTTGATATCGGACTAGTCCGGTCCTGTATGGTTTTGTGCATTGTGTGTGGGTGATAAAGTGAGATTGAGCTCTTGGGTGTGTTTCCTTAACCCACTCCATACATACTAATCTACTAATTTCTTCTTCTTGAGCTCAAATTCATTCTCCTTCTCAATTTCCCACTTTTTGGCATTTTACTCATTTTTCATCATTTTCCTGCATTCATCTCAACAAAAGGATTAGGATCCCAATTGCTTGTCATAAATCATCCAAAACCCACAAGGGAGTCCTAGATGCACTTTCAATCTCCCCTTTTTGGTGATTGATGACAACCAATTGAGATTTCACAAAATGAGGTATAAAATGAGATTTTCATAAAGTATGCACATATGACTCAAAAAATGCATCAGGCAACAAGATAATTATTCATATGTGCATTCTTTATGGTGGGATGCATACTAAGAGCATGAATGCATTAAGAATAACAGAATTTTTCATTTTCCAACTAATATCAAGTGAATATGGCATTTCAGGAGCAAAAAACTCAGATTGCATCACACACTTACAAATTAATTGAGCAATTCATCACAGGACCAAACATGATATGAAACGAGAGTTAAGCAAATACAATCACAATAAAAAACATAGAAAGCTCTCTTCTCGCATCCTATTCAGCTAAAGCATAGACTAGAGACTCCCCCTCAATCTCTCCCCCTTTGGCATCAAGACACCAAAAAGAGAGAGAGAGGAAGATCCTAGGGCTTCACTCTTCGCTGTCAGTCCTCTCGTCGTCTTCATCATCTTCATCGCTTTCGGCTTGACGAGGTTGAGAGGTAGGAGGAGGAGCGGAGCTGCTCGAGCCCCCAATGCCAAAATAGGCAAGCTCGGAAGGGGTCAAGGGGCTGAGCTCGGTGATGTTTGGATCAGAATCTTCAGAAATTGCTGGAGATCCAATTGGATTGATCTCCAGCTTCTCACTCAGCTGCTTCACATTTGCTTTTATGTACTTCATGTCCTCCTTCCTCTTTTGATTTAGCTTGTGAAGCTTCACTTCAGTTTTCTTGCAGGAGGAGAAGATTGCAGCCAAGTACTTGAGGATCCCACTGGCGGATCCTTTCTGAGGGGCTTCCCTGGAGGGAGGAGTAGCCCTGGTAGCTTCTCCTTGCCTTGCCGGCACCTCGGGGCTTGAGGCCGGCGATGGAGCAGCCTGGACACTCACGGACTGAGGCTTCTGAGGCCTCAGTGGAGTGTGCTCCACATCCTTCACAAACTCTATCCCTGTGACCTTCTCAATCATGAACATCAAGTAAGGGGCATAGCCACAGGATCGGTTGGGGGTACTTGAGATATTGACCATATCATTCCAGATATAGTCCGCAACATCAAATTGCCTTTTCTTGCTGATGACCTTCATCAGGGTCCGGAGGTAGCCTTGCACACTCCCTGCATCACCATCCTTGGGAACAATAGTCTTCCTGAGGACTCTGTTGAGGACCACAAAGAAAGGCTTCATGTTCTTTGTGGAGGGGGGGACAAACTTGGAGGAGGGCTCATACATGAATTGCATTCCATCCCTCTCAATGACCCCAATGTTGTGGATGATGAGGTGGTCAGCTTCCTCGGAGTCAAGATGCAGCAGGCGAGCAAACTCTTCTTGAGTGATGGAATACTTGGATCCATGAGTCATCCAAGTCACACTTTCTTCCTCTTCACCTGAGAAGTGGCACGTTGCATAGAATTGTGCAATCACTTCATCATTCCAATTATATCTGAAGGCAAGCAAATCCTTCAGCCCATGTCTCTCTGCAGCTTGTATCACTTCATCAAAAGCTGCACATTTCCTCTTCTCAAGGTGGGCCCAGTCAATCCATTGACTGCGCACCACCGGGGTCTTCATCGGCAAGTAGACAAGCTTGTAGAAGTCAGCATGGAAGTTTGACCAAAATCTGCCATCTGCTGCTTGCTTGGGCCTTGCATAGTAATCCACACTTCTCAGCTTCATGGCCACATCACTACCCTTGCCATTGAATCTCTCCTCATTGGGGTCCCGGACCCCTTCTCTGGGAGTATGCAGCTTCAGAGGCCCAACAGGCCCTGTGGCAACCCCCTTGCCTTTCCCTTTAGCTTGGCGAGGGCCACTGGATGGAGGAGCAGCCTTGGAGGCGGCCTTCTTGACACACACCTTCCTCCGAACCTGGGGAGGTGAGGGAGCAGGCTCGGAGGGTCTCTCTTGGCGTTTCTTGCCAAGACTCGTCGAGGGCCGAGGTGCCACCTCGTGGTCCAACTCGGCCTCGAAATCGGAGATTTCATTGTCGGAGCTCGACATGATCTGAGAGTGAGTGATCAAGAGAAAAGACAAGTTATACAAGGTATTTGTGAGGTAAGATGGCAATGGAAGGCAATAGGGAATTAAAGAATTAGGTTTTGGTTCAGAAACATCGGACTTGTCCGGTTCTCAGGCACGGACTAGTCTGGGAGACCGGACTTGTCCGTACCTGGACCGGACTAGTCCGGTGTTCATCAGCAAAAACCTAACAAACTGGATAAAAATTGATCCCTAATGAGATAGCTAGTCTAGCATACACATAGTACATCAACTGGACATGCAACTAGTGAAGAATGCTAGGCCAAACGATAAGCAATGGAGAAATTAGAGATTTCTTAGGGTTTGAGGAAAATTTACCAAGAAATCCAAGAAAGCTTGAAAATGTGGGGGTTGGAGGCCGGACTTGTCCGCTAACTTCAATCCCCGAGTCTTCAAGCTTAATCTCCGCCCAAGTTTGAGGCTTTTCGACGGAGGAATCAAGGATTCACCTTGGGAGCTCGAGCGCAAGAGAGAGAAAGCTTGGAGGAGAGTGTGGGGTGAAGAGATTAGGGTTTGGTGGCGGCTAGGGTTATGGACACGAAAAATCGGACAAGTCCGGACATGACCGGACTAGTCCGAAGTCCTCCAGAAACATAAATCGGACTAGTCCGGGGTCTGTCGGACTAGTCCGGCCTAACCGGCACACTGCGGACTAGTCTGCAAGGGCGGACTAGTCCGGGTAACCACGGACTTGTCCGTGGTCACCAGGAGAGAATGCATAGCCCATTCATATATATTTGAAGGTCCAATAATTGAGGGTAGAGAGGCAAAACAATTCAAATAATCCTGATGAATTTGATCAGTAAGCAAACAACAATCATACTATGATCAAAAATTCATCAAGATCTAATAATTGACATAGTTTTTCGAGAGAAAAATGGGGAGGAAAAATTTTCACAATTCAATCAATATTTTGAAGCAATCATACAGGTATGCAACTTTTCAAGCCACACTCCGAGAATCAAGGATGTTTAGCTCATTTCGGAGTTCGCAAAAACGTTTTTCATCAAGTGGCTTGGTGAATATGTCGGCCAATTGTTTTTGGGTGTTGACATGAGAGATGGATATGTCTCCTTTCATGGAATGGTCTCTCAAGAAATGGTGTCTTATGTCAATGTGTTTAGTTCTAGAGTGCTCAACTGGATTGTGGGCTATTTTAATGGCACTCTCATTGTCACAAAGAAGAGGAATACGGTTCATATTGTAACCGTAATCCCTTAGAGTTTGTCGCATCCAAAGGAGTTGTGCACAACAACTCCCGGCTGCAACATACTCCGCTTCGGCTGTGGATAATGCAATGGAATTCTGTTTCTTGGATGACCAAGAAACTAAGGATCTTCCTAGGAATTGGCAAGTGCCAGAAGTGCTTTTTCTATCAACTTTGCATCCGGCATAATCTGCATCGGAATACCCAATGAGATTGAATTTTGAACCTTTTGGGTACCAAAGACCAAGGTTGGGTGTATGAACTAAATATCTTAGGATTCTCTTTACGGCTGTCAAATGACATTCCTTAGGGTTGGCTTGAAATCTTGCACACAAACATACACTCAACATAATGTCTGGCCTAGATGCACATAAGTAAAGTAAAGATCCAATCATAGAGCGATATACCTTTTGGTCGACGCTCGGTCCATCTTCATTGAGGTCCAAGTGACCATTAGTTGCCATGGGAGTCTTAATGGGCTTTGCCTTGTCCATGCCAAACTTCTTGAGGATGTCCTGTGTGTACTTGGTTTGGCTTATGAACGTTCGTTCCCTTTGTTGCCGCACATGGAATCCCAAGAAGTACTTTAATTCTCCCATCATTGACATTTCAAATCTGTCTGTCATAATTTTACTAAACTCTTCACAGAAAGATTGATTAGTTGATCCAAAAATTATATCATCAACATAGATTTGGCAAATGAAAAGATCATTATTCAGATTTTTCGTGAATAGTGTATAATCTACTTTGCCAATTTGAAAACCATTATCAATTAAAAAATCTCTAAGACACTCATACCAAGCTCTAGGAGCTTGTTTGAGGCCATAGAGAGCCTTACGCAGTTTATACACGTGGTCAGGGAACTCTTCGTCTTCAAATCCGGGTGGTTGCTCCACGTACACCTCTTCCTTGATCGGTCCGTTGAGGAAGGCGCTTTTTACGTCCATTTGGTACAGCTTGAAATCATGGTGAGTAGCATATGCAAGTAATATTCTAATTGATTCAAGCCTAGCTACTGGAGCAAAGGTCTCATCAAAATCCAAACCTTCGACTTGTGAGTAACCTTTGGCCACAAGTCGTGCCTTGTTTCTTGTCACCACCCCGTGTTCATCTTGTTTGTTGCGGAAGACCCATTTTGTGCCGACTATGTTTGCATTGGGTCTTTCCACAAGTTCCCAAACCTCGTTTCTCTTGAAATTGTTCAACTCTTCTTGCATTGCCACCACCCAGTCCGGATCCTTTAATGCATCCTCAGTCCTGCGGGGTTCCAAAAAGGAGACAAACGAGTAATGTTCACAAAAATTTGCTATACGAGATCTAGTGGTTACTCCTTTTTGGATGTCGCCGATGATGTTGTCGATTGGATGATCCCTTTGAATGCATTGGTGTACTCTTGGGTGTGGCACTTGGGGGGTCGTATGTTGGTGATCATCTTCTTCTCCCCCTGAGTTGTTGTCCTCAATGATTTGTTGATCATGTTCATATTCTTGTGATTGATCTTGTATCGAGGCTCCCCCTTGATTGTTGATCTCCTCTTGTGGTTCACTTTCCTCTTGTATTTGTATCGATGACTCTTGTGGTCGTACTTCGCCTAGGGCCATCCTCTTTATTGCTTGATAGGGGGCTTTCTCATTACCTAATTCACATTGATCAACTTGCTCCTTTTGGGAGCCATTAGTTTCATCGAACACTACGTCACGTGCCACTTCAACAAGTCCGGAGGCCTTGTTGAAAACACGATAGGCGTAAGTGTTCGAATCATAACCAAGCAAGAAACCTTCATCGGACTTCGAAGCGAACTTTGAGGTCCTGGGCTTCTTGTTCAAGATATAGCAAGGAGAACCGAAAACTCGAAAATATGAAATGTTCGGTTTGTTACCGGTGAGTAGCTCATAGGGGGTCTTCTTTAGTAGTCGATGAAGATAGAGTCGATTTGTGGCATGGCAGGCGGTGTTGATTGCTTCCGCCCAAAATCGATCCGAAGTCTTGTATTCATCGAGCATTGTTCTTGCCATCTCTATGAGCGTTCGATTCTTCCTTTCGGCAACTCCGTTTTGTTGTGGAGAGTATGGCGCTGAGAATTCGTGCTTGATTCCTTCCTCATCAAGGTACTCCTCCACTTGTATGTTTTTGAACTCCGTGCCATTGTCGCTCCGAATACTCTTGATTGATAGTGAGAACTCGTTTTGCGCTCGCTTGAAGAATTTCTTGAGTGTTCCTTGTGTTTCTGACTTGTCATGCAAAAAGAACACCCAAGTGAAGCGGGAAAAATCATCAATAATGACTAAACCGTATTTGTTACCGCCTATGCTTATGTAAGCAATTGGACCGAAGAGGTCCATATGAAGTAGTTCGAGCGGTCTTGTCGTGGTCATGATGTTCTTTGCGGGATGTTGTGCTCCAACTTGCTTTCCCGCTTGGCACGCGCTACAAGGCCTGTCTTTCTCAAACACAACATCTTTCAAACCTCGGATGTGATCGCCCTTGAGGAGTTTTTGAAGGTTCCTCATACCAACATGTGCTAGCCGTCTATGCCACAGCCAACCCATGTTGGTTTTTGCAATCAAGCATGTGTCGAGTTCGGCTTTATCCTTGTTGAAGTCAACAAGATAAAGCTTTCCCTTTAACATACCCTTGAATGCAATGGAACCATCACTTCTCCTTGAGACGGTCACACCCTCGTTAGTAAACAGGCAATTATAACCTTTGTCACATAACTGAGATATGGACAGCAGGTTATAATCTAAAGATTCAACGTGTAAAACGTGCGAAAGAGTATGTTCAGAGGATATTGCAATTTTACCGGTACCGAGGACCCTTCCTTGACTGTTATCCCCAAAGTAGATGCCTTCGTTTGGGTCCTGGTTCACTTCATACTCCACAAACATCCTCCTTTCTCCGGTCATGTGGTTGGTGCATCCACTGTCCAGCACCCATTTGGATCCACCGGAGGAGTAGGCCTGCAAAAAACAAATTACGCCTTGGTTTTAGGTACCCAAGCTTGCTTGGGTCCTTGGAGGTTAGTGACAATACATTTGGGCACCCACACATGGGATTTTGTGTTCCCATGGCGTGGCCCAGCATAATAAGCATACACTTTACCAACATTATTTTTCATTAAAACGTAGGATGCATCAAATGTTTTAAACAGAAGTTGCTGTTGATTATGGGTCGGACTAGTCTGCGTGACCGGACTTGTCCGGATGACCGGACTTGTCCGGACCACAACCGGACTAGTCCGATTTTCATGAGAGTTCAGATTTTTAGTTTTCGAGTTACCAGGTTGTGAGGGTCCTCCCTTCACAAAGGTGATCCTTCCCTTGTTATTCTTGTGATTTCCAGCTTTTTGCTTTCCATCACAAGAGTAACCAATGCCATACTTGACATTTGGAGGTCTTTGGACCAAATATGCACTACGTGCATAGTTGATCCTCTCCTTGTCAAATATTACACATTGGGTAGGATTTTTGTCCTTCGTGGAGGTAGGGTTTTCCTTCAACCTGATGTTAGTTTTATCACATTTGCAAACATGAGCGATATTAGTTAAAGTGGGTTGAGAAGGTAGGGTTGAAGAGGAGGAAGATTCACTAAGCTTGAGTGACTCAACCTGCACTTCAAGGATCTTGTTGACCTTGATTTGGTCATCAAGTTGATTCTTGATTGCAACATTTGAGTTGGTTAACTCCAAGCAAGTTTTCTTGCTTGAAGCTAGCTCAAGCTCTAGTGTGTGATTTTTCTCCTTCTCAAGAACTAGAAGATTGTCAAGTTCGACATGCTTCTCCTTTTGGGAGATAATCATGTCTTCTTGACGATCAATCAGCTCTTCCTTCTCAACAAGTTGGTTAAGCAAGAATTTCATTTTTGCAGCAGTTTTTCTATCTAAACCAATTAGCATGTCTTCATCATCACTATCTAGATCATCATCACTTGAGTAAGAGTGCGAGGAAGGAGTTTTGATGTTTACCTTGCGTTTACCTTCCTTAGCCATGAGGCAAGTTCCATTTGCCTTCTTTGCACCGAGCGTGGGGAAGAGTGTGAGTTTCTTGGGCATGCTTTCAATGGCTATGCTAGCCATTTCTTCTTCATCGGACGATGAGGACTCATCGTTTGAGTCCCACTCCTTTCCGATGTGTGCTTGTTCAGCTTGTTTCTTCTTCTTGAAGAACTTTTTCGGTTGAGGCTTGGATTCTTTACTCTTCTTCTTGTTGTCCTCATATGGGCAATCAACTATGAAGTGATTGTACTCACCACAATTATAGCATGCCCGCCTCATCTTCGGTTTTGTCTTCTCCTTGTATTTTCCTTCACTCGATTTTGCTCCTTGTCTTTTCTTCATAATTCTTTTGAATTTCTTCATGAACAGAATCATATCTTCTTCGTCCAGCTCGCTGCTTTCATCATCGCTGTCCTCCTCAAACTGAGCTTCTTTTGCTTCTTTGGATAGAGGTTTGAGTGTGGATTTTAAGGCAACTCCCTTCTTCTTGGCCGATGTGAGGTCAGCTATTTCTTTGACATGCTTGGCTTGCTTCTCCATCATCTCAAAGTTGATGATTTTGCCAAGCAGTTCATCCGGAGTCATTTTCTTGTATCCAGGACTTTCTCGGATCATAGAACAGAGTGTGACGTTGCGAGGCATAAAGGCTCTAAGGATGAGCTTCACAACCTCGTGGTCATTCCATTTTTTGCTACCATACGATCGAACCTTGTTCACAAGAGTCTTTAGTCTGTTGTACATGTCCTGGGGAGATTCATCCTCCTCAATCGCGAACCTTCCTAGTTCGCCTTCAATCATTTCAATCTTTGCCTCCCGCACATGCCGGTCACCTTCATGTGCTGTCTGTAGCGTGTCCCAGATTTCTTTGGCAATTTCCAATCCGTCCACCTTTGTGAATTCATCTCTACTTAGAGATGAGGTGATAACGGCTGCGGCTTGGGCATTCCTGTGGATGGCTTGCTCTTGACTTGGCGTGAGTTCTTCATCGTCATCAGGGATGTTTATTCCTGTGCACACAATATGCCATAAACTTGGGTTAAGGGAAATCAAGTGCATCTTCATGTTTTGCCTCCACATGGAGTAATCACTCCCATCGAAGTGTGGGGCTTTCCCGAGAGGGATAGATAGATAATGACTGCTGTTAGAATTTAAACGGTCATAATTAAAAGGATATCGGGAGTAGTCGGTGTGACTACTCCCCTTCTTCTTTTCTTCAACTTTAGCTTTCCCTTTGGAAAGTGCTTTCTTTCGGAGCAGTGCTTTCAGCTCCAATGTCTCCTCATCATCATCATCGAAGTCTTGGATGGCTTCGAGATACCTTTCTAGCTTTTGGTGCTTGTCATTGTTCATTTCTTCCTGGGTGTTGATTTTCTGGACTTCCTTCATGTCCGACATGATCTCTTCGAGTGGTTGCACTCTTTCTTGAAGAACCTGCTCTGATACCAATTGAATGTAGGCCTAGAGGGGGGGTGAATAGGCCTTCTTGAATTTTTCGGTTCCTGTAGCACTTCAACAAAAAGGTTAAATCCAGATATATCGGACTAGTCCGGTAAAGTGCGGACTAGTCCGGATTTCACGGGCTAGGTTGATCAAGTTAGGTCAATTTGATTGTTTCGTTGTCGTTTGCAGCGGAAATATAAACTATAATGACAGTTCAATAGTTGTATGTTGAGTTTTATTGCAAGTATGATTCTTATTCACTATTTAACTTCAATTCAACAAAATGAATCAAACCCTAGATAATGTTGATCAACTAGAATGATGAACACAAACGGTCAAGACACAAGATTTATCCCGTGGTTCGGTTACCACGAAGGCAGCCTACGTCCACGTTGAGGAGCCCACAAAAGGACCGGGTCTTTACCAACCCTTCCCTCGTCGGATCGCCACGAAGGCCAATCCTCTTCCACTAATCACACAGGGGTAAATCACCAAGTTAAAGGGGCGATCTCACAAGTTGAGAGCTCCCTTGATTACAAGTTTCAAGACAACCAATAACACACTTCGAAATATACAAATTGAGATGCAAGAGTGTGTTAGAGATTCAAACCAAGAGCTCAATCGTGTGCAAAGTGCCTCTCCAATGATCTACAAGTGATCTTCAAAGGATTGATCGATTTTGCACTCAACTTCGTGGAGAGAGGTGGTTTTTGAGTCTCTTGGGAGGTGTGACGGCGCTAGGGTTCGAGAGGGATTAAAAGTGGGCCATCCACCTCTATTTATATGGGGTTTCTAGACATTACCGTTAGGGTTTAGAAAGATCGGACTAGTCCGTGGTGGAGACCGGACTAGTCCGGTGTGCTGTGTGAAGCAAACCCTAAGTGTCCAGGAATATCGGACTAGTCCGATTGAAAAACGGACTTGTCCGATTTCGTTGCTGGAAATCTTCGGACTTGTCCGGTTGCCATCGGACTTGTCCGGACCTATGAAACCCTAAGTGTTTTGAACGACAAGTCCGCACTTGGAGGACTTGTCCGATATAGAACAGAGTGTAAATCGGACTAGTCCGTGTAGTCACCGGACTTGTCCGAAGTGGATCAGAAAGGGAATCGGACTAGTCCGGTAGTGACCGGACTTGTCCGATCTAGTGACTTGTGCATTGTGTTGAGGACTAGTCCGCACTGGGGAGGACTAGTCCGAAGTGGAACAGAGAGATATCGGACTAGTCCGGTGGGGACCGGACTTGTCCGATCTTGTGCAGAATGTGATATCGGACTAGTCCGGTTGATATCGGACTAGTCCGGTTGATATCGGACTAGTCCGGTCCTGTATGGTTTTGTGCATTGTGTGTGGGTGATAAAGTGAGATTGAGCTCTTGGGTGTGTTTCCTTAACACACTCCATACATACTAATCTACTAATTTCTTCTTCTTGAGCTCAAATTCATTCTCCTTCTCAATTTCCCACTTTTTGGCATTTTACTCATTTTTCATCATTTTCCTGCATTCATCTCAACAAAAGGATTAGGATCCCAATTGCTTGTCATAAATCATCCAAAACCCACAAGGGAGTCCTAGATGCACTTTCAGGGAGCTCTTGCACAAGATCAAGAGGAGGAAGATCAAGAAGATGAGGACAATCATGGAAACAATGATCTAGGGGGAGACAATGCACATGAAGATAATGAAGAACAAGCAACTACACAAGCTCCACACCCAAGAGTACACCACAGTGTGCAAAGAGACCACCCTGTCAACAATATCATTGGAGATATTGCTAAGGGAGTAACTACTAGATATCGAGTTGCAAATTTCTGTGAATCCTATTCTTTTGTGTCTTTTTTGGAACCATACAGGGTAGAAGAAGCCTTAAGAGATCCAGACTGGGTGATTGCAATGCAAGAGGAGCTGAACAACTTCAAGAGAAATGAAGTATGGGAGCTGGTGGAGAGACCAAAGGAAAACATAGTTGGAACCAAATGGGTCTTTCGGAACAAGCAAGATGAACATGGAGTTGTAACAAGAAATAAGGCAAGATTGGTGGCTAAAGGTTATTCTCAGGTTGAAGGTTTGGACTTCGATGAAACTTTTGCTCCTATAGCTAGACTTGAGTCCATTCGTATTTTATTGGCATACGCTACTCACCATAATTTTAAGTTGTATCAAATGGACGTCAAAAGCGCTTTCTTAAATGGCCCAATCAAGGAGGAAGTTTATGTGGAGCAGCAACCAGGATTCAAAGACCAGAATTATCCCAACCATGTCTACAAACTGCGTAAGGCTCTCTATGGCCTCAAACAAGCTCCTCGAGCTTGGTATGAGTGTCTTAGAGATTTTCTAATTCAGAATGGATTCAAAATTGGTAAAGCTGACTATACACTTTTCACTAAACATTGTGATGATCATTTATTTGTATGTCAAATTTACGTTGATGACATTATCTTTGGATCCACTAACAAATCCTTCTGTGAAGAATTTACCAAAATTATGACAGATAGGTTCGAGATGTCAATGATGGTCGAATTGAAGTTCTTCTTGGGATTTCAAGTGAAGCAACTAAGAGAAGGTACATTTATAAGCCAAACCAAATATACACAAGAAATTCTCAAGAAATTCAATATGGACAAAGCCAAGCCCATCAAGACACCCATGGCCACTAATGGACACCTCGATCTTAATGAAGACGATCCAAATGTACACCAAAAGGTATATCGGTCCATGATTGGCTCCTTACTTTATTTATGTGCATCTAGGCCAGATATTATGCTTAGTGTTTGCTTGTGTGCAAGGTTTCAAGTCGCACCTAAAGAGTGTCACTTAGTTGCAGTAAAAAGAATCCTAAGGTACCTTGTGCACACACCCAACTTGGGCCTTTGGTATCCCAAAGGATCCAAATTTAACTTGATAGCGTATTCTGATGCCGACTATGAAGGATGCAAAGTCGATAGAAAGAGCACGTCAGGGACTTGTCAGTTTCTTGGTAGGTCCCTGGTCTCTTGGTCATCTAAAAAGCAAAACTCCATTGCCCTTTCCACAGCAGAAGCAGAATATATTGCAGCGGTAGCTGTTGCGCACAACTACTTTGGATGCGACAAACCCTTAGGGACTACGGCTACAATCTTAACCATATACCACTTCTATGTGACAATGAAAGTGCTATAAAAATTGCACACAACCCGGTAGAGCACTCAAGAACTAAGCACATAGATATCCGTCATCATTTTCTTAGAGATCATTCATTAAAAGGTGACATGCTATTTCACATGTTAGAACTGAAAAACAACTTGCAGATATTTTTACTAAACCATTGGATGAGAAAAGGTTTTGTGAACTTAGGAATGAACTTAATATTCTTGACTCTCGAAATGTGGCTTGAAACGTTGCACACCTGGTTTAAACTTCAAATGTTACATTTTATTGCTAAAACTGCCCCTCACCTCTTTTTCTCCTAAGAAAACTAATTTTAATGAAGAAATCTTGAAATTATGACCAATTTTTTATTGTTGATTACTTTATGGTCATAATTACCAAGATTATTTGCAAAACTTGTCCTTGGATCACTATTAGTTATCTATATATACTCAGTTTTTCCAGGGACACCGGACTAGTCAGGTTTGCCACCGGACTAGTCCGGACAGTCTCTCTTTCCTAGGTTTTCCAGGGGCACCGGACTAGTCCGTCCTCTGACCGGACTAGTCCGGTCGGCCGCGTATATAAGCAGCTGGTCGGCCCAAAATCGTTTCAAACCTCCCTCCACTTTGAGTTGAACCCTCACCTCTCAAACCCTAGCCCCCAAAAGTGATTTTCGAGTTGAGCCCTCAAAATCCAAGTTTTCTCCGTGGGAAATCCTCCCCTCGACGAGTTGATATTCCACTCCAAACTCATCCGGACAGATTCGTGCTCCTTCGACGCGAATCTTCAAATCTCAGTAAATTTCTCCCTAAAGTCAAACTCTCAACTTTTCTAGTTCTAGCTTATTTCTCTTGCTTCCAAGGAAGTACATTAGCTTCAGAGATGTATTCCTTTCACCCTCATGCTCCTTTGCATCCTTAGATAGAAGTTGTGATTCATAATTTTGTTAGGGTTCTTGTGCCAGGCCGGACTAGTCCGGCTCCCAGATACGGACTAGTCCGGTACACCGGACAAGTCCGCACTCTGAAACCGGACAAGTCCAGTCTCTGACATTTGAATCCTCACATCTCCTTCATTCTTAGTTCATTCTCATCTAAATCATGAACTCCTTATTAGGCACGATGTCTCCAAGCTCAAATGACAGCTCCTTTCATGTTGATGAAGAAGTTGAACGCGAAAAAGTGAAGAGAGCCAAGGAGAGGTACATGAAGAAAATACATGATGTAAATGTGCACTCTCCACCCTCCAACGACAACTTTCCCAAGAAAAGGAGGGTGGTTGTTAAGAAGGCCCAAGGAAAAGCTGGCGAGAGCTCCTCAGGGCCAAAGAGGACTCTCAACAAAGGAAAGGGGCTTGCTAGTGGTCCCATTGGACCCCTGGAGATGAAGAACCCAAGTCACCGCAACAGGCAGCGCTCGAGCAAAGATTTCACCGGAAATGGGGGTGAGCTTGCCGATAGCTTCAGGCAGGTTAATGTGTATGATCAACCTCGGGAATGCTCAGACCCAAGATTTTGGAGCAACTTCCATGCCGACTACTACGAGCATGTGTATATGAAGATGAAGAATCCCATTGTGAAGAGTCAATGGGTGAACATTGGGTACATGCAGTCGAAGAAATATCCTGCCTTCCGTGAGGTGGTTGAGTCCCTGGAGAGGCACGGACTAAAGGAACTGCTTTCTTTTGAGAATGACTGGAACAATGAGGTCATAACCCAATTCTACTCTACCCTCTACTTTGCTCGTGGTGATGGAGACAGTCTTACTTGGATGACTCATGGTTCCAAGTATAGTGTTACTTATGATGAGTTTGCAAGAATTCTTCACCTTGAACATACTCTGGATCATGATCTTGTCATCCACAATTTGCAACCCTTGGAGAAGGATGAGCTCAAGTTCCTCTATGACACAAGGATGTCCTATGTGTTTCCCAACAGCAAATATCTGAAGCCCTTCTTTGTGGTCCTTAACAGAATCTTGAGGAAGACAATAGCCCCGAAAGATGGAGATGCGGGGACTATACAAGGAACCTTGAGCACCCTAATGAAGGTCATTGGTGGGAGGAGACCATTCAATGTCTTTGAATACATCTACAATGACATTATGAACATCTCAATCACTTTAAACAGATCTTGCGGGTATGCCCCGTACATCATGTACATGATTGAGAAGGTGACTGGACTTGAGTTCGTCAAGGATGTTCACCATACGGGGTTGAAACCGCAAAAGCCCACCGAGTACACTCTACCTTCGGCTCCTGATGCACCTCCCTCCCCTGAAGCTGAGAGGAGGACTAAACAAACTCGGGATGTGAATGCCACAAGATCTTCAACTGCTCCTCCTAGCTCTGCACCTGCCCATAAACCCTCCGGTGGTGTGCTCAAAATGCTCAACTCTATCTTTGCCTACTGCCGCAAGATTGAAGTCAGGCAGAAGAAGCATCAACAATATGGCAATGCCAACATCAAAGCTATCTGTGACAAGCTGGAGATTGAGCCAGTGGGATCCCTGCCCGCCTTCGAGGACTCCGAGGAAGAGTCTGCTCTGGCGAATGATGATGATGGTGGTGAAGAGGAGGACCGGACCGAGACTGAAGAAGAGAGTGGCAATGAGTGATTCCCCTCAATTTTTCCCTTTTTGGTTCCTTGATGCCAAAGGGGGAGAGATTGAGACTAGTAGTTTGAGACCATCTCTAGTTGGTGTCTTTATGTTTTTGTGATCAAGGACATGTACTTATTTTTAAAACCTTGTAATGCACTATTTCTTCTCTTATGTGTGATGCTTATTGTTGCTTGGATGATTATCTCTATGCTCATTATTGATTACCTTTACTTCATCACACCTTGTTGATCACACACCTGTTAGGCACCCCACCATAAGGTGTGTGCATATGTGAGAAGCTTTTTGTGGACTTATCATTATTCTCATATGTGCACACCTTATGAAAATCAAGATTTTATTCTCAATTGTGATATCTCAAATGGTTGTCATCAATCACCAAAAAGGGGGATATTGTAAGTGCATCTAGGATATCCCTTGTGGGTTTTGGCTAATTGATGACAAACATATGAGATCCTAATGAAACTACTGAGATGATAGCAGGACAAACAAGTGAAACAGCTCGGTGCGCACAAAAAGGTGAAAAATGAAGTGGTGTTCAAAGAGAGATACTTTGATGAAGCTTGGAAGACCAAATTAGATTTTGAATGTATAGGAGTGTATGAAAGACACACTCCAAGAGCTCACAACTTTGCGCGAGGGTAAGGGATTAAAATTAACCTAACTTTCACAAAGCACCGGACTAGTCCGATCATGGATCGGACTAGTCCGTTCATCTTTCTGGAATCTCACTTATTGGAAGACCGGACTAGCCCGTGCGTCCACCGGACGAGTCCGTTGATGTTTCTGGAGTCTCTCATATTGAGGGACCGGACTAGTCCGTTGACCTTTCTGGAGTCTCCCATATGTGGAGATCGGACTAGTCCGCGGACTAGTCCGTTGAACTTTCTGGAGTTCACCTTCACACAGCATCGGACTAGTCCGAGCTTGGACCGGACTAGTCTGGCAGACTTTCTGGACTTCAAAATCCACTGAGACCGGACAAGTCCGGACTTGCACCGGACTAGTCCGGTGTTAGGGTTTTTCAACGGCTACCTTTTGGAAACCCTATAAATAGAGAGTCCACGGCTTTCCTATTGTAACACACGTCGAATACTGATCAAAGAACAAACCCTAGCGCCGCCACTTCGTCCCAAGAGCCCAAAACACATCTCCCCACACATCTAAAGTGCAAAAAGAGTGAAATCAATTGAACACTTGGATTCGGGATTGGGAGATCGTCGTTCTTTCATTGCGAGCTCTTTGGGTTTGATCTTTCTACACTCATACTCTGCATTGTAATACTTTTGAGTGTATTTGATCACTTCTTTCATTGTAATTCTCGTGGGAGCCCTCAACGTGTGAGGTTGCCCCACAAACTTGGTGATTACCCGTGATAGTGGAATCAAGTCGGCCTTCGTGGTGACTTGAAGAGGGAAAGGGTTGGAGACCCGGCTCTATGTGAGTTTCCTCAACGAGGATGTAGATCTCGTGGTGAGATCGAACCTCGGGAAAAATTCGTGTGTCTTGCGCCTTATTTCATTTAAATTTTGTTCATTAGATCACTTGAGTGCTAAAACATCAACCTAAGGCAATTGTAAATTTTACCTGCATTCTTATATTAATCTCAAATAAAAATATCAGTTGTTCTCATTTCCGCTGCTAAAGAAATTTAGTTTCCCAAATAACACCTGATCAACACACATATTTTTAGCACACCGGACAAGTCCGCCCACACTACCGGACTAGTCCAGCCAACCAAGTTTTAACGATTCTATTAAGTGTGCAGGAAATTCAAAAGGCATATTCACCCCCGCCCCTCTAGGCCACATTCAATAGTCCAGACATCAATATATAAAAGACCAAACTAGCAGAACACACAAAAAGGAAACAGTCCATATAGTCCATATATCAATATACCAGAACACACAAAACAAACAGCTTATGAGCTAATAAAAATATACCAAGAAAAAGTAAGGAAACTACATTTACCTTGCAGCATGGTGGGCTGGCTGGGTGGAGAAGTGGCGGTGCGGGGTTGAGCGGCGGCGCGGCAGTATGGGCTGGGCGGCGGAGCGACGGCGCAGCGCAGGGGAAATTCAACAGATTGCGTTTTGACTGCGGTGAGGGGTCCTTATATAGACATCGGTTTTTCACAGGCAATTTTTAACTTTATCTCAGGGTGGTTTTACTTACCAACCGCCTGGAAAGATATTTAATCAAGAATATTAATTAAAAGAAGTAAATATCTTCACAGGCTGTTGGTACTTAATAACCGCCTGAGAAGATGTTTATCTGAGGCGGGTGTTACTAACCAACCGTCTGAGATAATGCCCGATACTGTTCTTTACTAAGGGGGCCGCGCGGAGTGGTAGATGGAGCAGTTGGTTTACCGCGCATTGAAAGGTCACACCTCGGAAAAAAAGGTCGCGCACGGACTTTCACAGGCGCATTCGATGATTCTTTCTTCTACATTTGACTGAACATATTTGTATCATTTAAACATGTATGAATTTTGTTAATTTTTTTAAAAGCATTCCAACATGTCAAACTTCAAATTATCCATCATTGTACCTAAATGCTCATATACATATGAGGTATTCAACAAATTATGAACACACATTGATTCATAAAAATTTTAAAAAATCTGAAAAAATTCATAGAGGTTGGTATGATGAGTAAAAATGTCCACTGAAAAAATAAATGAAAAAAGCATTATATTCATCAAGATAGAAAAATGAAAAATATCATTTGTTGTATGTTTTTTATGTTCTGACCAATTTCAAAAAATTTATGAAGTGAAATTTAATGGTAACCTTTACTTATCAAAAATATTACAATAAAGTGGAATTTTGCCTTTTTAAAGGACCCACATTTAATCAAGAATATTAATTAAGAACAAGTAAATATCTTCACAGGCGGTTGGTACTTAATAACCGCCTGAGAAGATGTTTATCTCAGGCGGGTATTACTTACCAACCGTCTGAGATAATGCCTCATACTGTTCTTCAGTTTCCTTATCCCTTGCTTCTTTTTTATTTAGATTTCAATATAAATACTCAAACATGTTTAGATTCTGCAAATTGTGTCCAAATTCGATGATTCTTTCTTCTACATTTGTAAAAAATTAATATCTACCACCTGAACAAAATATTTTTAAAACTTGTATCGTTGACATTGTAATGTTTTGGTATTTATCAAATTAATTTCTACTCACATATTATTCACATTTGTGTATCTCATAAAAAAAAGTTCCTTCACTCAAAATTGTTGGTATGAACATATTTGTATAATTTATACATGTATGAAATTTTTTAATTTTTTTAAAAGCATTCCAACATGTCAAACTTCAAATTATCCTCCATTTAACTAAATGCTCATATACATATAAGGCATTCATCAAATTATGAACACACATTGATTCAAAAAAAATTTAAAAAAATCTGAAAAAATTCATAGAGGTTGATATGATGAGTAAAAATGCCCACTGAAAAAATAAATGAAAAAAGCATTATATTCATCAAGATAGAAAAATGAAAAATATCATTTGTTGTATGTTTTTTATGTTCTGACCAATTTCAAAGAATTTATGAAGTGAAATTTAATGTTAACCTTTACTTATCAATAATATTACAATAAAGTGGAATTTTTCCTTTTTAAAGGACCCACATTTAATCAAGAATATTAATTAAGAAGAAGTAAATATCTTCATAGGTGGTTGGTACTTAATAACCATCTGAGAAGATGTTTATCTCAGGTGGGTATTACTTACCAACTGTCTGAGATAATGCCCGATATTGTTCTTCAGTTTCCTTATTCCTTGCTTCTTTTTTATTTAGATTCCAATATAAATACTCAAACATGTTTAGATTCTGCAAATTGTGTCCAAATTCGATGATTCTTTTTTCTATATTTGTATAAAATTAACATCTACCACCTGAACAAAATATTTTTAAAACTTCTATAGCTGACATTGTAATGTTTTGGTAAATATCAAATAAATTTCTACTCACATATTATTCACATTTGTGTATCTCATAAAAAAAAGTTCCTTCACTCAAAATTGTTGGTATGAACATATTTGTATAATTTATACATGTATGAATTTTTTTAATTTTTTAAAAGCATTCCAACATGTCAAACTTCAAATTATCCACCATTCTAACTAAATGCTCATATACATATGAGGCATTCATCAAATTATGAACACACATTGATTCAAAAAAATTTAAAAAAATCTGAAAAAATTCATAGAGGTTGGTATGATGAGTAAAAATGTCCACTGAAAAATAAATGAAAAAAGCATTATATTCATCAAGATAGAAAAATGAAAAATAGCATTTGTTGTATGTTTTTTATGTTCTGACTAATTTTAAAGGATTTATGAAGTGAAATTTAATGGTAACCTTTACTTATCAATAATATTACAAGAAAGTGAATTTTTGCCTTTTTAAAGGACCACATTTAATCAAGAATATTAATTAAGAAGAAGTAAATATCTTCACAGGCGGTTGGTTCTTAATAACCGCCTGAGGAGATGTTTATCTCTGGTGGGTGTTACTTACCAACCGTCAGAGATAATGCCCGATACTGTTCTTCAGTTTCCTTATCCCTTGCTTCTTTTTTATTTAGATTCCAATATAAATACTCAAACATGTTTAGATTCTGCAAATTGTGTCCAAATTCGATGATTCTTTCTTCTACATTTGTATAAAATTAACATCTACCACCTGAATAAAATATTTTTAAAACTTGTATAGCTGACATTTTAATGTTTTGGTAAATATAAAATTAATTTCTACTCACATATTATTCACATTTGTGTATCTCATAAAAAAAAGTTCTATCACTCAAAATTGTTGGTCTGAACATATTTGTATAATTTATACATGTATGAATTTTTTTAATTTTTTTAAAAGCATTCCAACATGTTAAATTATCCACCATTCTAACTAAATGATCATATACATATGAGGCATTCATCAAATTATGAACACACATTGATTCAAAAAAATTTAAAAAAATCTGAAAAAATTCATAGAGGTTGGTAGGATGAGTAAAAATGTCCACTAAAAAAATAAATGAAAAAAACATTATATTCATCAAAATAGAAAAATGAAAAATAGCATTTGTTGTATGTTTTTTATGTTTTGACTAATTTCAAAGGATTTATGAAGTGAAATTTAATGGTAACCTTTACTTATCAATAATATTACAAGAAAGTGGATTTTTGCCTTTTTAAAGGACCACATTTAATCAAGAATATTAATTAAGAAGAAGTAAATATCTTCACAGGCGGTTGGTACTTAATAACCGCATGAGAAGATGTTTATCTCAGGCGGGTATTACTTACCAACCGTCTGAGATAATCTTCTTCTCAGACGTGTTTTAATTAACGATGAACACACTACACATTCATTCATTCACACAGTTGAAGAACACACAAGATACTCATTCATTAACAATATTCAATCACACATCTCACAAAAGAACACACAAGATGCACAATATTTATACAAGAACACACAAGAACACACAAGATACACAAGTAATATTCAATCACA
Organism: Tuctoria greenei; assembly: GCA_036927565.1. Lineage (NCBI taxonomy): Eukaryota > Viridiplantae > Streptophyta > Magnoliopsida > Poales > Poaceae > Tuctoria > Tuctoria greenei. Next base: position 208,017,348 of record JAYESD010000003.1, read on the forward strand.
TAGATGAACAAAGATAGATTTTATTCATTAACAATATTTACAAAACGGAAGCAACTAAAAACAACAAAGAGAAAAACTAATTAAATCCTACTCCTACTCCTACTCCTACTCCTACTCCTCTTCCTCCTCCTCCTCCTCCTCCTCCTCCTCCTCCTCCTCCGGCGGCGACTCCGGCGCCGGTGCAATAGGAGACAGGACCGGTTGCAACGGCTGCACTGGCTGCATCGGCGGTGCAACCCCGAGGTTGCTAGTCGTCGCCTCCACCAGCATTCTACGGCCCTCGGGGCCAAGAACCTGGGCCATCATCGCAAACAGAATGTCGAGACGATCAGCCACCCCCGTGAGGGCGTAGAGGTAGTGGCCCATGGTACCCATTCCAAGATACTCTGGAAGGGTACCCAGCCCCAAGGCACTCATGGCGCGAGATGTATTGTTGTACGCCTCTCGCGCCATGAGGAGGCGCTGCTGGGTGTTGATCTTCTCAGGGGAGCTACAACATAGTTTCTTGCAAGGTGGCTCCCTCGGAGGGCTTGGCGGCGGAAGGTCGGCCATAGTGGTGTTGGATCGTCGGAGCGGATGAAGACGGAGAAAACAAGAGGATTCAAAGTGAGTGAAACGCTTGTGGAGATCTAAAGGGTGATAGCGCGTCTTTAAGGCCACGTGAAGCAGTTGGTTCACCGCGCATTGAAAGGTCGCGCCTCAGGGAAAAGAAAGGTTGCGCCTCGGGGAAAAGAATGGTCGCGCACGGACGTCGACACGTCTTCACACGCGGTTGGTACTTAATAACCGCCTGAGAAGATGTTTATCTCAGGCGGGTATTACTTACCCATCGCCTGAGATAATTGAAACTTCTCAGGCGGTTGGTAAGTAAAACCTGCCTGAGGTAACAATCTTCTCAGGTGGTCGGTACTTAAAATCCGCCTGAGAAAATGGGAGTCTATATATACCCCTCGGCAGCGTTGGAAAAACCTAACCCGGACGAAACACTTAGACGCCGTTAGGCTGCCAAAATTTCGTTTGTCGCCAAGTGTTCGCCCTTGTCACTTCTAGGTACGCCGTCGAGCTTCACCGTCGCCGAGCTTCGCCGTCGCCGCCGAGCTTCGCCCTCGTCACTTCCAGGTACGCCGAGCGAAGCAATTGCCATCGCCGCCGAGCTTCAAGGTAAACCCTAAACCCTTGGACCTTCCATCCTCCTTCGCCGTGCCGCCTCCCTCTCCGCCCTCGCCGCCGCCTTGCATATCCTTGGTTAGGGTTCGGGAATTGGAAAATGGTAGGCATCCTTGGTTAGAGTTCGGTGGAATTCGAAAAACTCTCAAGTTCGGTGGCATCTTTGGTTAGGGTTCGGTGGGTAGGCATCCTTGGGTTGTCGGTGTACTTCCATCAATTCTACGCAGCAGCAGTTCCAGCAACCCAATGTCCTCACCTGACCGGAATTCGAATACGTAATGAACTGGAATATTGATGGTGACTCACACTCGATACACAAAATGAGTTAGGTTGAGGGGGTAACTGCAATGAGAACTCTATTGGAAGTTGGTGTGTCCATCTTCTAGCGGTGCTGGATGCCAAACATATGATGTGTCACTCAAATACGTAGGATTGTGATGATAACGGCCATATTGGCACAATTGAACAAAATTAGTGGCTACGATTTGCATTTTTTAGTACAATTGTCAAATTGAAATACATGAACACGTACAATAAACATATATGTATCTTATCCTTTGGAGAATGATATATTACTATGTTGAATAATTCTTACTGATAGTGTAGCTGTTATATGACTATGAGTTTGTTTATTGAATAGCTTATTCAATCATGATGATGTGAAGAATTACAGAAGGATTGCATGCGTTAAAACAATTATGTATCCCATTATTGAACTCAACTTAATATTAAGGCATTTCACAGGAAAAAAGTTTATGTACCCATTTATGATTTGTTAGCACCATTTGTATCAAACTAGATATATTGGGACTTCATTTTTGTTGGATGATCTGGGTATCTGGTGCACCCAGTAGAGGAGTCGAACTTGGACTTTGGACAAAGTTGCAGAAACACCAGTCTAGGGGTATATGATTGTTCTAGATAAAGCAGATTTCATCCTTAACGATATTAGTAGAGTCCTACTCTGAATAGAGTTAGGAGTCAGATTCAGTTTAGGAACCACTCCTAGTCCTAGTACGAATTGAGTTACAATCCATATAGGATTTGGAGTCACATGAAGGGGGATTTCAAAAATAAGCCCCCAAACCCTCGACCTGGTTAATCCCATCCTATCAGAAATATTCCACCAAAGGTTTCATATGCCCAGACTTGATCAAGTCACCTAAACCTCGTGAACCTCTAGAAATCACCAAGTTTATCACTATAGGAGGCGCCGACTTCCCTGTCCTGTTTTCTAAACAGCCAGGACAATTGACCATCCCAGAAATCCTTGGTGCCATCATATGTGGGGTACGTAATGCCTTTAATGATGGCTGAACCTGCTGCCATGATGAGCCCATTTGGTGCGGCTGCGCACACCGGGATTAGATTTTGGCGAATGTTTCCGGATTCCTGATTCGTTTGAGAATGTGGGTCTTTTATCTCTTTTTACCGTGCAAATCCCACGGTTGTAGAGATGATCGCTGAAAAAGAGTGTCTCTTCTCGCCTGCAGCTACCTCGCCTCGCCTCACCTCACCATCCAAATCCAAGTGCCACACTTTGCGATTCTTGATACTAGAAAAAGGCTGGAGGATTTGATTTTTGTCCCTTGCTTGATCAGTTATAGGTCCGAAGCTAGGCGTCGCCTAGTAAACCTCAAGAACGTGGTCGCCACTCTGAACGAAGCTAGCCTATTTAGAATGAAAAGATAAAATTGCCATTGATGGTGATCAACTTTAACATGCTTGTCACCCTCGCAATGTATAGGAACCTTTTGGTCAGTCGCCTTAAACCCTAGAATGCCTCATCAAATCCTAGAATGCTTCCATCTTTTTCTTCATGCAACACTTCATGTAGAGTTAATATGCTATTTATTAGATTTTTTGTCTTATTAGATCTAGCATGGAAAGCCCTAAGAATACTAGTCCTGGTAGTAACAACAAAGAAGACAATATGGAGTTTACTGACTCCAGCAGTTCAGGCTGCTATCACAGTCCATCGGATCCTTTTCCGAATATAAAAATTAAAAAGACTTTAGTGGATCTAGACCCGGAATATGATCCTACCGACGAGGTATGGATCACGAATCTTAACTTCAGCAGTTCAAGTTAATGTTGGTTGTCAAGTATACGAAGTCTTACATTTTTTTCTACCTAGATTAATCGCGAAGACAATGAGGTGACATCGGCTCCTAAAACCGAAGAAGGTTCTCAAACTGATGAATCCTCAGCTTCACTCAAGCGGAAACGAGGGAAACGAGGTCCCAATAAGGGTCCATTGGACCGCTCATGTACATAACAAGGGTCGGTCCAGGTGGGCTTCCCCAAGAACCACTGGATTCAGTTACCAAGTACCGTAATGCATGCGGTTTTCTTGTTAAGGAGGTTGTGCCGATCACAACCAAGAATTGGAGGAAATTACATGAGCAGACAAAGAATGAGTTGTGGGAAAAGATAAAGAAACAATTCAAGTTCCCAAAAGGCACAAAAGAAGCTGTAAAGAAAGCAACATTGGTCTCTTGCGGCAAGAAGTTTCGATGCTGGAAGAGTGAAATGAATGCTTATGTTAAGGCCGATAAGGTCCCTAGCCCGAGGAAGATGGGAAAATCACACAAGCTCAGTGGCAAGAGTTTGTTCGTCAAAAGAGCACACCTGATGCTAAAGCTCTAAGTGCAACTAGGTCAGAGCTTGCAAAAAAGAACAAATACCATCATCGCTTGGGGTCTACCGGATATGCCCCCAAAGTCTAGAAATGGAATAAGATATTAGACGAAATTACCATAAAAGGCAATCCTCACCCATTAGAAGGGTGCGATAAGCGAACTCAACGCTGGGTCTTTGCTCGGTCAGGTTTGACCAGCGAGGGCAAACTTGAAAAGCCCGACTCTCTTAATGAAGTAGAGGATAAAATGAAAGAAGTAATTGAAAAGCAACAGAAGGGTCTCTTCAAGCCGAAGAGGGAGAATGACCAACTTACCGCTATCTTAGGAAACCCAGAACACAGCGGACGGGTTCGAGCGGTCTCTTCTCAAATGTCTTGGCTAGATGGTTTCCCTAAAGATAAAGACACATATAGAAGACGTGAGAAGTTTAAGAAAACACTTGATGAAACGATTGCTCAAACGATCAAAGAAAATATGCAAGAAATAATGGAACAACTTAGACAATCAGGACAATTAGTGGCACCGAGTACAGTGATGGTTCCGGTGCAAAAGGAGCAATTAGTATCTCCAACTGCCTACCCTAGCAGTGTTGGTTCCGTGCCAGGCTCAGGGTCAACCCATAAGTTCCCTGTCGATGATATTGCTAACAACAAATCTTGTCGTCTTCTTGTCCCGATAGGCAGAGCAGGGAACAAAACCAAAATGGTTGCCACTGCTATGGCAAAGCCTGATCGTGACTTCAATGGGAATCCACTTCCGTTGTATTATGCTGTGGTGCAAGTTCTTCAGATCATTGATAATGATTATGAAGATTATAAAATAGACCACGTTACACCTGAGGGGATCGCGACTCTGGGGCAGGCTATCAACCAATTAATCCTTTGGCACCGATGCGATATCGTGTTGGACGATGAGCCAATTTCTAGCCCCGTCGCATCTCCAAATACTGCAACCCCGTCTTCTAAGGCAAAAGTGCATTAAGATCCACTCCCAGTCCAAGAAGATCCACTCCCCCTATGTCTCAGCAAGGATGATATCCAAGAGCAACAAGTTGGACAACAGCTTCAAGCAGTACCAGAGCAAGCTGTTGCGAGTAAAGAGCAACTAGTTGAGCAACAGCTTGAAGTAGTACTAGAGCCAACTGCTGGGAGTAAAGAGCAATCAGTTGAACAACAGGTTCAACAACAAGCCAGTGTCCAACTTCCGACGACTACTCCTCGATCATCAGTGCCTATCAAAGTTACCCCATACGAAAATAAGAAACCTTCATTAGAAGTGTCAAAATATTTGGAAACTATGAAGGAAAATATTATAAAATCGAGTGCATCTCGTTCTTCTCATGAGCCATCATTAGGAGATATCGAGGAGTGGGAAGAAGACGATGTCATGTATAATCGGCGGACGACATTAGTTAAACCAGGAGTTCCAATATACAAGTTTGAGGATGTTCTTCCTGAATTTAAGAATGGGAAGCCGTTTATGACATCCGTACAACTGAGCAAACAACCCGTACAGCTCAGAAGAATGCATGAGTGGTACATCACTGCCAGCACAAAATATGGTATTAATTGCGTCACATTTCATATTCCAAAAGAAGCATTCTAAAGCACTGGAGTGGATAGACGAGTCATTTTATTTGAAGAGCTGCATGCCCTTTTCCATCGGGACATGCTCGAAATCAACCTGCTACTCGTCTGGTGCTTGTAAGTGCTCTAATATTTTGTATTTGCTTTTCTTACTACACACATACGCATTTCATGAGATTGTAACAATTCTGGACTTCTTCAATAGGATGGAATACATGGATAATGAAAAGTTGGAGCGCAAGACAGGTATCCTTGACCCTACTAGGATTGCAAAGTCGTTATTCGACGTCCAGGCGAATCGAGACTCAGCACAGTACAAACACATGAAAAAAAAAGATTTTGACAAATTAATCGCAAAACTTAAGAAGGATAGAAAGACAGAAGTTGAAGCTTACATAGGACATGCGATGTTTAACTTTGTCAGAGATGGCAAGGACCTCGTAAAGGCTCCGTACCACTTTGAGTAAGTTCGACACATGACATTGAAATAGCAATTATTGGTAATTGTTCACATGTGTGTTTGTATGTTTGCAGTAATCACTACATAATGATCTTCATCAAGCCAACGCAGGGAATGGCAATAGTCTTGGACTCGGCCGATTTCTCACCAGATCGTTACAAAAATTTCCTTTCTATTTTGAAACTGTACGTTTATTCAATAATTTTAATTTACGCACATTTAGAATGTGTTGACAAGTTTTATATGACATTTCTTGTATTACAGCGCTTGGCGGTTTTACGCGGAACAGCTTGGCGGTCAGAGACCTCCTAATACGAATGCATTGGACATTAAAACGTATTATGCTTGTCCGAAGCAGCCTGCTAGGAGTGTCTTATGCGGGTATTATGTATGCGAGCATCTTCGGACCGCCGGCGTATATAGAGTGAATCGTGAGGATGTAAGTTATCCTTAATGTCGATACCTTATTCTTTTACTTTTGTGTTTCATTTTCATTGTAACTAGCATAGTTTAATGCTTATATTCTCTGCTGTTCAATATTACCAGAAACATTATTTTCATATTTTGATTCCAACTTTAAAATTCAATTGCTCATAGTACAACTGCTCCAAAAATACCAAATAAATTCATGTATACTCTCACTTTGATCTATACTTTGAGATTGTTCAAACCAATACATTCTAAACCTTGTTATGTGTTATATTGCAGCACACGAAGAATCTGAACGAAGAATGGCTGGTTTGTAGAAGTATTCCTAGTGGAGGAGCCGACAAGATTGCTGCTGAACTCTGTCAGTTCATTTGTCGTGAAATTTTGCACAAAAAGGGAAGTTCTTTGATGAGAATTCTGCAGCAGCTGATGTGCCAGAACTTTGCGACTATGCCAATAGAAACAGTTTTTAGTGAAAACTTGTAAACTTTGAGATGAATTGTATATGTAACCTGTACATATGTATATTGTTTTAGTGAAATTGACTTCTGTGATGATAATATTGTTGACTTTTGTTCTGTGATGATATTGTTGTTTTTTGTTCTGTGATTATATTGAATTGACCTAGAAATTAGAAATAACAACAGTAGTACTGCATAGGTTATACCTTATCACAGGCGGTTATTAACCAACGGCTAGGCAGTGAAAAACAATTATCACAGGCGGCTAGATACAAGTAAAGAACCATATGTGATAACCTAATTTTCACAGGCGGTGACTGTTATGGTAGAAACCGGTTGCGTTAAAAGGTCTTCACAGATGGCTGATGTAGGTAAATGTCCGCCTGTGATAACACCATTATCATAGGCGGTTAGTTATGCTTCAATATCTGCCTTTGATAAGACATTTATCACAGGCGGTTATATATGCTGCACGACCCGCCTGTGATAAAATATCTTCACAGGCGGCTAGCCTAAGTAAAGAACCGCCTATGATAATGTGTCTTCACAGGCGGCTAGCCTAAGTAAAGAACCGCCTATGATAATGTGTCTTCACAGGCGGTATCACTTCTCCGCCTGTGAAATTGCGGATTATCATAGGCTCTTCGTTTCAGGCGGTTTTAAAAGCCGTTTGTGATCATAGGTTTGGAGCCGCCTGTGATGAGGCTTATTGTACTAGTGTTTGGCTTTGTATCAACGGGTGTTGGAGAAGCCTTGCAGCTGATCATACCCGCGCGCTGAATAATTTCTTCTGCATATGATTCTTAGTCGAGGAAAAAACCTGAGCTGGTCCTGCGCACATGTATGCCAAGGAAATAGTTGAGAGGTCCCATATCTTTGATAGCGAACCTGCTGTTGAGCTGTTGCACGATATGCTGAAGCATGGACGTCGATGATGCGGCAAGGACTATATCGTTGATGTAAAGAAGCAGGTAGGCCGTCAAGTCTCCCTTTTTGTAAACAAACAGTGAAGTGTCTGATGTGGTTCCTTTGAAGCCGATGCTTGTCAGGTAGCCCGCGAATGTCTGGAACCAAGCCCGAAGAGCCTGTAAAAGACCGTATAGTGACTTCGATAAGAGGCATACATAGTCGGGGTGCTCTGGATCGATGTAGCCTGTCGGCTGAATCGTGGCCGGCTTGATGACAGGGGAGAAGGTCTGATCGAAGCCAAACCTCTGTCGCTGATGGAAGCCGCACACGATCAATCTTGCTTTACAACGATCTAGACGACCATCGAGTTCACCTTGTTCTTGAACACCCATTTGCCAGTGATGACGTTGACACCCGGCGGTCATGGGACAAGTGTCCAAGAGTTGTTGTCACGCAGTGCGCGATATTCTTCACACGCATGGCTTCCAGCCAATCGGGGTCTTTCATAGCGGCACAGACAAACGTGGGAGCTGGCACTATGGTGGTGGTGGCAGTGTTGGCATATTTGGGGTAGGGCAGGAAGATCCTTGCGCATGCACATGTAGTCATAGGGTGTTTAATGACGTGCGTTGGAGCACTGAAGGGAAGTGGGTCAACTGGCGCATGAGCGGTGGGGTTTGCAGCTTGCATGAGCGAGGGCATGTGATGCGCGGCAGGTATGGGCTGTGAAGGCAATTGCACCAGAGGGTCCGTTCCTGGAAGGGTGATACGTGATCCACGATTGGCCAGGTGGATCAGCGAGGGCTGATCTTGCTTGGGTGGCACGACTCCCGAAAGCCTCGGGTTTGTGGACGCAGGATAGAGCGTGTTGGGCGTCTGATCCATGCATGGCGCAAGATGACATGGAGAGTTGTTGTTTGCCGCCGAAACAACTCGATCCGAACGTCCGTCATCTGATGGGTGAGATACATCCGTCAGTCTCGGGGTTGTTTGCGCCTGACCCAGCCTGGGATGGATCTCACGATCCGTGCTTGGCGCACGGATTCGTGACAAGCCTGGATTGACCGCTGGAACAGCGCGATCCGTGCGAGGTGCGCGCGTATCACGCTCGTGACCGGTAGGCGGTGCCATCCGAAGGCACGATGGACACGCTCGTTGGGAGCTAGGCTGTGCCGTCTGCATTGGAACATATACCGGGTAAACATCCGGTACATGTCCCACCGGTGCGCCTGGATTGGTTGCGCCGTCCTCCACAGCTGATTTCCTGAAAGGAAAAACATCCTCCACAAAGACAACATGACGTGAAGCGAGCACACGTTGGTGACCGGGTTAAAACACCAGTACCCCTTGCAGTCACTCGGGTATCCCAGGAAAATACAGGGAGAAGAATGAGGGGCAAGCTTGTGAGGCATTGTGGCTGCGATGTCCATGTAACAAAGGCACCCAAAAAATGCGCTGGTGTTTATATGACGGTGGCTGACCGAGAAGAATATTGTATGGTGTGATGCTGCTGCGAACGCGACACGGACGGCGATTGAGGAGATATGTGGCTGTTGAAAGCGTGTCGGGCCAAAAGAATGGAGGGGCGGCGGCATGAAATAACATGCTGCACATGCTATATTTTGGAGTGCGGAGGACACGTTCTGCACGCCCATTTTGTTGAGAGGTGTATGGACAAGTTAAGCGCAAGACAATCCCATGACTAGCAAGAAATGACCGAGCGTCCACGTTATCGAATTCCTTGCCATTATCGGTTTGGAGAGAAGCAATTTGATGTTCACATGTTGGATGGTCGCGATAATGACAGGAGCTGGAATCGATGAATCAGCGAACAGATTCGAGTGGGAGGAGGCAGAGGAGCCGACAACTGAAGATGTCGGGCTGTTGGCCATCGTGGGTTAGTAGAAGGGTAGCACAAGGTGGAAGAAGGAACTACTAAGCTGATACCATGAAGGAAGATAATTGTTTGTTTCATTCATCGATGGAGAGTTTTTATACAGGAGCCCGGCAGGCCAGCGAGTCCCTGAAGGGAGGACATGATCCCGGAAGATAGGATCGTGGGTGAGTGCATACATATCCGATGCAACGGACTGCATACATGCATGCCCGGTGACGTGCATGCCTACGGCTAACAAACTTCCAACATTTCACAACAATGTCCACCGTTTCTAGTGCCTCCAGCTTAGTTATCTCCTTCAACCAGTTCGTGAGCATGAAACTGACACTACAGGAATCGCGATAATAGGCGACAGCTTGAAACCGTCATCTATAAGGACAATATCATCGTCTATAAGCTATAGACAATGGTATATGCTTATCGACGATGGTATTCGGCCGTCTACTACTATTAGTCATCTATAAGCTTATCGACGACGGTAACCATTGTCTATAAGCTTATTGATGATGGCTGGATTTAGTTGTCGTCAATAAAGGACTCCGTCCACATGGCAGTGGGGGGGGGGGGAGCTTATCGACGACGGTGGCCCGGACCGTCGTCTATAATACACTTATAGACGACGGTTTAATGCCAACCATCGTCGATACTAGATGTTATCGTCGACGGGTCTTCGGGGACCGTTGATGATAACTTGCCAGTATCGACGATGGCCGGGCAGAAACCGTCGTCGATAGACCTTATTGTCGACGATATTTCAGGAACCATAGACGATAAATTGCCAGTATGGACGACGGTGCCCAGAAAACCGTCGTCGATAGGGTATGCAATTTTTTTCCAAAAAAAAACAAAAATGCTGCTCTGGCTTCGAGGCCAGCCCTGGCTCGATGGCAGATCACACAGGCATATAAAAAAAGACGTCACAGACATATATATCACAATAAGGAGTGCCAAATACTATACAAACGCCACACTACACAATTCACGAGTTCGTGAAGCTCAAAATAAGGATTGCTGCTGCTCAACCTCTTGAATATTGCCATCCTGTAACATGGCGCAAGAATATTATGAGATTAATGTTTCTCCTCAAGCGACAAAGTAATGAAAGAAATAAAAAACATTGCACAGTGACTAAGATTGACAGTTGTATACAAGAGGTGATAGATACTGTTTTTTATGCATTTAAGCCAAATACCTTTTCATTTGCGGAGGTAACTCAGATTACAAAAACCAAAATATGCGAATTGAATTAAAAAAAGTCAGCAATCAGAAAATCAACCAACCAGCTGTAGCATGGAGCCATAAGGACTCATAACTACAACTATAACAACTGCACCTTAACTGTTAGTCCGTCACAAGAAATGCTAGAATAACCTTGTGACTTGTAAGGATAGATATTTTATTTTCACGAGAAATAATAGCATGAGCCGCACATAATGGCATCAAGAGGCCTGACCTACTTTCAGAACAAGTCTGAGCCAACAGACGCTTATTCTGTCAGAATTGCATTAAGAACTCAGTATAGCCACCTTAACTACAAGGAGAGTTACTGTCAGTCATCAGTTGGTCCTGAGAAGTACTCAAAAAGGCCAACTTTACCACTTTAACAGTAACATAACACCAGGATATCTACTCAGGCTAGTCTTCCTTCCTCCTAACAAGCCACATGACTAAGCGCGCATGCAATCCATCACAAAGTCGAATCAGATCCAAATCTAACAATCCTATCTGAACTCTTTGCAGCACACTACCCTAGTGTTGACGACACCGCCAATGCGGGCCATGAACCATGACAGTAACTAACTTATTGTGGTTGCTACAAAGAACTGACCTTTTCGGAGAAGAAATGAATTCCATTTTAAGAATTATGATATATGGGTGAAGCATGCATCATGAAAGCAGATTAGGAAAATAAATCACAACTAGCAAGGGAACACAAAGAATAAAAGAAATCATAGATTTCTCATGTCCACACTACACGCTACCCCATCCGCTGCCACCGGAGTTCGGAAAGTCCTCCTCCTGCAGTCGTCCAAGCGCCAGAAGTTGAGACGACGGAGTTTGAGCCTCCGTTCCCGATCCCTGTGATGTGCAAGTGTGGTTAGACATGCTACGAGTAAAAAATGCATATTCTACTAAATTTGAACAAATTTAACTAGTTTAAGCTATTTTGAATAATTTTGTAACTGGGTTGCTGTCGTCGGCACCAGCGGTATCACTGGCGGCGCCCATTGCATAAAGACAGGCGGTTGTCCTGGAAACATAGCCTGCAAACACAAAACAAATCATTACACATGTCATTTATATATTAAAAATGTTAAGTACAACATTTAGAATGTACCTGCATGGCAGTTTGCATCTGTAACATGAACGGGTGTTGATACTCGTCCCTAGCCCTCTACGCCTTGTCCCTAGCCCTTAGCGCTTCTTGAGTCCTTTGGAGCTCCTCTCGAAGACTCTGGAGCTCCAAATCTTGGCTCGCACGGCTGTTGCTGGACCCGCCATGATGCGATGAAGAATCCCTCAAGAAAGCCCACGCTTGCCTCGAGTCGACCACTCCATCGAAGATGGCTAACCTGCACAACGAAGTAAGAATATTAATTTTTTTGTATCTCGAAGTTGGTAACAGTAAATTAAAAATAAGAAAGCTCACCGTCCGTGAGGTTTCCCACCACCGCTTGCATACGTGGCTTCGGGGACGATTGGCGTGCTCTGCCAATCGAACTTTTCGCCTCGAATCCTCCGCGCCTCCTCACCGTACTTTGCCTGAAAATACAGAAAAATAACATTTAGAACTATTAAAGAGAATTCAATTAAGTTGAAAAAATAACTCACCAAAGTTTGTGTCGTTGTTTGAGAAGACAGCCGGTCAAGCTGCGACGGGTCACTTCCCAAGTGACCCCCCTTCCACACCTCGATAGGTGCCGGCTGTTGACCGCTCTCGTGCTCCTATCGATATATGTTAGCACAATGAAGACTATAAAATTACTTAATAGAATGGAGTAGAACTTACCATCCGTTTAGCGAGGCGTATGTAGCCATCCCCACCCAAGCGATGTTTTCCCTCCATCCCTCTACTCTCTCTATGAGTTTTAGAAAGTGCCTGGAAGCCCTCGCTCGCCCAAAGAGCACACAGGCCATGGTACGCGTCTAGACGGCTATCAAGCCATGCTACGCTGACGTGCACAAATTTATTATTGAATGAAAATATTGATCACAATCAGATAATTAAGCAAAGTAAACTAAAAACTTTACCTCCGTGTACTGCGCCTCAGTCAAGTACGTGTCAGCTGGTTCCTTCCCTAGCTCACGCTAGTTTCGATGCAACTTGAAGTACGCGTTCGTAGCTTGAATGTGAGCCGACGATAGTGACTGTGTCACGATCTTCCTAGCACAGTTATGGAAGACGAGACGAGCGTGATCCATCTGCTCGACCTCTTTCTCCAAACTATATCGTGCTTGAAAAAGAAATATACAAGTAAATGTATGTAACTAATAGTAGATTTGTATTACACAAGTATTTCTCATACTTACCATGAAGTCCTGCCAAACAGCCTCCTAGTGGTTACCATGAAGAACGTCTTGGGCCCTATAGAAGTCATCCCAAGACGTGGCAGCGCATCCGTTCACTACACCAGGGTAGTGAAAACGGACTAAACGGCCCAAGATAGGGTTCACCAGCGTGTGGTGTCCCTGGCCCGTGAACGAAGCATCCTCCCAAGTCCTGATACATGATTCTTAATTAGTATATAAATATAAGTCTAAAAGTATCTAAATTGAATTGTTAGAGATTTACTTACCTATCGCCAATTGGACGAATAATTATCCGATTGTTTGGGTTTGCAGGAGCTGGAGGAGGATCTATGGAACCGGCTCCAAAGCAAGTGACCCAGAAGTGGGGTCACCCGACTGCAATGGCTTCGAAGAAGGAGTCTTTGAAGAAGGAGGCTCCAAAGAAGAAGGCACCGAAGGAGAAGGCACCAAAGAAGGAGACACCCCAGCCTCTGCGTCCTTGGACATCGACAATTTTAAAGATTCATATTATAGAATAAAGAATTACTTATATTATTTATGTAATTAAATGTTCTTTACCTGTCGTGATCGATGTACAGGTCCACGTGATGACTCTGTTAGATGGCTAACCAACTGAGCCCGTTGAACCCTACAAAACTGACTGCCCTGGAAGACCTCATCTCCCCTCGTGGTTGTCGGTGGCAGAAAGCTCCGCGCCCCTGCCCCTCCTTGTCTGTTGCTGCTGGACGACATCCTATTTAAAGGAAAATTAGCAAATGAATTTAATAGAAAGTACAAAAATAAAAGAAGACATGAAAGAAACGTTACTTGTACTCAATTTTAAAATCCATCAGCATCATGATGTACTATGCTACGTAAACCGGACCATCGATCTTTTGTTGTGGTAGTTGCTCGCTTTCGTTGTTGTTTTCACATCTCACTAGTCTCTATGTCTTCTGCATCTCCAACTAAGTTATCGTGTCCTTAATCAGGCTCGGCGACAAAAGAGTCTGACAACTCTTGTTCTTGGTAAACAACATCAACCTCATCATCAAGATATCCAACATCGTCTGGTGTATATAACCACTCACGAGGATTCACCTTGTGTACAACCCACCAAGCTCTAAACTTTTCGCATGGATAATGTAGATAATACACTTGCTCGACTTGTTGTGCAAGGACGAAGGTGTCGCATCCTCTTAGCCGGTCCTTGTGTATGACTTCTACCATGCCAAATTGGTTTTGTCGAGTTCCATTGTTAGGATCAAACCAATCGCAGACAAAGAAAACTACGTCAAGAACCTTATTCCCTGCAAAACTAAATTCAAGGATGTTTTTAATGATCCCATAATAAGTAATTTCACGTCCTTGGTCGTCAACTGCCCTATTCACAACTCCGGTGTTACATCTTGCTCTAAAAGGACATTGAGCTTAAAATTCAGTTGAACGAATTCGAAACCCATTGATGTCGTATCGACCGCAGCTTTTAATTTTAATGGATCTGTAGGACAGTTGTCGTAATTCTTCATGGACGTCAACTTGTTTTTTGCACTGTGCATGAAACCAGGATAGGAAGTTAGGCCCCCCATGTACTCCATCACATCGCATCGATTGTATTTGTCTGCTCGTAGGTTGCTGCTTAGATTTCCAATTTTGTTGATCGAACTCACTAAATAAGGAAAAACATAATGATTAGCATAGATGTATAACACAACACGCTAATTATTATAGATGTTGAACAAACACTTACTGAAATTATCATTTATCCCCTCTATATTAGCGCACATGTACATCAAAGCAGCAATCTTATCATAAGGTTCAACATCGTAACTCGTGCCACTACAAACAATGGTGCCTCTCATTTTAAAAATAGAGAGGCTGCTACAAGGGGGGGTGCTTCATCCATATTGTACCGCAACGTAGAAATTAACATTGTGTTCTTCTGCAAAATAGACTCTTGAAAAGTATCATATCTCCTGAATGGCGTATCATTCGGCGACGCATCCTTCAACCCTTGCCCGATTGTGAACCATTGGTTTAAGACACTGTCGGTACCCTGCGTACCGGGTACCCCATGATACCACAAGAAACGCCAAGGAGTTCCACCCGTCCGAGTTGAAGACCTCCGTGTTATATAGCACTAGACCTGCATCCATCGTTTTGGTAGCTCCGGCACTGCCACGTGTAACAGAAGGCCAGACCTAATCCCTTCATAGGGAAGCTCCGGTCTTGCCACGTGTCCAATGACCCGGACCTAACCCCCAGTAGAGGGAAGCTCCAGTGCTGCTACGTGTATAGCGACTCAGGACCTGCCTCCCCACGATGGGAACCTTCAGAGCTGTCACGTGTCTAGCCTCCGGACCTGAGAAAATAACGAGGAGACTGATGGATCTCCAATGGTGTAGACATTCAAGGGATAATTAAAGCTACAGTTACAAGACCTGATTGCATATGATTAATGTCATATTACTGACACATGATCCGAGGACCCTTAAGAACGGTAACGCTGCAACTAAAGCACGTTATCACGTTGTTAATTACGCTTAATATTCACATATCATGTATTAGGCAATTAACTACTGCTAGGACCACATGTCGGGCCAGGCTAACAATATAACAGTCAGTCTTTGGACTATAAAAGGGTTGTGCCGCACGGTACAAAGGACAAATAAGCTCACACGCACACAAGCGCCATACACTCATACATACAACAACACATCCCGTGGAGTAGGGTGTTATGCTCCGGCGGCCCGAACCATGTTAAACTCCACGTGTCACTATCTTGTTCGTAATCTCACGCGCGCCCCAACCAATCAAGAACCTCCACGGGCTACGATCTAGTAGTACCGGGGGAAGTGTCAATTGCACACTTCGACATTTGGCGCACCAGGTAGGCACTCCTTGAGATTCCAAGATGGTGAACTCCGCCTCAGGATCATCCAACCGCAACACCGAGCAACATGCTGGAGGGAATCCCTCCAACGTGCAACAACCAGCAGCTGCTGTTGTCCCGGCGGGCGTCGTACTACCCCCACCACATGCTCTGGCTAACAATGCTGGACAACAGGATGGGGTCCTCGCGTCAGTCACTACATCGACGCACAATAACCCTGAGAACACGCTAATTGTTGTGCGTACTCTTCTCCAACGTCCACTGCCGCTAGGAGCACCTCAGGGTGCGATGGAGTAGTGGCGTGCTGATGTGGAACATCTGGTTGTAGCCACAGCCGAAGGCGTCAACAACAAAGGTCCTCCCCCTTAAGGGCAGGCACCTTCTCAGCATTGGATCTTGTCTGAAAGACTAGGTCCGCAAGTTTCACAGCACAGCAGACGTGCTCTATCACAACAGGTGACGGTGTCGCCCTCTGGAGCGTGTCGTACTCACACCGCATCAAGACTCTCGACGCATGATCTGTGGTCGGAGCTTGACCATCACTACAGATAGTAGGACGACTGCATCCACATCGAGCATGCTCGCAAAAGGCGGGAGGCTCAGGAAAACCCTCCTCCCTTGGGAGTAGGGGGCGGCTGCTCAGCCCTGGCCATGCATCTACGCATGGTCCGATGGCTGCAAAAGTTCTGGCCTCATCTGCCAGAGAAGTACGACGAGACTGTCAACCCCGTCGAGTTACTCCAAATCTATTCCACCTCTATTCTAGCGACAAGAGGCAATGAGGTTTGATGACCAATTACTTTCATGTGGCTCTTACTGGGACAGCTAGGTCCTGGTTCATGAGTCTTCCGCCTTACTCCATCAACAGTTAGACAGAGCTATGCAACCAGTTCACTGCCAACTTTGGGAGTTCCTACACTCGACCTCGCACAGAACTGGATTTTTTGCTGTACAACAAAAGTCGGGAGAATCGCTGCGATAATTCATTCAACGGTTTTCTTAGGTATGAAATACCATTCCTTCTATCTCTAATGCGTCTGTCATCATGGCACTCAGACAGGGTGTTAGAGACAAGAATATGCTGGAGAAGCTGGTGACGAAAGAGGTCACTAGCGTCACGAAACTCTCCAGCCTCACCGACAAATGTGTCTAGGCTGCGAAGGGCCGTGAAATGCACTCCAAGCCAGCTTCGGAGGTTAACAAAAAATCCTCCAAGGCTGAAGCCACTACCTCCGGCAAGGAGAAGCCGTCGAATGACACACCTACTGCTGCGGTAGCTGCAGTTGCGGGTGGCCGGGGGCCATGCCCGAAAAGAGACCTCGACCTCCGTCAGAAGATGGAGGCAGTCCAAAGATGTGGTGTCCGATCCACAAAATGGACAAACACAATGTGGAAGATTGTCGGGGGTCCAAAACCTTGTCGAGCACTACAACAAGGGCCGAGAAGAAGCCCTTTTCCGCCAGCGGGAAGGAAAACAAAAAGTTGACGAAGCTCCTACCGATTCGGAGCTAGGCTTCCAGGACCCCAAGAAGGTACTGAAGGTTGTGTACAACACAGTCGACGATGATTCTGACGTCTCCGACAACGAGCGTCGGAAGACCCTCAACACCACATATGCAGGGTCCTGGGATATCACTTCTCATCGCGTCCTTAAGACTATGTGGCGAGAGATGGCTACCACAACTCCTACCGCAAGGCAGAACCACATCGAAAGTGGATGGACACTCCCATCACTTTTGATGCTACAGACTGCCCCAAGAACATGATCGGAGCTGGCCAACTGCCATTGATGGTGTCTCCAACCATCAACAACATCCAGCTCTACAATGTCTCGGTAGATGGAGGGGCGGCGCTCAACCTCCTGAGCTATGAAGCGTTCGTGAAGATCCAGCTCTGACTCTCGAACCTTCGCCACTCACGTCCATTCTCTAGGGAAGGTCCAGGGACCATCAGCCCTCTCGGATCTATTACACTCTCAGTAACCTTCAGGACTCGGGAGAACTACAGGATCGAGAAGCTGGTCTTCGACGTCGCACACATCATCTTGCCCTTTAACGCCATCCTAGGCAGGCCTGCCCTATATAGGTTCATGGTCGCTGCTCATTATGGCTATTTGGTGTTGAAGATGCCGACACCTTCGGGCATCCCCCGGATCTGTGGAGATCGCACTGCGGGAGTCACTGCGCTAGAAAAACTTCACGCGCTTCCGACAGCGCAGGAGGGAGCATCCGGCAAGGAGCTAGCTGCTCAACCTCCGAGCACTCGTCACCAAGGCTCAACCTCTGCACCACGCGTGTAGTCAAGCGGTGACACCGATGTTCCCATCAAAGTCGTCCAAATTGGTTCCGATGCTGTCCAGACTACCTGTATATCGGGAGGTCTAGACAACAAATAGGAACTCGCGCTCATCACTTTCCTCCGGGGGAATGTTGACGTGTTTTCCTGGCAACAGTCACAAATGCCTGGGATCCCCATGGAGGTGATTGAGAACAGCCTAAAGATTTATCTTGACACATGGTCAGTACACCAGAAGCCCCGAAAGCAATCAGTCGAGCGACAGAACTTCATCTGATAAGAAATCAAGAAGCTGCTCGAAGCTGGTTTCATCCGGGAGGTTCATGATGTGTATTGACTACACCACCTTGAATAAGGCATGTCCAAAAGATCCATTTCCACTACCTAGAATAGATCAGATAGTGGACTCCACCTCCGTGTGTGACCTATTGTGTTTCATATATGCATATTCTGGTTACCATCAGATCCAAATGTCTAGGTAAGATGAAGAGCATACTGCCTTCATAATAGTAGATGGACTGTATTGTTACACTGCCATGCCTTTCGGTCTCAAAAATGCTGCTTCAACTTTTGTACGAGCAATGTACAAAATATTTGAAGAGCTCATTAGGAACTTTGTGGAGGTCTATGTCAACGACATCATCTTGAAGGTGAAGAACAAGGAGTCACTCCTTGACAACCTACAAGCCGTCTTCGACGAGCTGCGCATGACTCACACTAAGCTAAACCCAAACAAATGTGTCTTTGGGGTTAGCTCCGGGAATCTCTTCGGATTCTTGGTGACTCACCGAGGAATTGAGGCAAACCCGGTTAAGATTAAGGCCATTGAAGACATGCGGCCCCCAGCCCGCATCAAGGATGTCTAGAAGCTTACTGGATGTTTAGCTGCACTCAGGCGGTTCATCTCAAGACTGGCGGAGCGCGCGCTACACTTATTTAAGTTATTGAGGAAGACCGGGCCATTCCATTGGTCCGAAGAAGTAGAAAAGGTGTTCCAAGATCTTAAACAGCTCCTCACCACACTACCAATCCTAGTAGCTCCGAACCCTGGTGAGCGTCTACTGCTTTACATTTCTACAACTATGGAGGTTGTCAGCATGGTCCTGGTCGCGGAAAGACCGGCACCATCTCTAGTTCAGGAGCCCAGACCCCTCCGGGAGGGTCCGGAGCTACCTGAAGGCGAGTCTGGGTCCCAGCCCCAGGCAGAGATCTTCAAGGTGAAATGCTAGAGGATCAACCTTTCTCATCTAAGGGAGTTCACATGGCTGATCAAGAAAATTTGGACTCTTCTAGGAGAGTCCGGGTTGAACAAGAGGAAGTTTCGGACCCCTCCGAAAGGGTCCGTGAAGCTCAACAAGAAGGTCCAGACCCCTCCGGGAGGGTCCGGGTTGATGAAGAAGAAGCTTCGGGCCCCTCCGGGAGGGTCCGGACCGTCCAGGGCCCAGTGTACTTCATCAGTGAAGTACTTCACGATGCCAAGACTCGATACATTGAGGTGCATAAGCTACTTTATGCAGTTCCTATTGCCTCAAAGAAGCTTTGTCATTATTTCCAAGCTCACAACATATCAGTGGTAACCTCCTATCCAGTGTGTGCCATACTTCACAATCCCAACTCTACTAGGAACATCGCCAAGTGGGTAGCGGAATTGGCAGAATTCGATCTCGAATTCTTGCCGCGACAAGCTATCATGAGTCAAGCCTTGGCTGATTTCGTGGCAGAGTGGACACCTTATCCATCAAATCCTGGGGGCCCCAGTGAGCAGAAGCCGGAACCCAAGGTCCCAGTCTTCACTGAACCTCACTGGATTCTCTACTTCGACGGCTCCATGGAGAAACAGGGGGCCGGAGCTGGGATACTTTTCCTCGCTCCGACTGGGGAGAAGGTCAAATATATGGTGCACCTTGATTTCAAGGCGACCAACAACATGGCGGAGTACGAAGCTCTCATTTATTGGATCAAGGTGTCGCTTTCATATGGCGTCGTGCAGTTGCTAGTGATGGGTGACTCGCAGCTCATCATCAAGCAAGTCAAAGGTGAATGCAGCTGCAACAACCCTCAACTTGCTCCTTATCTCCTAAAAGTCCAGAAGCTCCATAAGGACTTCCACGTGCTAGACCTATGCCATGTTCAGCATCTCAACAACACTGAAGTCGATGAACTCTCGACAAAGGCTTCAACTGGAGCTCCAGCCCTCAATGGAATTTTTCAGTACCCTGAGTACCGTATACCCCTTGAGATTGCAAAGATCTCAAGGAAATGTCATCTACTTGATTTGAAGACCTTCGGGGGCCCACATGTCTGACATAACCGGACCCACTTCCCCAACATGGTTAGTCCCAGGGTTGCCATGTCTACCATCAAACCGGAGTTACCGCCCACAAGGGGAAGCTCCGGGCTATGTACCATAAAGGCACCCCCAGACCTAACCCCAGACTGAGGGAAGCTCCGGAACTGACACGTGTCTGGTGGCACCGGACCTATCTGTTCCCCACAGTATGCTCCGGAGCTGCCACGTGTCCAACCGTCGGATCTTCAGCCTCAAACCTCCGGTAGAATCCACAACGGCTCCGGATCTTCAAAGGGGAATCAAGGACTTCAAGACCTGATTAAGTGTCATTAATACTATATTAATGACACACAATCGGACAACCCTTATTACCAGTAATGGCGCTGTCAAAGCCCATAACTCGGTCATTAAGGGTAATTAAGCGCATCAAATGTGTATCAATATCAGTAGCTGCCGGGGCCACATGTCGGGCCAGGCCAACTTGTAACGGCATGTCCTTGTACTATAAAAGGACAAGCCAACGATACATAGAAGGGGGGGGTCTGATTGAGACTGATAAGATCTGATCTGGTCGGATTGGCTCACACGCGCTCTCAACTCACGTCACCTGAGTTGAGTTCATACATCCAATACAACACCAACACACCCCGTGGAGTAGGGTATTACGCTCAGACGGCCCGAACCACATAAATCTTTGTGTCTCCTGTGTCACTTTACATTTCACCTTCTTGAATCTCCGCGCGCCCACACCGAACCTCAACCTCCGCAAACACTTTTAGTAGTGTCGGGAGATCTGCCGGATCAAAACCACCGACAGTTGGCACGCCAGGTAGGGGGGCCTGAGATTTCAAGAATGGTGAACTCAGCTGCTGAATCATCCAATGGTCATCCCACTGTTCAAGCTACTGGGGGCAATCCCTCCAATATGCAGCCACCAGCAGGAACCTCAGTTCCAGCAGGAGTCACACTTCCACCACCGCCGCCTTCACCAGCAAATCAAGCTGGGCAGCGTGATGGTGCACCGGCGTCAATCAATGCGTCGGTGAATCATGACAACCCGGAACACGCGCTCCATGCAGCACGTGCTCTCCTTCAGTGCCCACCACCTCCGGATGCATCCCGGGATGCAATGGAGCAGTGGAGGTCCGATGTGGAACACTTGGTTGCAGCAGCACCCGACCGCTTCAGTAACCAAGGTCCTCCTCCTTCAGGACGGGCCCCGTCGCAGCGATGGACCTTGTCTGGCAGACTTGGTCCGCACGTTTCCAACAACAGGAGACGTGCTGCGTCACAGCAAGTGACGTCATTGCCCTCCGGGGCGCGACGCACTCACACGGTATCAAGGCTTTCAACTCATGACCTTCGGGCGGAGCTTGATCGCCGATACCGACAACAAGACGGCCGAGTCCATATCGAGCGTGCTCGTGAAAGACGAGAAGCTCAGGACATTTCTACTCCTGAAGGAGTAGGAGGAGGCTGTTCAGCCCTGGCCATGCATCTACGTATGGTCAGGTGGCCACAGAAATTCCAGCCTCATCTGCCGGAGAAGTTTGACGGGACCGTTAATCCTGTCGAATTTCTTGAGATTTACTCCACTGCTATCTTGGCAGCTGGAGAAAATGAGGCCGTAATGGCCAACTATTTTCCAGTGGCCTTAACTGGGACCGCCCGGTCCTGGTTTATGAGCCTTCCACCCAACTCCATCAACAGTTGGGAGGAGTTGTGCCGACAGTTCACTGCCAACTTCGGGAGTTCATACACCCGACCAGGCACCGAACAGGAACTTTTTGCAGTCGTGCAAAAAGGGGGAGAATCTCTGTGATCATTCATCCAAAGATTCTCTCAGGTACGAAACACTATCCCTTCTATCTCTAGCGCTTCTGTCATTGTGGCATTTAGACAGGGCGTACGGGATAAGAAGATGTTGGAGAAACTGGTGATCAAGGAGATCACCAGTGTCACGGAACTCTTCAGCTTGGCCGACAAATGTGCCAGAGCTGCAGAGGGCCGTGAAATGCACTCCAAACCACCTCCCGAGGATCGCAAGAAATCCTCCAAAGGCAAAGCCACTACCTTCGGGAGTGGAAAAAAGAAGAAAAAGACCAACGACAAGAAGAAGCCGTCGGCCGGCGCATCTAATGCTGCAGCTGCTGCAGCTCCAGGTGGCCGGGGGCCACGCCCCGGGAAGTGACCTCGACCGTCTTCTGAAGACGGTGGCAAACCCAAGGTGTGGTGTCCAATTCATAAGACGGACAGCCACAATTTGGAAGACTGCCGGGAGGTCCAAAACCTTGCTGAGCGCTACAACAAGCGTCGGGAAGAAGTTCCTTTCCGACAGAGGGAAGGAAAACAAAAAGTTGACGAAGCTCTGGCTGAAGAGGAGTTAGGTTTTCAGGATCCTAAAAAGGTCCTGAAGGCCGTCTACACCTCCGTCGACGACGATTCTGACGTCTCTGACAACGAGCGTCGGAAGACCATGAACACCATTTTTGGTGGATCATGGGACATCACCTCCCGCCGCATCATCAAGACAATGCGTCGGGACATGGCCGCCGTAGCTCCTACAGCCAGGGCGGAGTCTCATCGGAAGTGGATGGATACAACCATCACTTTTGATGCTTCGGATTGCCCTTGAAGCATGGTTGGAGCAGGCCAATTACCTTTGATGGTATCTCCTACCATCAATAACATTCAGCTCCACCATGTTATGGTAGATGGAGGTTCGGGGCTGAACCTCATAAGCTTCGAAGCTTTTACCAAGCTTCAGCTCTGACCTTCAGATCTTCACCCCTCCCGACCTTTCTCCGGAGTAGGTCCGGGAGCCATTACCCCACTCGGTGCTATTACTCTCCCCGTTACCTTCAGGACCCGGGAGAAGTATCGCACTGAGAAGTTGGTCTTTGACGTTGCTCAGATCAACTTACCTTTCAACGCCATCTTGGGTAGGCCTGCCTTGAACAATTTCATGGCAGCTGCTCATTATGGCTACCTGGTGTTAAAGATGCCAACACCAGTAGGCGTTCTCCGGATCTGCGGAGATCGCACTGCCAGAGTAACCGCTCTGGAAGAACTTCATGCACTTACTACAGCGCAAGAGGAGGACTCCAGGCAGGAGCAAGCTCCAAAACCCCCGAGCATTCGTCAACGAGGCTCGACTTCTGCACCTCGTGTGCAGCCAAGCGGCAACACCGACATTCCCGTCAAAGTCGTCCAAATCGATTCCGATGCCGCTCAGACCACCCGTATATCGGGGGGACTGAATGAAAAATAGGAACTTGCGCTCATTGCTTTCCTCCGGGCTAATGTCGACGTGTTTGCCTGGCAACCGTCACAAATGCCTCGGATCCCCAGAGAAGTGATTGAGCACAATCTGAAGATCTACCCTGACGCCCGGCCCGTGCATCAGAAGCCTTGGAAGCAATCCGTCGAGCGACAGAACTTCATTCGACAAGAAGTGAAGAACTTGCTCGAAGCTGGATTCATCCGAGAAGTCTTCCATCCAAAATGGCTGGCAAACCCATTCGTTGTGCCCAAGGCCGGCCGGAAGCTTCGGATGTGTATTGACTACACAACACCAAATAAGGCGTGTCCAAAAGATCCATTCCCACTACCTAGAATAGATCAGATAGTGGATTCTACCTCCGGGTGTGAATTACCGTGTTTCCTAGACGCATATTCTGGGTATCATTAAATCAGAATGCCTAGGGAAGATGAAGAGCATACCTCTTTCATCACAGTAGATGGATTGTACTGTTATACAGCCATGCCATTTGGTCTCAAGAATGCAGCTTCAACCTTTGTACGAGCTATGTACAAAACTTTTGAAGAACTCATTAGAGACATAGTGGAAGTGTACGTCGATGACATCGTGGTCAAGGTCAAGAACAAGGAGTCACTCCTTGACACCTTACAGGCTGTCTTCGACAAGCTGCGGGTCACCCGCACAAAGCTAAACCCAGACAAGTGTGTCTTCGGGGTTAGCTCCGGAAAACTTCTTGGTTTCCTGGTAAGTCATCGGGGCATAGAGGCTAATCCAGCGAAGATCAAAGCCATTGAAGACATGCAGCCACCAGCCCACGTCAAGGATGTCCAAAAGCTGACTGGATGTCTAGCAGCCCTCAGCCGGTTCATTTTAAGACTGGCGGAACAGGCACTTCCCTTCTTCAAGTTATTGAGGAAGTCCGGACCATTCCAATGGTCTGAAGAAGCAGAAAAGGCGTTCCAGGAGCTAAAACAACTCCTCACCACCCTACCAACTCTGGAAGCTCCGAACCCTGGTGAGCCTTTGCTACTTTACATTTCAGCGACTGACGAAGTCGTCAGTATGGTCCTGGTTGCGGAGAGACCAGAACCATCCCATGCTCAGGAATCCAGACCCCTCCTGGAGGGTCCGGAGGTTCTTGAAAGCGAGTCTGGGTCCCAGTTCCTAGACTTGAGTCCACAAGAAGTTACGTCAGAAGACCCAGACCCCTCCGGGAGGGTCTAGGTCACTTTTGAAGAAGCTTCGGGTCCCTCCAGCAAGGACCGGAGGTCCCCGAAGAAGGTCCGAATCCCTCCGGGAAGATCTGGGTCACTGAATAGGAAGCTCCAGGCCCCTCTGGGAGGGTCCGGACCATCCAACGCCCAGTGTACTTCATCAGTGAAGTACTTCATGACGCTAAGACTCGATACCTAGAGGTGCATAAGCTGCTCTATGCAGCTCTTATCGCCTCTAGGAAGCTTCGCCATTACTTCCAAGCTCACAAGATTTTAGTGGTGACTTCTTACCCACTTCGAGCAATCTTGCATAATCCCAATTCAACTAGGAATATTGCAAAGTGGGCAGTGGAATTGGCCGAATTTGATCTCGAATTCATTCCAAGACAAGCAATCAAGAGTCAAGCATTGGCAGATTTTGTGGTGGAATGGACTCCCTCTCCATCAAACCCTGCGGGCCCCAGTGAGCAGAAGCTGGAACATAAGGCTCCGGTCTTCACCGAGCCTCACTGGACCCTCTACTTTGACAGCTCCATGCAAAAGCAGGGGGTCGGAGCTGAAATCCTTCTCCTCGCACCAACCGAGGAGAAGGTAAAATACCTGGGACACCTTGACTTCAAGGCAACCAACGACATGGAGGAGTACGAAGCACTCATCTACGGACTAAAGGTGGCACTGTCATACGATGTCAGGCAGCTGCTGGTCAAGGGAGATTCACAACTCATCATGAAACAAGTGAGGGTGAATGCTCCTGCAACAATCTCCAGCTAGCTGCTTACCTCCTTGAAGTCTAGAGGCTTCAGAAGGACTTCGAAGTCCTAGACCTCCACCACGTCCAGCGTGTCCACAATGCTGAAGCCGACGAACTCTCAACGAAAGCGTGAACCGGAGCTCCAGCTCCTGACAGAACTTTTGTCCGGAGGTTATCAAAACCCACAGCTCAGCCTGCCGAACTGAGCGAAGGGGGCGAGATCAGCATCCCAAAGCTGACGGTCCCGATGGCCCTGTTACCATGGCAGCCATCAAGGGTCGTAGGTGCTGCCGGAAGCTCCGAGCAACCCAGCACGCAAGACTCAAATGCTCAAGTTAGCTCCGATGCATGGATCTCGGAGATCCGGAGCTACTTGAAAGACAACATCCTTCCTGACGATGATGTATCCGCTGACCGGATAGTCAGATTGGCTAAAAGATACACGTTGTTAGAAGGGGATCTCTACCGGCGCCGTGCCAAAGGCGTCCTAATGCGGTGCATCACAAGGGAAGAAGGTTGTGAGCTCCTCGCAGAAATCCATGGAGGCGAGTGTGGGAACCACGCGTCTTCCCGCACGCTGGTCGATAAAGCCTTCCGGCATGGTTTCTACTGGCCTACAGCACTCCAGGATGCAACTGAGCTGGTGAAGAAATGCGAAGCATGACAATTTCATGCAAAGCAAATTCACACACCGGCTCAGCCTCTACAAATGATACCTCCTACATGGCCCTTCGCTGTGTGGGGGATGGACATCTTGGGACCTTTCCCAAGAGCCGTCAGAGGTTACAAGTTCCTGTACGTCGCCATTGACAAGTTCACCAAGTGGCTGGAAGCAACTCCAGTTGTGACAATAAACAAGCAATCTGCTATCAACTTTTTGCAGTCCATTGTATGCAGATTTGGAGTCCCAAACAAAATCATTACTGATAACGGGACCCAATTCACAAGCTCTGCATTTCAAGGATATTGCGAAGACCTCGGCATTCAAGTTTTCTACGCCTCCGTAGCTCACCCGGCAAGCAATGGCCAGGCCGAGAGAGCAAATGCTGAAATCCTGAAAGGACTCAAAACGCGCACCTATGAGCGCTTGAAAAAAACATGGAGCCAACTGGATTGAAAAGCTTCCGCCCACTCTATGGGCCAACAGGACAACTCCAAACCGGTCAACTGGAGAGACACCCTTCTTCCTGGTGTACGGAGCTGAAGCAATCCTTCCTCCGGAAATCACCTTGGGGTCACTCTGGGTCCGAACCTTCGATGAAGCCACGTAGGACCAGCTCCAGCGTGAAGACCTAGACCTCCTTGAGGAGGGAAGGTGCCAAGCAGCTGTTCGGAACGCCTGATACTGCCAAGCCCTTCGGCGCTATCATCAACGGCATGTACACAACCAACGGCTCGAGGAAGGCGATCTGGTGCTACGGAGAATACAATCCAGAGAAGGGTTAAACAAACTCTCCCCCAGCTAGGAGGGACCCTTCCGGGTGATTAAAGTATCCCATCCCAGAAGCGTTCGCTTGGCTACCGAGGATGGGACACCTCTCCCAAATCCTTGGAATATTGAGCACCTCCGTAAGTTCTACACTTAATATCATGGAGGTGAGTCTGTAGTAACTTGAGGTGTATGTTATAGAATCATTGTACAGAGTCGGGTAGTTCCTCCGGGAGAACAGCCGAACCTTTCCCGGAAGGTCCGCAAAGTTCATGCAACACTTGTCACAGTCTCAGGACTAAAAGTGTGGCTAGCTACCCTGGGTCTAACGAGAAATGAAACACGCTTAGCCTGGTTCCGTACCCTAAGAGTGTACTTGTTTCCCCTGTACCCCTGACATATAATGAAAGACATCTTCATGTGGAACAGACTCCACGTGCATTTATTTTGTACAGGCTCAACATTTTTTTTATTTTTCTCTTTCTTGTCTATAACAAAGTTGTGCAATTCTTAAGAAATTTTAGTTCGATCAGTTCATGTACAATTCGAGCTGTATTGTCAATTCTTTTGGATTCAAACGTTGTTCATGGCCCACTCGCCTGAATGCCGCCAAGCCAATCTAGGGCCGTAGTGTGCTACCGACTTAGCCTGGTCAAGCACCCTAAGTATGCCACTCTACCTACACCCCGACAGGCCGAAGTAAGGCGGGTCCAAGTACAATTGGATCTGGAAGAAAGAAGGCAACACATTCGGTTGTATTCAGAATTGTGTTTGACCTAAAACTTTCTTGGGAATCGTAAGCCGCGATGAAGTTATAGGCAAGGAGCGAATTTTACTATTTTTCTTGGCTTCAGTGTGCAGGAAAAATAAAGAATCCACGTTGATGGAGAAAAGCCGGAACTAACAAAGCTCCGACTCCCCCTAGGTGGCTTGTGATTGATGTTAAACATTGAAAACGAGCATTACCGAAGCAACCAAGCTCCGGCAAAGCTAGGGCGGCCAGCTGTCGATGCAGAATAAAAGATGGTGAGAAGACCCCACAAGCGGAGTCTGCTGCTGACAAGCTACGCGTTGGCAAAGGTCACTGCCGGAGCTACTAAGCTTCGACACCCCGGAGGGCTAACTATCGATGCTCTACGCGTTGATAGGGACTATTGCTGGAGCTACTAAGCTCTGACGGTAGTCAATGCCAGAGCTTCTGAGCTCCGACAACCTCAGGGGGCCTTCACTATCGAAGACTTCGGCTCAAAAGTCGAAGGATGGACCCACCTCCGGCGGAATGACTTCACCCAAGGGGTCTTCCCCAGAGGTGGGCCAGGGGGCCACTGTCGGTACCCTGAGTACCGTATACCCCTTGAGATTGCAAAGATCTAAAGGAAATGTCATCTACTTGATTTGAAGACCTTCGGGGGCCCACATGTCTGACATAACCGGACTCGCTTGCCCAACATGGTTAGTCCCGGGGTCGCCACGTGTACCATCAAACCGGAGCTATCGCCCACAAGTGGGAAGCTCCGGGCTATGTACCATAACGGCACCCCCGGACCTAACCCCAGACCGAGGGAAGCTCCGGAACTGACACGTGTCTGGTGGCACCGGACCTACAGCCTCAAACCTCTGGTAGAATCCACAACGGCTCCGGATCTTCAAAGGGGAATCAAGGACTTCAAGACCCGATTAAGTGTCATTAATACTATGTTAATGACACACGATCAGACAACCCTTATTACCAGTAACAGTGCTGTCAAAGCCCGTAACTCGGTCATTAAGGGTAATTAAGCGCATCAAATGTGTATCAATATTAGTAGCTGTTGGGGCCACATGTCGGGCCAGGGCAACTTGTAACGGTCTGTCCTTGTACTATAAAAGGACAGGCCGATGATACATAGAAGGGGGTCTGATCGGGACTGACAAGATCTGATCTGGTCAGATCGGCTCACACGCGCTCTCAACTCACGTCACCTGAGTTAAGTTCATACATCCAATACAACACCAACACAACCCGTGGAGTAGGGTATTATGCTCAGGCGGCCCGAACCACGTAAATCTTTGTCTCTCCTGTGTCATTTTACATTTCACCTTATTAAATCTCCGCGCGCCCACACCGAACCTCAAACTCTGGAAACACTTTTAGTAGTGTCGGGAGATCTGCCGGATCAAAACCACCGACAGAATTTTTGTCCAAAGATTGTCAAGACCAACCGGTCAACCTGCCAAACTGAGCGAAGGGGGCGAGATTGACACTTCGAAGCTGGCGATCCCGGTGGCCCTGTTACCATGGCGTCCACCAAGGGTCGTAGGTGCTGCAGGAAGGTCCGAGCAACCTAGCACGCAAGACTCATAAGCTCAAGTTAGCTCTGATGCATGGATCTCGGAGATCCGGAGTTACTTGAAAGACAACATCCTTCCTGAAGCCAGTGTGTCCGCTGACCGGATCGTCAGATTGGCTAAAAGATATACGCTGGTAGAAGGGGATCTTTATCGGCGCGGTGCCAACGGCGTCCTAATGCAGTGCATTGCAAGGGAATAAGGCCGCGAGCTCCTCATGGAGATCCATGGAGATGAGTGTGGGAACCACACATCTTTCCACACGCTAGTTGATAAAGCCTTTCGGCATGGTTTCTACTGGCCTACAACACTCCAGGATGCAGTCGAGTTGGTAAAAAAGTATTTAGTGTGTCAGTTCCACTAAAAAAAAATTACACACCGGCTCGTTCACTACAAATGATACCTCATACAAGGCCATTTGCTGTGTGGGGGATGGACATTTTGGGACCTTTACCAAAAGCTGTTGGAGGTTACAGGTTCCTGTACATCTCCATCGACAAGTTCACCGAGTGGCCAGAAGCAACTCCAGTTGTGACTATCAACAAGCAGTCAACTATCAAGTTCTTGAAGTCCATAGTCTACAGGTTTGGAGTTCCGAATAGAGTCATCACTGACAACAGAACCCAATTCACAAGTGCAGCATTTCAAGAGTATTGCGAATACCTTGGCATTCAAGTCAGCTACGCATCAGTAGCTCACGCGACAAGTAATGGCCAAGCCGAGAGAGCAAATGAAGAAATATTGAAAGGACTCAAGACGTGCACCTATGAGCGCCTGAAGAAACATGGGGCCAACTGGATTGAAGAGCTTCCGTCTGCATTGTGGGCGAGTAGGACAACACCTAGCCGGTCAACTAGAGAGACCCCCTTTTTCCTGGTGTCTGGAGCTGAAGTGATCCTTCCTCTAGAAATCACCATGGGCTCGCTCCAGATCTGGACCTTCGATGAAGTCACGCGGGACCATCTCCAGCATGAAGACCTTGACCTCGTCAATGAGGGAAGGTGACAAGCAGCTGTTCGGAATGCACGTTATCGCCAAGCGCTCCGGCGCTATCGTCAAAGGCATGTGCACAACCGACAGCTCGAGGAAGGCATGTGCTGTAGAGAATACTAACTCGTGAAGGGATGAACAAACTTTCCCCCAGCTGGGAAGGTCCCTTCCGAGTGATCAAAGTATCCCATCCCGGATGCGTTCGCTTGGCAACTGAGGATGGGACCCTGCTTTCCAATCCTTGGAACATTGAGCACCTCCATAAGTATGCCACTCTACCTACAATCTGGCAGGCCTCAATAGGGTGGGTCCAGAAGGTGTTTGGATCTGGAGAGATTATAGCAATGTACTTGTTATCGTATTGAGTTCCTTTAGATCTAAAATTCAAATAAGAACAGTAAGTCACAAAAGAGTTATAGGCGAGAGGATGAATTTTACTAGATTTCTTGTCTTTGATGCATAGGAAAAACGGAAAACTTGTGGTGATGGTGGAAGATGTTGGAGCTACTAAGCTCCGACATCCCCCAATAGGGCCCGTCGTCGACGCTATGGACATTGAAAGTGGGCGCTGTCAGAGATGACAAAGTTCTGACAACTCCCATGGGGGCCCGCCATCGATGTTTCTATGCATTGACAGTGGGTGCCGTCGGACCTATCAAGCTTCGATAACACCAAGGGGCCTGCCATCGATGTTTCATGCGTTGACAGTGGGTGTCGTCGGACCTATCAAGCTCCGACAACCCCAAGGGGTCCGCTGTCGATGTTTCACGTATTGACAATAGGTTTCGTCGGACCTATCAACCTCCAACAACCCCAGGGGGCCTACCGTCGGCACTTCATGCATTAACTGTGGGTGTCGTCAGACCTATCAAACTCCGACACCCACAGGGGGCCTGCCATCGACATTTCATGCGCTGACAGTGGGTGCCGTCAGACTCATCAAGCTCCGACAACCCCAGAGGGCCCGCCGTCAACGTTTCATGTGTTGACAGTGGGTGCCGTCGGACCTATCAAGCTTCGAAAACCCCAGGGGACCCGCCATCGACATTTCATGCATTGATAGTGGGTGCTGTCAGACCTATCAAGCTCTGACACACCTAGGGGGCCCGCCGTCGATGTTTTACTTGTTAACAGTGGGCGCTGTCGGACCTATCAAGCTCCGACACCTCCCAGGGGGCCCGCCGTCGACGTCACAAAGTGTCCCTAGAGATGTCAGAAATAAACTTCATACCTAAGAACTAAACATTTTGGCTACAAGTTCAAAGCGTTCAAGTCATCAAGACATTGTCAAAACCTTTTGGTACATGTTCGCAATCAAAATTGTGTACATCTACCAGGGGCCCAATAAGATAAATGATATGCATTGAAGACAAAAACAAAATGGAATTCATTAATTCAAGGAGTTTGGATTTCATTCATTTGAAGGACTAGACTGGATTACAAAATGAGGATTACAATAAAAGGCAAAAGAAAAAGGTCTTGGCTACTGGAGGTCCTAGGTCCTATAGAAATACGAGGCAACTTTATGGGCAGCTTCTTGAACGCTAGCCCTGGCAGCATCTTCCTCTTCAGCAATGGGCCCTTCGAACACAGGATCCAGAGAGAGTTGGGGGTCTCGGCTTCCGAAACACGTCAGCCCAAATTCGACGACGTTCTTGGCCAAATACTTCCCTTCCGTCTCCAATTGGTCGGCGATGACATCACCCATCGCATCCAGCTTGCTGCTGGTAGAGCCCAATGCCACCAACGCCTTGTCCAGCTCTGTCTTAGTGTCTTCCAAACGTACCGGGCTAAAGCCAAGCGGCACCAGAGCCTTGTTCGCACGCCCCAGGAAGTCCCATACTTGCTGAGACTCTGTCGCCCTAAAATTCTTGAGTTCCTACAATGACCTTCTAGCGGCCGCAAGCTCTGAACTCTCACGGGCGATGCGCTTGACCTCTTTGGCATGTTGCTGAATGCTTTCAGCCACTTGCCTTTCACAGTCAACGAGCTCCATATCCCGGAGGTGGATGCGGTTCCGCTGTTCGGCCAGGTCCTTCTCCCTACCTCTCATCTTCCCCTATTTGGTGGCAACATCAGCTCTCTTTTGGAGAGTTGTTGACCCAGTTTCCAGTGCTTCTCCTCTTCCTGCTTGCACCGCCGATCAAGTTTCTTGGTGCGGTCTGCCAAGTTTTGCTCCCCTAGAGACAGTTTTTGGGCGACCTCCACCTCTCTTTTCAATACATCCTCCTACATCTCAAGGAGCTTCTCTTCGCTCTCATTGAGGTACGCTCGGCGCTTTAGGAGAATCTCGTTGATCGTGTTGAGGTTGTCTTGACGTTCATTAGCAGCATCATTGATCTTTATGGCATGCTCTAGAATTTCCCGAGACTTAGCGTTGAGGGCCCTGATGGAGGCCTCCCTCTCCTCCAGCAACTGGCTCCAATATTCCATCCGAGCCTTCTCCTTCTCGACCCACTCTCGTTGGTCGGCAAGCCTTCTCTGTGTCAGCTTGGTTTCGAAATGAAGTCTATTGTGCCAACGCCTCAAGGTGTGGCGCTCTTCTTCGAGGACCTTGCTGTTGTGGTGGAAGGCGAGCTGGACTTGACGAAGACTGGAGCAGGCGTTTTCAATAGACAACGCCAAAGGAATAGGCTTCGGGCCTGCCGAGGTCATCTCTTTCGGCTCCAAGGGGTCTTCAAGTGCAAAAATTGGGTCCCATGCTACAAGCGTGGTCTCATGCGGTCCTACGGCACTAGGGATGCCCCTCGGAAGCTCTTCTACTTCTACTGACGGTGAGGAGGGTCCCACTGAGGGAACTTCAACCTCCAGAGCTTATGCCGAAGGTCCCCCTACCGGATCTTCTACCATCGACTCTGTAAGTGGAGGGTCCACCGCCGACTCCTCTGGGTGCTCCGGCTCGGACATGGGTGCCTTCAGAGTAATCGCCTCCAGGGCAAAGGTTGGAGCTTCGTCCGGAGCCCCCACCACAGCCGGCACAGGCGTCGGCCCTTCCACTACATCCAACTTAGGTGCTGGAGCTTCAATAATCTCTAGCACACAGAGGCCGGAACTTCGGGTACTTCCGGCTCAACCGATGGATCTTCAACAACTTCCGGCACAGGCGTCGGAGCTTTGGTTACCTCCGACTCAAACACCGGAGCTTCCGCCATCTCCGTCTCCTGCATCGGAGCTTCATTTGCCGATGTTGCAGCTGCTGGCGCATCTTCATCAACTTCTCCCCTGTGGTCCGGTGCTACCACAAGAGTTTCTTGCGTCTCCTCTAGATCCAAATCAACGACAGCTGGTGCCAGAGCAGCCGTGTCTTCTGCCGCCACTTGGGGAGGCATAGGAGTTGAAGCCGGAGCTTCTGCACACTCAGCCTCAGTCGCTGCAGCAGGTGCTGAAGGATCAAACTTCTTTCTTGATACCCTAGAAACAAAAGATCAGGAAAATTAAAGATATGATAAAGACAAGATTAGCACCTCAAGGTGAGATGGCAATGCTTACCTAGGGATTCTACCACCCCAGTTGCCGCGGAATTTCTTCTTTTGAGGCCTGGAGTTAGAGCCCACCAGATCTAGTGAGGCAAAAACCTCGGACCTCGGTCGGGAGTTAGCCGCAACGGCTGGAGTCTTCTCAGCAGGACCTCCCTCGACTGGGAAGGACCTCCGGACCTGGAGTCCATGGCCGATGTTGGGACCAGAGTTAATCTGCTAGAGCTAGCGCCCCTAGAGGACGCCGACACTGAAGGAGGCGTGGCCGCTGAAGATATGCTGTGCTGGGAAGAAGGGGCAGTTGAAGTGGGAGCTGACCTGATGGTGCTTCCATCAGCATGCCTCAACTTCCTCTTCCGGCTGAAAGATTCAGCCGGCTCCTTGCCCTTGCCCTTGCCCTTGCCAGCGTCATCAACCTTCTGGCTTGGAGCATTGGGGCCACCCTCTCTGAAGCTCTGGGGATTGCAACCCCAGAGGTACTACGCCTCTCAACCACGCTGAGGTCATCCAGTGCTGGCATTCTCCTCCGGAGCTCCCTGCTAAACTCTGGAACCATGTTCAGAGGCAGAAAGGCAGCCAGCGGAGCCAAGGCGTCGCGGGAGATAACTCCATTATGAAATTTCTTGAGATGAAGCTTCAAAGCTTCATCATCCAAGTTGGTATTCAAACTGACCTCAATTCGGTTATGATCCATCTCACCATTAAAATACCATGCGGGCCACTCCCTAGTCTTCAGTGGAGCCCACCTGTGACGCCCGGTTCCGAAAAATGAACCAAGCTAACGCATATGTGTGCCCAGGATGTTCATCACATATACACGAGTGCAATCACAAAAGAGTATACAGAAAATTACCACAGAACAAATTAATTAACCAAATTTTATTACACAAACCAGATTATCCTCGAATACAAGCTCTAATGAATATTAATGACAAGTTCAACTAATGCAGCGGAAATAAACTAATTAAGCAAACTAAGCAAACTAAGCATAAGGAATAGCACAGCTCCAATAACACCACAGGCAAAGCTGACGGTAGACACGGCCTAGAACTCCGCATTATCGCCATTAAACTCCCAATCCTGACTTGCAACTGTTGGGGGGGGATTGCAAGAGTGAGTACATGTCGTACTCAGCATGTGCGGAA
Organism: Tuctoria greenei; assembly: GCA_036927565.1. Taxonomy (NCBI): domain Eukaryota; kingdom Viridiplantae; phylum Streptophyta; class Magnoliopsida; order Poales; family Poaceae; genus Tuctoria; species Tuctoria greenei. The sequence continues at coordinate 208,052,482 of JAYESD010000003.1, forward strand.
AGTATGACATGTGGCTGGTTCAAATGTCGATAATAATAATGGCAAAGTGCTGAAAAGTACATTAAAATGTTTGAAAAGTAATATATTACATGTATGTGAAATAAACCCATCATAATCATAAGTAATATCATAATACCAGTCTAAATTCACTACCATCATCAATAATTCCAGATTTCGCCATTTCCAATAACCATATTCAATACCAGAAATAAATCCATAACCAACCATAACCATTACCAGACCATAACCATCCCAAATACCATTCCAATACCGAGTTCCCTCTAATCATGGAAGTTGTCTAGGTGCTCATAATCGGGAGCACGACTATCAATAGTTTTAATTAACTCTGCACAGTTTGTACCACTTTATCCACGTGTTTGTGATTTCATCACCTTTCGATGACTAGAACCTCTATTATGCCGTCTCACACTTCCATCGGTGTGTGGCTAAGAGATCACAAAATAGCCTTTACAAAGGGATTACTAGCCAATTTAGACCCCACTGAGGTTTCACCGGTGGTGATGCCTCCAAGTGAGCACATCTTCAACCAAGGGCCCCCTCTTGAGCCATTCGGATCCCAGGGTAGTCCCACCAATCATCAACAAACCCAATCCGACTACCCCTTCCCCGAGCATCCACAATGGTCCAAAAAGCACTAGCAAAGCCCTAATTAATCAGCTACGCCGCACCCATACTTGGCCTCGTGGTGGCACTGTAGTCCTGGCTTATTCTCGCATGAACCGGTCCTTAGATCTAAAGCAAGCAAACCACCATACGTCCAACACATCCACATACCAGGCTTGCTTAGATCACCCATTACCATATCATATTTAACCAGTTCATGTTAACCATAATCTCATCCATGCATAATTAAATTGAGTGGCATAGTTGTTTCCCATCCCAGTTGATTAAGCGAAGCAATAGGTAAAAAGCCCTTCCCGACTCTCTACCATATATTCCAGGTGACAAGGGTGGTTAAACAAATCTAGTAAACTTCCTACCATATGATTCCCATCAAAATTGACACAAGCATGCAGTTTTGCAAACAAAACATTTATTTTAAAAACAGGATCAATATGCTTCAAGGACACTTGCCTTGCTCTTGCGGTTGATTAGGGTCAAAGCCTTCAAACTCTTGGTGCTGAAGATCCTCCGCGGCACTCTCTAGCTCAAATCTGTCTAATCCGCATAATAAACATACAAGACAAGAAACACAATCAAAGAGTGCACAAATATTACTCAATATGTCATGACATGCATGATTTATGCAAATGCAAGGTAGAACTTGTTACTAGATTGCCTTTAATGATCACTAACTAGTTCTAATAGCTTTTAACAAGTTTATACAGGTTTTGAGTTGATTATGTTAGTTTTTAGAATTAATTCAACCCAATTTAACCAGGAAGATCGGACTAGTCCGCGAGGGACCGGACAAGTCCGCACTTTACGAGATCAGTAGATTAGGGTTTTCTAGATCGACGTAAATTCAGAGATTAGGGATTGAATTCACGTAAGGAAAAGAGAATAGAAGGTATACCAGGTGTTTAGGACTCCAGTGAATCAAGAAACTTGGAGGTAACACTTGGATCTTGGTGATCTATGGTTGGTGATGAACATGGGGATGAATTGGTGATGAAGAACGAAACTTGGTGGAGATCTTGATCCTCTTTCGTTTCCTCCTCTTCTTCTTCTTGCTTGGGATCTTCTCCTCCCTCCTTGGTGGTGGCTCTCCACGAACTAGGGTTTGGGTGGGTGGAAAAGTGGCAAATAGATGTCAATCCAAGGGGTGGGGTTGTTTATATAGAGGTGGAGGCTAGGGTTAGATGGATTTCGAGTTTGGGTTGAGTAGAGGCCAGTTTAGAGTCCCACATGGGCTCTAAAAGAGTTAGGCACGACGTCCCTAGGCCCACTTAACGTGAAACCTAAGAAACAAGTCATAAAACAAAAGATCAATTTAGAGTCGCGAAATATTGGACAAGTGCGAAAAGGACCGGACTAGTCCGAAGTCGTCCAGAGAGAAAATTGGACAAATCTGGCCAAACATCGGACAAGTCCGACTTTAAACAGAGAGGAAATCGGACAAGTCCGCTTGAACACTAGACTAGTCCGGAAAAGTCCAGGGACCTAGCAAATTTTCAAGGATTCTTGGAATATTGGACTAGTCCGCACAAAATCGGACAAGTCCGAAGGTTTCCAAAGCCAAAATCGGACTAGTCCGCAGCAAAAACGGAGAAGTCCGTTTTTAGTCAGAGAGAAATCGGACTAGTCCTCAGCAAAATCGGACTAGTCCGCACTTTCCCGCATTTTAAGTGTGGTTTTGTTCCGAATCAATTTTTAAATGCTGCAAATCAATTTTAAACTCGTTCCTCTTGTTGTGGGTTAATGTTAAACATGTATATGAGTGCATGTAGGGCATGATGCATGAAAATGAGGGTGTTACACCACCTGTTCACCAGGAAATTGCTGAAGACCATCTGTAGGTTCACTCCACCCTCCACGCATTCCTGGATTCTTATCAGGATGGGCTTGTACACTTTTGATAGCTCCGGAACTACGTTCCAGGCATCGGTGTCGACATTGGAAAGGACCTTGGGTAGCTCCAACCTCTCATGCTCCTCCACTGTGATGATCACCCAGTCTTTCTTCCAATCGTCCCACATGCCGGAGGGAAAGGTCTTCAAGTACTTGAAGGGTCAATTATTGCACTTCACAAAGTAGTAGAAGCCAATCAACTTCGTCTCCGTTCTGGTGGTGTGGATCGTAAAGAAGGTCCAGAACAACTCAATGCACGGAGGCACGCCCACCCACATCTCGCAGAAGTGGACGAAGGTCGCCACCGGCAAGAGGGAGTGGGGGCTGAGATGATAAAGCTGGAGGCTGTAGAAATCTAGCGGATTAAGAGAAAGCTCGAAAAAGGTGTGATCAGACCCACCATGGCGTACAATAAGAAGTACACCATCTCTTCGGTGCGCTCCTTCTTGAAGGGGAGCTTGCCGAAGCAGATGTCCTTGTTGCAGGAGTCGCTGGACCACCCCATGTAGGTCTAAACCCTCGACATCTCTTCGTTGGTCTTGATCTTGCTGCGGGGAAGACCCAACTCCATCGCGGCAAAGTAGAGCGAAAGTTGGAAAGGCTATGCGAAGGTTGGGAGGCTCTAAGTGCAAGTTCGATTGAAAGCGTAAAGAGTCCTCAAATTGTGCGGTGTTTGATGGAAACCGCAATGGGATCAAGATCACATTGTAAAAAATCAACCCTGTCAATGATGAATGGACCCTTGTCCACAACGGTGGAAAGGCCGATGTCATTATCCTAGGTGAACCATTGTCATGATGGGAAGTTGGAAGCTCGAGGGTGGCGGCATGACAGGGCACGCGGAACCGATACGGTTTTTGCATTGGGAACCGGCGACCTTCACTTGCGTGAGATCCACACGCGAGGATCTCACCTGCCGCATTCAAAAGAAGCCACGCGGCGATGGTTTAGCAGCGGACCATCACCCCAACGGCACATCAGAAAACCATTGAAGCCACAGCGGAGGAATCGAAGATGGCCTCTGTCAGAGTCTGGTTCTGACAATTCTCTCGGTACTACCGTTGGTAGCCCGCAGAGTTTGTAGTTCGGTAATGGGCACGCAGAGATTCAGAACACGATGGCAAATAGACACGAAGATTCATGTGGTTTGGGCCGCCTAAGCGTAATACCCTACTCCACGGGGTGTGTAGTTGTTGTATTGAGCGTCTGAGCACTTGTGAGTGAGTGTCAGAGCTGAGTATGGGAGAGGTCTAGCTGAACCGTCCTTGTGTATCGCTCGACCAGTCCTTTTATAGTACAAGGACTGGTCATTACACCGTTAGCCTAGCCCAACATGTGGCCCTGGCGGTTACTGATGCTTAATACACAATTAATGAGGTTAATTACCCTTAATAGCATGGTAACGGGCCTTGACAGTGCCGGTACTGGTATTAAGGGCCTTCCGATCGTGTGCCATTAATATGGCATTAATGACACTTAATCGGGTCTTGAAGTCTTTGATTGTCCCTTGAAGGTCCAAGCCGTTGGGGTCCACCAATCTGATTGTTGAGGCTGAAGGTCTGGTGGTTGGACACATGGAAGCTTCGCAGCTTTCCGTCTGGTACGGGTAGGTCTGGTGCAGATGTACACGTGTCGGTATCTGAGCTTCCCTCTGTCGGGGGTCAGGTCCAGAGGTGCCGCACATGTATTTTGCCCGCAGCTTTCCCATGTGTAGTACGTAGCTCCGGTTGCTGTATACACGTGGCAGTACCGGGACTAACCATAGAAGGGAGGCAGGTCTGGTCCCATATGACACGTGGGGCCTTCGGAGATCTTCAACTCAGACAAGTGAAGTTCCTTTGGTCTTTTTGCAGTCCCAAGGAGTATACGGTACGCAGGGTACCGACAGTGGCCCCCTGGGCCCACCATTTGGAGAGACCTTTTGGATGAAGTCGTTCTGTCGGAGGTGGATCCATCATTCGGTTTTTGAGCCGTGTCTTCAAGGGTCTTCAGATGTGCCATTGGCGGTAGTTCGTAGTTAAACCAACGCCGTGTGGCACATCTAGGATGCGGCAGGTGAGATCTGAGCGTGCGTATCTCACGCAATTGAAGGTCACCGGTTCTCGATACAAAAACCGTATTGGTTCTGCGCGCCCTGTCAGGCTGCCGCCCTCGGGCTTCCCGCCTTTCATGATGACAACCATTCGCCTGGTGTAAGGAACACGACTTTATTGTCGGGGTGGCCTCGGGCCCGTTTGTTATTGGCAGGGTGATGTTTTTGAACTGTATCGTCGGCTCCTTTGCGGTTTCCATCCAAGCGTTGCAGGGGCTTACTTAAGAAGGAAAGCGCGCACTATTTGGGGATTCTTTACGCCTTCATTTGAACTTGCGCTCAAATCCTCCAAACTTTAGCCAGCTTTTCATCTCTCGCCTTGCTGTGTTGCGATGGAGTTGGGACTCCCATGAGCCGCCTTAAGACCGACGGTGATCTGAAGAAGGTCCGGGCCCTCATGGGGTGGTCCAGTGACTCCTTCAATCACCTGGTCCACGCCGGCAAGCTTCCATTCAAGAACGAGCACGCTGGTGACATGGTGTACTTCACTGCGTACGCCATGGTGGGACTGATCCCACCCTTCTCCACTTTTCTCATGATGCTGCAAGACTTCTATGGTCTGCAGCTGTACCACCTTGCCCCCACTTCATTCTTCTGGTGTTGATCTTTATCCACTTCTGCGAGATGTGGGTGGGTATTCCTCCTCGCGTCGATATCTTCCGCACCTTCTTCACCATCCACACCACCAGCAAAAGTGATGAGTACCTTGGCTTCTATTATTTTGTGAAGCGCAAGAAGTGCCCGTACAAGTACTTGCGATCGTTCCCTTCTGGCAAGTGGGACGATTGGAAGAAGGATTGGATTGTCATAAGCGCGGAGGAGCTTGAGAAACTGGAGCTGCCCGAAGGCCTCCCCAACGTCGACACTGAAGCTTGGAGCAAAGTTCTGGTGCTATCGGACGCCTTCAACCCTGCCATGACTAGGATTCGCCAATGTGTGGAGGGAGGGGTGACTCCCCAGGCGGTATTCTGCAACTTCCTAGTCAATAGGTGGGCTCCGCTGAAGAAGAGGGAGAAGCTTGCCTGGGCCCTCAAAAGCGTGATGGACGGTGACCGGATCGAGACCGATTTGAAGTCCAACATGGAAGGCGCATCTTTGGAGTTTCACCTCAAGACGTTCCAGCACAACATCAACGTCGAGGGTGACGACTTGACTCCGCCGGCGGCTTTCCTCCCTCTGAACATGGAGGCAGAGTTCAACAGGGAGCTCCGGCGGAAGATGCCGGTGCTTGACGACCTCGGTGAAGTTGAGAGGCGTTCGACCACTGGGTTGGCGACCCATGGAGCTTTCGAGGGTGGTCCCCCTTCTGCCCCGAGACAGAGAGTTGAAGTCGTGGGCAAGGGTAAAGAATTGGCTAAGCCCTCGAGCTGTAATAGGAAGTTGAAGCACTCTCACGGGAGGTGCGTCAAACCTGCTCCTTCAGCAGCGGCTCCTTCTCTCCGGAGGGGAAGGTCTTCAACGGCGGCAACCACTCCAGCATCGGCATCTCCCCGGGGTGCTAGCTCTGGCCATGTGGCTCTAGTACTAGGGCCATCCGAGGGCTCTAGGTCCGGGGGTCCTTCTCAGTCGAAGGGGGCCTCAACCAAGGCGACGCCACCTGCGGCAGCAACCTCCGGGGAACCTTTCGGAGCTACAATGCCAGTGGTGATAGGGTCCGGCCCCGAGCGTCCGGAGAAGAGGTTCCGCACTAGCTGGAGCGGAAGCCTTCCGAGGTAAATTTGGTTTTTTACCTCAGTTGGATGTTTTTTGTTGTAACTGCATTTTAAGTGTCTTCGTCCTTCATCCAAAGAGTACCCAAGAAAGAGGCTGAAGCTCCGGTTCCTGCAGTAGTAGCTGAGGCTGTGCAGGCGGAGGCTCTGGCTCCAATCCCAGCGCCGCCCCAAGTGGTGGCTGAGGTTGCGGCAGCCCCGGTGCCAGCTGTCGTAGTCCTTGACCTCGAGTCATCCCCTGAAGCTCCCATGGCAGCGGCGGACCATGGGAATGAAGATGTTCCAGTGGCACCAGCCCTGGAGGTTGAAGCTTCGGGTTTGGATGCTGAGATGATGGACACTCCAGCCTCAGGGCCAGAGGTAGCTGCAGTCCCAGCCCTAGAGTCGGACGCTGCTGAAGCCCCAGAAGTGGAGCCGGTGGTTGACGAAGTTCCGGCGGTGGATCCAGTCGTCAAAGAGTTCTGGTGCCTGAGTTGGTTGCTGTAGAGGTGCCGGCGCCTGAGCCCATGATGGTCGAAGCGCCAGCGCCTGAGCCGACAGTGGAAGAGGCGCTAGCGTTGGAGCCAGAAGTGGCTTCATCTCTGGCCGAACCTTCAATGCCTGCCCCGGAGGTGGTGGTCCCGGAGGTGCCCGCGCCTGAGCCAGGGTTCCAAGATGAAGCTGCCAGCCCCCCGCATGAGGGACCAGTTGTTGATGACCTGGCGACAGGACCTTCGGAGCCAACTCTGGAGGTCGAAACTTCTACTGCAGGACATTCCTCGGCGGAGGCCGAGGTTATCCCGGAGGGCGAAACTAGCGCCATGGAAGCTCAAGGGACCACTCTTGTAGAGTGGGACCCGATTTTCGTTGTAGAGAACATGCTGGAGCCAGCGGAGAGGGCCCCGGTAGGTCCGGAGCCGATCCCTCTGTCGTTGTCTATCGACAACGCCTGATCCAGTCTTCGTCACGTGCAGCTGGCTTTCTACCACGACAGCAAGGCCCTCGAGGAGGAGCGCCAAACCCTTAGAAGGTGGCGCAACTGGCTCCTATTTGAGACCAAGCTGGCACAAACCAGGTTGGCTGACAAAAGGGAGTGGGTGAAGAAGGAGAAGGCCCGGATGGAGTACTGGGGCCAGCTGCTGGACGAGAGAGAAATCATGACGCGATCCCTTGACAACCATTCCCGGGCCATCTACGAACAGGCCGTAGCTGCTAATAATGCCACGAGTGATCGCCAAGAGAAGCTCGACGCCATCCATGACAGCCTCGTCAAGCGCCGGGAGGCTCTTGAGGAGCAGGAGAGAAAGCTCGAAAATGAAGAGCAAAAACTCCTAGAGCTGCAGGATGATCTCGTGAAGAGGGAGGAAGAGCTTACTCAGAGGCTGACTCTGGGTGACAAGAGTCTCGCAGAGCATACCAAGAAGCTGGATGAGCGCTGCGAGAAAGAGGAGAAGAAGGCCTGGCAGCAAGGACAGGACCTCCACAAGAGGGAGGATGAAATTTCTACCAGGTATAAGAAGGTGCGGGGCTGATAGAAGGACCAGGTCGACCACCAGAACAAGATCCACCTCCGGGAGGAGGAGCTCAGTAAACTCGAAAGGCAGGTTGCTGAAAAGATTCAGCAGAACGCCAAAGAGGTTGGTTGCCCGGGAGAATTCGGAGCTTGCTGCAACCAGAAGATCTCTGGAAGAGATGCAAGGCTCGAGGGCTGTGGAGTCCCAACAAGTTTTCGACTTCTTGGGCAAAGCCAACGACGCGCTGACGCCAATGGGTTTTAGTCCCGTGCGTCCCAATGACCCGGAGCCAGCGTTGGACCAGGAGTTGCAAGCGTTAAGCTCGGCGGGCAACAAGCTCACCAAGATGGGCGATGTCACCGCGAACCAGCTGGAAACTGAGGGACAATCCCTGGTGAAGAACGTTGCAGAGTTTATGCAAACGTGCTACACAAGTCGGGACCCTCACTTCCCACTAGACCCGGTGCTTGAAGGCCCCATCGACCGAGAGGGGGAAGCCGCCAAAGCCAGCATGTCGGAGGTTGCCAGAAGGTTGCCTCTTTCTTCCATAGGGTCTAGGATTCTCTCTTTGTAGCTCCCGCTTGTATTCTCTCCTCTTTTTCTCCAATTTTGTAATCTCTTGTCTCCAGATAAATGAAATCCAAGTTTTTTATGAATTTCATTTTTTGTCTTCAACACCTTTGTCCCACTTGGCCCCCTGGTAGATGTAAACAATTTGATTGTCAACATGTACCAAGAAGATGTAGCACTTTGTTGAAGACTTGCGCGCTTCGAACTTGTAGTTTGTAGGTCCGAAGTCGCTGATAGTAGGGGATCCCTGAGGTTGTCGGAGCTTAGTAGCTCCGGTAGTGACCCTTGTCAACGCGTAGAGCATCGACGGTTAATCCTTTGGGGTGTTGGAGCTTGGTAGCTCTGATAGTGACCGCTGTCAACATGCGGTGTGTCGATATAAGACCCCACTGGGGAGTCTTCCCACCATCTTTTCTTCACGTTCACGGCTGGCCCCCTGGCTTTACCGGAACTTAGTAGCTCCAGGGACGCTCGCTATCAATGTTTGAAACATCGACAACAAGCCACCTTAGAGGACGTCGGAGCTTTGGTAGCTCCGGCTTCATTAACCATCATCATGGGATCTTTATTTTTCCTGCACACTAAAGTCAAGAAAAACAGTAAAACCCATTTCCTATCTATAACTCAATTGCGACTTATTATTCCCGAGCAATATTTGGGTCAAACGCAACTCTACATACAATCTAGTGCACTGACTTGTTTCCTCCAGGTCCGATTGTTTATGGACTCCCCTTACTTCGGCCTGCCGGGGTGTAGGTAGAGTGGCGTACTTAGGGTGCAGCACCAGGCTAAGTCGATAGCATACTCCGGACCTAGATTGGCTTGGTGGCATTTAGATGAGTAGACCATTAACAATGTTAGACCCAGAATAATTTATAATGCAACTCGAATTATACATGAATTGGTCGAGCTAAAGTTTCTTAAGAATTGCACAACCTTGTTATAGATAAGAAAGAGAAAATTAAAAAAAAATATTGAGCCTGTACAAAATAAATGCACGTGGAGTCTGTTTTCACAAAATGATGTCTTTCATTATAGGTCCGGGGTACAGGGGAAACAAGTACACTCTTAGGGTACGGAACCAGGCTAAGTGTGTTTTGTTTCTCGTTTGACCCAAGGTAGCTAGCTACAATTTTAGTTCGGAGACTGTGACAAGTGTTGCCTTAACTTTGTGGACCTTCCGGGGAAGGTTCGGCTGTTCTCCCGAAGCAGCCACCCGACTTTGTACAATGACTCTATAGCATACATCACATGTAACTACAGACTCACCTCCGTGATATTAAGCATAGAACTTACGGAGGTGCTCAATGTTCCAAGGATTAGGGAGCGGTGTCCCATCCTTGGTTGCCAAGCGAACGCATCCGGGACGGGATACTTTGATCACTCAGAAGGGTCCTTCCCAGCTGGGGGATAGTTTGTTTAACCCTTCTCGAGTTTGTATTCTCCGTAGCACCAGATCGCCTTCCTCGAGCTGTCAGCTGTGAACATGCCGTTGGTGATAGCGCCGAAGAGCTTGGCGGTATCGGGCATTCCGAACAGCTGCTTGGCACCTTCCCTCTTCAAGGAGGTCAAGGTCTTCACGCCGGAGCTGGTCCTATGTGGCATTGTCAAAGGTCCGGACCCGGAGCTACCCCAAGGTGATTTTCGGAGGAAGGACTGCTTCAGCTCCGTACACCAGGAAGAAGGGTGTCTCTCCAGTTGATCGGTTTGGAGTTGTCCTATTGGCCCACGGTGTGGGTGAAAGCTCCTCGTTTCAGTTGGCTCCATGTTTTTTCAGGCGCTCATATGTGCGCGTCTTGAGTCCTTTAAGGATTTCTGCATTTGCTCTCTCAGCTTGGCCATTGCTTGCTGGGTGAGCTACAGAAGCGTAGCTGACCTGAATGCCGAGGTCTTTGCAATATCCTTGGAATGCAGAGCTTGTGAACTGGGTCCCATTATCAGTTATGATCTTGTTTGGGACTCCAAATCTGCATACGATGGACTGCAAGAAGTTGATAGCTAATTGCTTGTTTATTGTCACAACTGGAGTTGCTTCCGACCATTTGGTGAACTTGTCAATGGCAACGTACAGGAACTTGTAACCTCCGATGGCTCTTGGGAAAGGTCCCAAGATATCCATCCCCCACATAGCGAATGGCCATGTAGGAGGTATCATTTGTAGAGACTAAGCTGGTGTGTGAATTATCTTTGCATGGAACTGGCATGCTTTGCATTTCTTCACTAGCCCAGTTGCAACTTGGAGCGCTGTAGGCCAGTAGAAGCCATGCCGGAAGGCTTTACCGACCATCGTGCAGGAAGACACGTGGTTCCCACACTCGCCTCCATGGATTCCTGCGAGGAGCTCACAGCCTTCTTCCCTTGTAATGCACCGCATTAGGACGCCGTTGGCACCACGCCGGTAGAGATCCCCTTCTACCAGTTTGTATCTTTTAGCCAATCTGGCTATCCGGTCAGTGGATACATTATCTTCAAGAAGGAAATTGTCTTTCAAGTAGCTCCGGATCTCCGAGATCCATGCATCGGAGCTAACTTGAGGATTTGATTCTTGCGTGCTGGGTTGCTCGGAGCTTCCGACAGCACCTACGACCCTTGATGGACGCCATGGTAACAGGGCCATCGGGACCACCAGCTTTGAGGTGCTGGTCTCGCCCCCTTTGCTTAGTTTGACAGGCTGAGCTGTTGGTCTTGACAATCTCCAGACGAAGGTTCCGTCGGGAGCTGGAGCTCCGGTTGAATCTTTCGTCGAGAGTTCGTTGGCTTTAGCGTTGTTGAGACGCTGGACATGGCAGAGATCCAGGACTTCGAAGTCCTTTTGAATTTTCTGGACTTCAAGTAGGTATGCAACTAGTTGAGGGTTATTGGAGCAACATTCACCTTTTACATGTTTTACAACAAGATGTGAATCACCCTTTACCAACAGCTGCTTGGAACCATACGATAGTGCCACCTTGAGCCCATAGATTAGTGCTTCATACTCTGCCATGTTGTTGGTCGCCTTGAAGTCAAGGTGAACCATGTATTTGACCTTCTTCCCGGTCAGAGCGAGGAGAAGGATTCCAGCTCCGGCCCCTACTTTTGCACGGATCCGTCGAAGTAGAGAGTCCAGTGGGGCTCGGTGAAGTCCGGAACCTTGGGTTCCAGCTTCTGCTCACTCGGCCCCCCAGGATTTGATGGAGAAGGGGTCCATTCCGCCACGAAGTCCGCCAATGCTTGACTCTTGATCGCTTGTCTTGGGATGAATTCAAGATCGAACTCGGCATGTTCCGCCGCCCACTTTGCAATGTTCCTAGTAGAGTTGGGATTATGCAAGATTGCACGTAGTGGATAAGAAGTTACCACTGAAATCTTGTGAGCTTGGAAGTAGTGTCGGAGCTTCCTAGAGGCAATAAGAATTGCATAGAGCATCTTATGCACCTCCAGGTACCGAGTCTTGGCGTCATGGAGTACTTCGCTAATGAAGTAAACTGGGCGTTGGACTGTCCGGACCCTCGCGAAGGGGTCCGGAGCTTCCTCCTCATCAACCTGTACCTTCCCGGAGGGGTCCGTACCTTGTTCGGGGATCTCCGGGTTCCTGCTAGAGGAACCCGGAGCTTCTTCTGCAGTGACCGGGACCTTCCCGGAGGGGTCTGAATCTTGTTGCTTAGCGGCAATGACTTCTCTACTTGAAGGAGGTGGCTCCTCTGGCATCTTGCCTTGAGGATCTGGGTCTGGGAGCTAGGACACAGACTTGACTTCAGGTAGCTCCGGACCCTCCCGAAGGGGTCTGGATTCCTGAACTGGAGATGATTCTAGTCTTTTCGCAACCAGGACCACGCTGAAAACTTTGTCAGTTGCATAAATGTAAAGCAGTAATGGATCACCAGAATTCGGAGCTATCAAGGTCGGTAGAGTGGTGAGGAACAGCTTCAGCTCCTGGAATGCCTTTTCTGCTTGTTCAGACCATTGGAATGGTCCGGACTTCCTCAATAACTTGAAGAAGGGTAGCGCCCATTCTGCCAGTCTTGAGATGAACCGGCTGAGGGTAGCTAGACATCCAGTCAGCTTCTGGACATCCTTGATGCGGGGTGGTGGCCGCATGTCTTCAATAGCTTTTATCTTTGCCGGATTTGATTCTATTCCTGGGTGATTCACCAGGAATCCGAGAAGCTTTCCGGAGCTAACCCCAATAACACACTTGTCCAGGTTCAGCTTCGTGCGTGTGACCCGCAACTTGTCGAAGACAGCTTGCAAGGTGTCAAGGAATGACTCCTTGTTCTTAATCTTGACGATGATGTCATCAACGTACACTTCCACTATGTCTCTGATAAGCTCTCCAAAAGTTTTGTACATAGCTCGTACAAATGTTGAAGCAACATTTTTGAGACCAAATGGCATGGCAGTTTAACAATATAATCCATCTACTGTGATGAAGGAAGTATGCTCTTCATCTTCCCTAGACATTATGATTTGATGATACCTAGAATATGCATCTAGGAAACACAATAATTCACACCCGGAGGTGGAATCCACTATCTGATCTATTCTAGGTAGTGGGAATGGATCTTTTGGACATGCCTTATTCAGTGTAGTGTAGTCGATACACATCTGAAGCTTCCCGCCGGCCTTGGGTACAACGACTGGGTTTACCAGCCATTTTGGATGGAAGACTTCTCGGATGAATCCAGCTTCGAGCAACTTCTTCACTTCTTAACGTATGAAGTTTTGTCGCTCTACGGATTGCTTCTGAGGCTTTTGGTGTATAGGCCGAGCGTCGGGGTAGATCTTCAGATTGTGCTCCATCACTTCCCTAGGGATCCTAGGCATTTGTGACGGTTGCCAGGAAAACAAGTCGACATTAGCCCGGAGGAAAGTGACGAGCGCGAGTTCCTATTTGTCGTTCAGACCTCCCGATATACGGGTAGTCTGAGCAGCGTCAGAACTGATTTGGACAACTTTGACGGGGATGTCGGTGTTGCCGCTTGGATGCACGTGAGCTGCGGAGGTTGAGCCTCGATGACGAATGATCGGGGGTTTTGGAGCTTGCTCCTTTCCGGATTCTTCCACCTGTGCTGTAGCAAGCGCATGGAGTTCTTCCAGAGCAGTCACTCCATGGTGCGATCTCCACGGATCCAGAGAACACCAGCTGGTGTTGGCATCTTCAACACCAAGTAGCCATAATGGGCGGCATCCATGAATTTGTACAAGGTTGGCTTGCCCAAAATGGCGTTGAATGGTAAGTTGGTTTGCGCCACGTCGAAGACCAACTTCTCCGTGCGGTAATTCTCCCGGGTCCCGAAGGTCACCGGGAGAGTAATGGCACCGAGTGGGGTTATGTCCCCCGGACCTACTCTGGAGAAAGGTCGGGAGGGGCGAAGATCCGAAGGTCGGAGCTAAAGCTTGACAAAAGCTTCAAAGCTCATGAGGTTCAACCCCGAACCTCCGTCCACCATCACATGGTGGAGTTGGATGTTGTTGATGGTAGGTGATACCATCAGTGGAAGTTGGCCAGCTCCGATCATGTTCCTAGGGAAGTCCGAAGCATCAAAGGTGATGGCAGTGTCCATCCACTTCCGGTGTGGCTCCGCCCTGGCAGTAGGAGCTACTGAGGCCATGTCCCGCCGCATGGTCTTGAGGACACGACGGGAGGTGATGTTCCACGAACTACCAAAGATGGTGTTCATGGTTTTTCGATGTTCGTTGTCGGAGTCATCATCGACCGAGGTGTAAACAGCCTTCAAGACCTTTTTAGGGTTCTGAAAGCCTAACTCCTCTTCAGCCGGATGTGGGGACCGGAATCCAGACCTCCAAGGATCTCATTGGGTGGTTTCGTGCGATGCGACACCCAACAGTATACAAGAAACGAAATGAGAACAAATTACAATACCAAGTCTTTATTGAAAAGCACAACGAAGTTTAAAAGTACTAGCGGAAGGAAAGAGAACTATACATCATAGCTACGCTCTCAGCACTAGCTATGCAAAAGCAAAGTCATCCATGCCCTAGATACTTTGCACTAGCAACACACAATTCACGGCGGCGTGCAGGGTTCCCACTCGGTTGTAAACCCTATAGGGGGTGCAGCCTCATCATCAAACCCGTCATCAGTTGTATAATCTGCAAAAACTCGTTAACTGCAAACATGAGCATAAGGCTCAACAAGACTAACCCGTCTCACTAGACATATGCAAGGATGAATACTAAGCATAGGTAAGGAATAGCATAAAGGACTCGCCTACAAGTGGATCCTTATAGTTATGTTTTAATTAGCACATGACATTCCTCAGGCACGGCACATCATAGACTCCACAATCAAACAAGAAACGCATTTCCGATGATATGACGTGCACAAAGCACATAATGCTATTACAGGTAAAGTATGGGGAAACTGTAAACTTTTAATTGTACTATCTCTAAGCCAAACAAGGTTGTCCAAGCAATTTATAAACCAATATATCATATTCTACTGACTTCTATAGTATTTACTACGTCACGGCGCAGTGAACAAGTGGTACTCTATTACCGGGAGGGGGACGGTGATTGCAATCAGGACATACCCGAAACAACACGACACATATGCACTTTTGGAGATGCCAGTGAGTACTTTCAGCAACACCTACATAACAATTCAGTACTAGTCGTATATGGCCACCTTTCACTAAACACTCGAATGTCCAACCGGTCGATCCGTGACGAGCAGGAGGTCACTGCGTGGGGCGTACTCTGACGTGACCACCAGCTGATTTACACCTTGCTGCCCTCAACCCACGCCTATAAAATGAAACGGAATGCCTCGACAAACTAGTATCAAGCTACGTAAGTTTACTGGAGCCCATTCCTCCAGTATGTCGCCGGTACAATTCAAGCTTGTCCAGCAGGACCACACACGAAACGGTCCTCAATCGACACAAGCAGGGCTACGCACATGATACCACGTCTCACTACATCCTATCCACTACTCGGTCTCAATTTCATATTCATAAACAATTTTCTTAGTCCAGAATCTCCCTTGTGATAAAATTCCTATCTCGCGAGTAGATTCCAACTACTCGACTTCTACCGAATTCCTATGAGCATAAGCATAGCAATGTTTACTCAATGGGCCGTAGACCTACCCAATACTCCATAGGATTTGTGGGTCATGCAAGTGGATGTCAAACACCTTACACGTAATGCATAATCATCGGAAGACGTAAGGTGAATGAAAACTGTAAAAACACTGTAAGGAACTTAAATGCAAACCGGGCTTGCCTGAATGCGAGTCTGAGCCTATGTTAGTTTCTGGCAGCTGGATCTCCAAGGCTTCCGGCTGCTCCTCGACTTCATCTACTACACGATATGCATATACTAGGTATAAATGATTTTGTGAATAATTAAGATGCTTAAGGTGGGGTGTGTATATTAAGATAAAATAAGATAATTATCTTAATTGACTTTGGGATTTTAATGGTGGATACTAGAGATTATAGAGAAGACTCTTGCAAAGAACAAGAGATGATAAAGGATGTTTGTTATTCTTAACAATTATGGTAAGCAATAATCTTCTCTAAATTTTGGTTGAAATTTTTGGAGATGTATTATGGCTACCAAGGGTTGTATCATGTAGAGGGGGTCTCACTGGTTCTAGGAAAAATTGTTTCACCATTTTCTAAGCTTCCTACATGGAGAATATGATTTTTTTAAGTTTGGGTAAATTTCTAGAAATTCATTTTCCATTTTTCTCAATTTATAACTACATAGAGGTTTGAAACATTGATCAACCTAGTATTTTAAGTCTAAAGATCTTGAAACTTTTACTGGAGATCAAAGGTATTAATAATAGTGTTCTGACCAAAATTGGAAATTTTCCAATTAACAGAACTGTGGGAATAAATTCTTTAAGCATTTTGGTTGTCCTAATTATGGAGAAATTTCTATGGATTTTCATACAAATCCAAGTGAACCACTGTAGTATATTCTTCATGCTGGTTCTAACAAAATTTATTGCGGAATTTTTGGATAATTCTATTGGATGTTAAGGATTTTCTAAATTGGGATTGAATCTGGATTTATTTTTTTATTGGAAATTTCAAATAAAAGGGGTCGGTCCAAATTTATATGAATGGGCCAATCGCATCTGGGCCACACCAGGGGCCACGGGGTTCAACCGTGCAGCTGCACTGGATCCAGTGCCGCAGCTGATCCCGGGCGTTCGAATAGGCACTGGCAAGTGGGGCCCATAGGCCTTCGTCTACCTTGCGACGCGACGGCGCTTCTCGCCAGAACCGCGGCGGTGCTTCGCCGGACATAGGTGCGTCGACCTCCGTTCGGCCTCGCTGTGACCGCTCAACCCTAAAATCAACCGCGCAAGACGATGGTGGTGTCCAATTACATCGGCGATGGCTGGAGACGGCGGCGCGACGGTGACGGTGGAGCTAGGGTTTTGGCCTTCATCGGAATTGCTCGGGAATGGCTCAATAGGCTCGGGAAAAGGTCAGGGAGGTTCCTGGGAGTACCAAGAGTATGATTTGGGGGTCAAATTGGGGTGAAATCGCCGGCAAGGCTGAGTTCGACGGTGAAGTGCGGTTTTTCAACCGGCGGCCACGAAAACTTGAAATCTAAGATGCTCGGTTGATAACTTTCAAGGTTTTTGGGCATGGAGCTTCCTTAGGACACATAGAAACTATCTGCTAACCAGATTTAAGGATGATTGCAAGAATGAAATGAATTTAAGCGTGAAGTTTTGCTGTTCTATTGAGAAACCGTTCGGTTCTCGAACAAGAACTCAAGTTACACTTCATGTCATAAGCTTAGATTCTGTGAGCATGAACTAGAGAACCTTTTTGCTTAAAGGATCGAGGCTGGAGATGGTCTAGAACTGGTGTTCGACGGTGAGACAGTGAAGGTTCTCGGCGGCTTCCTCGACGGCGACTGGGAATCTTCAAAATATGCCAAGCAGAAGCTATGTCACGATCAATGACCAAATGGAATACGTAGAGGAGTTTGTGACAAGCCTTTTATCTACTTACAGCTCGGTAAGAAACGGCTCCAATCATCGGCGAGGGCTCGATCGAACAGGGGCGACGGAAACGGCGTGAACTAGGATGGAGTCCAACGGCGACGGCCAAGGGCGGTATTTTTAGGGACGGATGGGAGAGGGGAGCGCGCCACAGCGTCAAGCAGGCAAGCAGCTCGGTGGATGCATGCGCGTCGTGGTGTTGCGCGCTGCCGGCATCGACCGGCGGGGCGAGCTAGAGACAGAGCACCCCCCCCCCCCCCGGTGGGTTTCACTCGAGTGCTTTGGCTGATAGTGGGCCCCACCTCCTCTTATCTACTTCCCTTCTCTGTAACTTCAATTCTCCTACCAAATTTTGTCCAAAAATTCTAGATTTTTGTGGGGAGGCTCAAATAAATATCTAGAATTCGATTCTGCAATTGGATTTTGAATTGGAGCAAGTTTCTATTGAATTTCAAATTCAAAATTGAATTTGGATGAAATTCAATGGTGTCACTGATTTAAATAGCAATTGAGTTCCAAAAATTGTGAAACTATGAGGATAAGTCAAGCAAGTTATGCTGACCATGAGAGTGTGTTCAAATCTTAATGTTCAAACTAGTTGAACAGAATTCAAAATTTGAATTCCAAACATGGTTCGAATTATCTAAGCGTCTCAATTAAAATAGCAAATAGAGTTCAAAATTTATGAAACTTTGCAGGAAGTCCATTTGGAATATTAGAAAACCATAGAAAATTTATGGCCTCTGAATTGAATATTTTTGACAGGGCCAAATATACAGTAGTATATATTCAATTTATATTAATTTGAATATCTATTTGGTACTGCATATTAATTTGGCCTAGCAATCTTTCTTCAAACAATTCCAAACTCTAAAGAGAGGTCAAAAGAATTAATCTAAGTTTATTGGTGAAGTTCGTTCCTCATGTTAATAAATTTAAGCATGAGTAGATGAAAAGATTTGATGAGATCATGTTTATAAGCATGGCTATAATTGGTCTCCATTATGGTTGACAACCAACTTACAACTGAACCTCATATGAATGAAAATGTGGGATTTTACATTCCCCCCCCCTTAAAATAATCTCGTCCCGAGATTACAAAAGGAAGGATAAAAAGAAAAGACCTAATGAACATATGATGTTAACAAGTCCGGATAATTGGCTTTAAGATATTCCTCGCTTTCCCACGTTGCTTCATCAGCGGTGTGGTTTCCCCACAAGATCTTGTAGAAACACAAGGTGCAGTTTCTTGTGGTACGAGTCTTCTCATCAATTATCTGGGTTGGATGTTCGGAGTAAGTAAGATCTGGTTGGAGAGCTTCCAAATCCTCCATACGGACTTTTGCTGGGGCCTTCAGACATTTTCTCAATTGTGAAATATGAAGCACATTGTGCACCCCTGACAGCGATGCTGGCAGCTCTAGTTGGTAGGCTACAGGTCCGCATTGCTCACTTATTGCGAATGGTCTGATGAAACGCGGAGCTAGCTTCCCTTTTACTCCGAAACGATGAATCCCTTTCATTGGGGATACACGAAGGTAAACGTGATCCCCGATATCAAAATGAAGCGGTCGACGTCGTTTGTCCGCATAGCTTTTCTGGCGAGACTGAGCATCCTTGAGGTTTGCTTGAATAACTCGTACTCGATCTTCGGCTTCCTTTACCAAGTCTATACCATATGTTACTCGTTCACCGGATTCACACCAGTTCAAAGGTGTGCGGCACTTTTGTCCATAAAGAGCTTCATAAGGTGCCATTTGAATGCTAGTCTGATAACCATTGTTGTATGAAAACTCCGCCAATGGTAGATGATAATCCCAATTCTTACCATGGTGAATGGAACAGGCGCGGAGCATATCCTCTAGCACTTGGTTTCCTCGTTCCGTTTGACCATCAGTTTGTGGGTGGTAAGCTGAGCTTCGAATCAACTTGGTACCCAAGGATGCGTGGAGCTGCTCCCAAAATCGAGAAACAAACAAGGTTCCAAGATCTAATATGATAGTGTGGGGTACTCCGTGTAGGCATAGGATTCTGCCAATATACAACTCTGCATACTGTCATGCCACATACTTGACATTGACTGGAATAAAGTGAGCCGACTTGGTGAGTCGGTCAACTATCACCCAAATCGAGTCATTCTTGCGAGAGGTGAGAGGTAATCCAACAATGAAATCCATGCTGATGTCCTCCCATTTCCAGGCCGGTATGCTTAACGGTTGTAATTGTCCGGCTGCTTTTAGATGGTCGGCTTTCACTCGTCGACATGTATCACATTCGGATACATACTTTGCTATTTCCCTTTTCATCTGAGTCCACCAAAATTTCTTCTTTAAGTCTTGGTATAATTTGTTACTCCCCAGATGAATAGAATATTTGGACAAATGAGCTTCGTCCAAGATTTTCTTCAGAAGTTCCACATTGCGGGGTACCACGATGCGGTCTTTAAACCAGATGGTACCGTCATCGTCACCTCATAAACACTTCATTTCTCCCTTCTTCATTCGTTGACGAATATGGGATATGCCCTTGTCCTCCTTCTGAGCCTCCATAATTTCCTCCCTTATTGTAGGAATGAGGGCTAGGTTGAAGAGCGCCCCATACGGAACCAAGTAGAGACTCGGTTCTTCTTCCTCTATCAAGGTGATAGAAAGGTTATTGATGTGGGACTTGCGACTTAACGCATTGGCGACTACATTTGCCTTACTGGGATGGCAGTGGATCTCAATCTCGTAGTCTTTGATTAACTCCAACCATCTTCGTTGTCGCATATTCAATTCTTTCTGGGTGAAGATGTACTTCAAGCTTTTGTGATCGGTGTAGAGTTGTACTAGGTTGCCCCATAGATAGTGTCTCCACATCTTTAATGCTAGTACCACGGCAGCGAGTTCAAGATCATGAGTCGGATAATGCTGCTCATGGTTCTGAAGCTGCCGTGATCCATAAGCGATCACCTTTCTGTCTTGCATTAATACGCAACCAAGACAAATTCCAGATGCACCACAATAAACATCAAATGATCTTGTTGTGTCTGGTTGGGCTAATACTAGTGCTGTTGTGAGGTGTTTTACCAATGCTTGAAAACCCTCCTCACATTCCTTTGTCCAGGTATATCTCTTTTCTTTCTTCAGAAGTTCCGTCATTGGTTTAGCTACCTTGGAAAAGCTTGGGATGAACCTTCAGTAATATCCAGCTAAACCCAGGAAACTTCGAACTTCATGCACAAACTTGGGAGACTCCCATTTGAGCACTTGCTTAATCTTTCTTGGATCAACTGCAATCCCTTCAGCAGAGATGATGTGCCCTAGAAATGGCACTTGGTTGATCCAGAACTCACATTTGCTGAACCTAGCGTACAACTTGTGGTCCTGCAATCGCTGAAGCATGATGTGCAAATGTTGTGCATGTTCTTCTTCGGATTTTGAGTATACAAGGATGTCGTCGATGAAGACCACGAAAAACTTGTCCAAATCCGGCATGTACCGAATTCATGAGATACATGAAATGGGCCGGTGCGTTGGTTAATCCGAACGACATGACAAGGTACTCATATAATCCATACCTCATCGAGAATGCTGTCTTAGGTATATCCTATGGTCAAGTCCTGATCTGATGATAACCAGAGCGAAGATCCATCTTCGAAAATACCCGAGCACCTACCAACTGATCGAACAGAATATCGATACGGGGTAGTGGATACTTGTTCTTGATAGTGAGAGCATTGAGTGGACGGTAGTCCACACATAGTCTCACTGTTTTATCCTTCTTTTCCACGAACAATGCAGAACAGCCCCAAGGTGACGAACTTGGACGAATGAAACCCTTGTCCAAAAGTTCCTTCAGCTGCCCTTTCAGTACTGCAAGTTTTTTAGGTGCCATCTTATACGGCTTTCTCTAGATTGGCAATGTTCCCGGTACAAGTTCAATCTTAAACTCGACATCCCTTTTCTGGTGGCATACCAGAAAGATCTTCGAAAAAAATGTCCGGATACTCACATACTACTGGAATATCTTCAAGTTTACAGGCTTCGATGGTATCGGCAGTTGGAGGCACGTGGATATTACTCTCAAGAGTGAGAATTTGAGGAGAGTAGACCGGAGAATTTAGATATATTCTCCAAGGAATGATGTCAATAATAGCACCGTTGTATTGCAACCATGCCATTCCTAAGATGACATCTAATTTCTGATGCTCCAATATAATGAGAGTGATAGGGTATATGTTCCCACCCAGATTAAGAAGTACCCTATGGACCATCTTATTTGCTACTACTTTGCCTCCCGGAGAACAAATCATATATGGGGTTTTTTGTGGAATTGATAGGAAACTGGTATTGATTGACATAAGACTTGCTAATAAAGTTATGGGAAGCACCCGAGTCAAAAAGGATGACTACGGGATGACCAATGAGAGAGAACGTACCCGTGAGTACGGGTGCGCCTTCGGGAACATCCTCGATGGCAAGGTGATGAACGTTTCCGATTCTGGTGGCTGGCTTCTTGGGCTGGTTGCGAGGCTGGTTCACCCCCTGATACGATGACTGTCCTCCGCTCTGCGGGCAGTCCTTGGAGAAGTGCCCGTACGTCCACACGTATAGCACGTGTACAGGGTCTGACCGGTACGGAGTGGAGGACGGAATCCCGGTGCACGCGGTGGAGGTAGAGGTGAACGCGGAATCATACCCTGTTGCTGTTGTGGGCGGAAGCCGACATTATTGAATGGGCGACCACAAAACATCGGTGGTCACGATGGCGGCTGCCACCTCTTGCCGGATGGAGATCGATACACCATGCGGTATTTCTGAGGAGTACCTCCTCCGCTGCCCTGCGGAGCACTCCTTTTCTTCTTGTCAGAGAACAACTCCCTAGTAGCATCCTCCTATACGATTGTGGCATTGACCATGTTGTTGAAGCTGCCGCTGTTGAACAAGGCAAGCTTGTCCTTCATCTTGGGGTTCAAACCCCGATAGAAGCATTCTCGCTTCCGATCCTCAGTACTCACTTGGTCCTGAGCATATTGGGCCAAGTGGTTGAATATCTTGGAGTACTCGTAAGCACTCCTTCCCCCTTGCTTTAGCTCCAAGAACTCTTGAAGCTTCCTTCTCATCACACCGGAAGGTATGTGATAGGCGTGAAACGCCTCCCGAAACTCCTCCCAGCTCGCGGCATAGCCGGATGGTCATGCGGCAAGGTAATTTGCCCACCACGCACCAGCAGACCCTTGTAATTGTTGGGCCACGAACAGGGTCTTCTGATATTCAGTTACTCGCAGCAAACCGAACTTCCCTTCAATGGAGCGGAGCCAGTTGTCCGCCTTCAACGGTTCATCGGACTCCACGAAGACCGGCAGGTGTGTTGACATGAAATCCGAGTACGAAGTCGGAGAAGGTTGTCGTGGACCCGCATCAGGTCGCCCTCCTTGACGGGACGAGTGCTGGACCAGAGTTCGTAGTAACTCCGTTTGCTCATCACGTGAGCCAAGCACTGCGGCGAGAACCTCCGCTAGACTCCTTGGAAGTTCCGGAAGTGGTGGTGGAGGAACTTGTTGCTGCGGTGTTGCAGCTGTCTCCTGGGTCAGAGATTCGTCCTCACGACCACGACTGGATCCTCCCATTTCTAGCGTCGAGCGAGTACGCACCATTCTGCATCCAAATGACTTAAAATCAGCACATGTTTTATTTTCCCTTATCCATATCATTTTTCAGTAGCACGACTATTGACAAGGGAATAAGTGCATAACATTCATATATATCGATAAAGTACAAACTTTATACAAGATATATTATCGCATGACCAAGTTTACAGTAGTAAACTCCAAAATGATGGACTCCCACTATGGAAATACATCTCTACCATACTTGGTTCCCATGAGATGTCATACACATCTTATCATCTTAGACATACCCACCACTATTCTTAATATGACACAAACATGGCCACAAAAGAAAAACACGAGCAACTATTAAACTATATGTTGCCCCGTGACAGCAGAAGTGCTGCCACATCCCACTCCAATACGTCCTACTTGACGTACTCGAGTTCCTTGGGATCTACTTCTTCTTCTTCATCATTCGAAGTTGGTGCCATAGGTGCGGTTGCGGGAGCAAGAGTTGCTACCCCACCCACCATTGATGACGTCGCGGCAACTAAAGATTTCACATCAGCCAGCAGAAGAAACATCCACAAGTCTTCCAGTTCCTTCTGTGCATTTTTGCAACTGGCTTTCCAATCCTGAGTTTCCCCTCTGGATTGATCCCTTTCTTGAGTCACCTCACTCAGATGTTCATCCAACAGTTGCACCTCGAGTTGACTCGCTTCCAACACGCTTTCTGCGTGTTGTGTTTTCATGCGAGCCTCCGATCGAGCTTGAACAGCCTGGTGCCACTGCTTCTCCCTTAAGTTTAAACGGCGATTTAGAGGAGCAACCATGGCCCTAAGTGAGTCGTTGGCACCTTCAAAGTGATCCCCTCAAATCAAGGCCTGCTTCAGGTCACTCATAATTTTTCCCAGGCTAACATGCTGATCAAGGCTCTCCTGACACGCTGATGCCGCATATGATGCTAAAATCATCTCGGGTACCTCTTCAGTATGCCCATATGCTGCAACAATCCGACTTGCCCACTCGTCACCGGCTCTACCATCGACCAGAAAGAGCTCGAATGGAGTGCCCGCCATAGTATGGTAATGAAGTTTGCAAAACCTCATGATGGCCACACTTGCGGCATAACACCACGTGTCTTCCAATTGAATCCCTTGCACTTGGATGGAATAAGGAGCACATCCAATATTCAATGGAGCATCAGGCACATTGACATAAAATGGTGCACCTCGTTACCCCCCCCCCCCCCCCCCATCATCGATCTCCTTGCCCCAATAGTCCGGTATTTCACGATATCCGAACCGTTGAAGCATTGCGATCAACAAATCTAGAAAACCCTTCAGAAGCGTACACTTCGTGAACACCCATCTGTTTGGTAAGTATACTATACAATCAGCCATCTGTGAAAAATATACTGGAACAATGAGAAGGTTTCCAACTCTCAACAGTTTAAGAAAATTTAAAACTGGAGTTGTAATCACAGTCTGTTCCAGCTGACCTTCCTGTATAAATTCAAAACTTTCATACAGGAAACGTCAGAACCAGATGTTAGTTTGAATACAAAAGTTGTAGTACACTTTCCAAACTTTCCAGATTGTACTCATAAAGCTCCAGTTGAGCTAGGAAATAGAATCTATACAGGTTTTAAGTTGACCCATATTTTCTGGAAATTTTGACAGAACCCCTCCTGTATATGTGGTGATTTCCACAAGTTATACAGGTATATAATTACAATATATGGAGGTAATGACAAAATAAACATTGTATAATATCAAGATAACAATCCAGAGGTAAAAGATTTCGGCCATGAAACATTTGTTACTTAGGTAGTGTGTTAATTTGAAACTATGTGCCAACTCTTCCAAGTTCTGATCCGCCAGAACCAAGTTTGCAACCATAGTAATTTAACGCGGCTATACCAAGATTTAGGCCACGAGTACAACACGAAGTTGATAGAGGACTTGCTAAGATTTCCAGAAAGGTATATATATGATCATGTCATTATTCTGGATCAATAGCTAAAGCTACCTAAACTTGACAGATGAACTGACGGTTGTTCAACAGCAGTCCTGCAGTTCACTGTTTTGAGCTCGAAATTTGAATTGCCTCCATTTTGAATCAAGAGTAACTTTATATAACAAAACTGTAGATATGCTTCTCCCCTTTTCAGATATATATCACAATAAGGCAGAAGATTTGTTTACTGTGAGTTATCGCAGAATTACTGAGACTGGTACAACGGTAGGGTTATCTGGAGTAGTTTAAGCATACTCCAAATTTCAATAGATTATCAAGCTTTTCTGCCTTGATAGTCAAAAGAAAAGTTGTAGAGGACTTCGAAAAATTTTCATCCATATGCCCTAACCCTATGTTTATTTTAAACTAATCAAGATTAACACCTGGCAAAGTTGAGCAAACTTTGGCCAGAAATCAAGAATCTTGGTGCTAACCCCAAGTTGAATCGAATTTTTATCTTTGCGTAGTCCAAACCTACCAGCACCTTATAGTCGGACTTTCCAAAATATAATGCATCCAATTTCGTCATTGTTGGGGGTGGTCAAGTATCAAAGTTGATACCGACGGTACTACTGCCTCACCAAAGAAAATTCTGACCGGTTATTTCCAGATACGTTTATAGGTGGTCCTAGTATCGTTCACTCGCAAACGTGTGCTACATGGGTTGCTACCATAGTCAATGCTGCAAAAGACAAACAGTACCCTTTCACACCTTCACACCTCAAGGGCGGCACGGGGAAATACGACAGGCAGTCACAATAATACATATGAAAATAAATGCATACGACTCTGGTGTGAGTCGCCCTCGAGCGATGTCATGTCTCGAGGTACATGGTTGTAAATACGTCTGTACAGCAAAGACTCCTGTATGAACCGGCTTATACACGCTCGGGTATACGTGTTTCGCATGCTCTCATAGAATATGAAAGATTCTAGAGAGGCATACTATCGGGTTATACACCACCCGACGGGGGCTCCCACTGACTTTGAAGCACGCTGGAGTACCGCGTGTCATAGGTTCTCAGAAACATAGAAATCTTTAGAGACTCCTATTAACATTTCCGTGCTAAGCCGCGGAAAAACTTCCATGCTACCTCTCGCATGGTGAGCTTACCGCAATTGATCCGCTTACGGTGGCGTACCTTACCTCTTATCTGACGTCGGAGCGTCGTTACAAAATTAATAACATATAAGTTAGTTTACTACCTTTATATCTTATACTAATAACACTCCTTGTAAGGGCACATAGCTAATTCCTCACCCAGATCCTAGTTTTTGAAAATATGCTCTTTTCAAGTACACTGTTCCCAATGATGCTCTGATACCATGTCTGTGGAGACCGGAATCCCGACCTCCAAGGATCTCATTGGGTAGTGTCGTGCGATGCGACACCCAACAGTATACAAGAAACAGAACGAGAACAAATTACAATACCAAGTCTTTATTGAAAAGCACAGAAGAAGTTTAAAAGTACAAGCGGAAGGAAAGAGAGCTATACATCATAGCTATGCTCTCAGCACTAGCTATGCAAAAGCAAAGTCATCCATGTCCTGGATACTTTGCACTAGCAACACACAATTCACAGCGGCGTGCAGGGTTCCCACTCGGTTGTAAACCCTATAGGGTGTGCAGCCTCATCATCAAACCCGTCATCAGTTGTATAATCTGCAAAAACTCGTTAACTGCAAACGTGAGCATAAGGCTCAGCAAGACTGACCCGTCTCATTAGACATATGCAAGGATGAATACTAAGCATAGGTAAGGAATAGCATAAAGGACTTGCCTACAAGTGGATCCTTATAGTTATGTTTTAATTAGCACATGACATTCCTCAGGCACGGCACATTATAGACTCCACAATCAAACAAGAAACACTTTGCTGATGATATGACGTGCACAAAGCACATAATGCTAATACAGGTAAAGTATGGGGAAACTGTAAACTTTTAATTGTACTATCTCTAAGCCAAACAAGGTTGTCCAAGTAATTTATAAACCTATATATCATATTCTCCTGACTTATTTAGTATTTACTACGTCACAGCGCAGTGAACAAGTGATACTCTATTACCGCGAGGGATGGTGCTTGCAATCAGGACATACCCGGAACAACACGACACATACACACTTTCGGAAATGCCAGCGAGTACTTTCAGCCGTACCTGCATAACAATTCAGTAGTAATCGTATATGGCCACCTTTCACTAAACACTCGAATGTCAAACCAGTTGATCTGTCACGTGCAGGAGGTCACTGCGTGGGGCATACTCTGACGTGTCCACCAGCTGATTTACACCTTGCTGCCCTCAACCCACGCCTATAAAACGGAACAGAATGCCTCGACAAACCTGTATCAAGCTACGTCAGTTTACTGGAGCCCATTCCTCCAGTATGTCGCCAGTACAATTCAAGCTTGTCCAGCAGGACCGCACACGAAACGGTCCTCAATCGACACAAGCAGGGCTACGCACGTGAGACCACGTCTCACTGCATCCTATCCACTACTCGGTCTCAATTTCATATTCAAAAACCATTTTCTTAGTCCAGAATCTCCCGTGTGAAAAAATTCCTATCTCGCGAGTACATTCCAACTACTCTACTTTCACCAAATTCCTATGAGCATAGGCATAGCAGTGTCTACTCAACAGGCCGTAGACCTACCCAGGACTCCATAGGATTTGTGGGCCATGCAAGTGGATGTCAAACACCGTAAACGTAATGCACAATCCTCTAAAGACGTAAGGTGAATGAAAACTGAAAAAACACTGTAAGGAACTCAAATGCAAACTGGGGCTTGCCTGAATGCGAGCCTGAGCCTATGTTAGTTTCTGGCAGCAGGATCTCCAAGGCTTCCGGCTGCTCCTCGACTTCAGCTACTACACGATATGCATATACTAGGTATAAATGATTTTGTGAATAATTAAGATTCTTAAGGTGGGGTGTGTATATTAAGATAAAATAAGATAATTATCTTAATTGACTTTGGGATTTTTATGGTGGATACTAGAGATTAAAGAGAAGACTCTTGCAAAGAACAAGAGATGATAAAGGATGTTTGTTATTCTTAACAATTATGGTAAGCAATAATCTTCTCTAAATTTTGGTTGAAATTTTTAGAGATGTATTATGGCTACCAAGGGTTGTATCGTGTAGAGGGGGTCTCACTGGTTCTAGGAAAATTTGTTTCACCATTTTCTAAGCTTCCTACAGGGAGAATTTGATTTTTTTTTTAAGTTTGGGTAAATTTCTGGAAATTGATTTTCCATTTTTCTCAATTTATAACTACATAAAGGTTTGAAACATTGATCAACCTAGTATTTTAAGTCTAAAGAGCTTGAAACTTTTACTAGAGATCAAAGGTATTAACAATAGTGTTCTGACAAAAATTGGAAATTTTCCAATTAATAGAACTGTGGGAATAAATTCTTTAAGCATTTTGGTTATCCTAATTATGGAGAAATTTATATGGCTTTTCATACAAATCAAGTGAACCACTGGACTGTATTCTTCATGCTGGTTCTAACAAAATTTATTTCGGAATTTCTGGATAATTCTACTGGAAGTTATGGATTTTCTAAGTTGGGTTTGAATCTGGATTTATTTTTCTATTAGAAATTTCAAATAAAAGGGGTCGGTCCCACTTTATTTGAATGGGCCAATCGCATCTGGGCCACACCGGGGGCCACGGGGTTCAACCGTGCAGCCGCACCAGATCCAGTGTCGCAGCTGATCCCAGGCGTTTGAATAGGCGCTGACAAGTGGGGCCCATAGGCCTTCGCCTACCTCGCGACGCGACGGCGCTTCTCGCTGGAACCGCGGCGGTGCTTCACCGGACTTAGGTGCGTCGACCTCCGTTCGGCCTCGCCGTGACCACTCAACCCTAAAATCGACCGCGCAAGCCGATGGTGGTGTCTAATCACGTCAGCGATGGCCGATGATGGCGGCGCGACGGTGACGGCGGGGCAAGGGTTTCGGCCTTCATCGGAAATGCTCGGGAATGGTTCAATAGGCTCGGGAAAAGGTCGGGGAGGTTCCTGGAAGTACCAGGAGTATGATTTGGGGGTTAGATTGGGGTGAAATCACCGGCAGGGCTGAGTTCGACGGCGAAGTGCGGTTTTTCAACCAGCGGCCGCGAAAACTTGAAATCAAAGATGCTCGGTTGATAACTTTTAGGGTTTTGGGCATGGAGCCTCCTTAGGACACATAGAAACTATCTGCTAACCAGATTTAAGGATGATTGCAAGAATGAAATGAATTTAAGCGCGACGTTTTGTTGTTCTATTGAGAAACCATTTGGTTCTCGAACAAGAACTCGAGTTACACTTCATGTCATAAGCTTAGATTCTGTGAGCATGAACTAGAGAGGATTAAGAACCTTTTTTCTTAAAGGATCGAGGATGGAGATGGTCTAGAACTGGTGTTTGATGGCAAGACAGTGAAGGTTCTCGACGGCTTCCTCGACGGCGACTGTGAATCTTCAAAATATGCCAAGCAGAAGCTATGTCACGATCAATGACCAAATGGAACACGTAGAGGAGTTTGTGACAAGCCTTTTATCTACTTACAGCTCCGGAAGAAACAGTTGAAATCATCGGCGAGGGCTTGATCAAACAGGGGCGGCGGAAATGGCGTGAACTGCGATGGAGTCCAACGGCGACGACCAAGGGGGTATTTATAGGGACGGAGGGGAGCGCGCCACGGCGTCAAGCAGGCAAGCAGCTCGGTGAATGCATGCGCGTCGCGGTGTCACGCGATGCTGGCGTCAATCGGCAGGGCGAGCTAGAGACAGAGCACAACCCGCCCCCCCCCCCCTGTGGCTTTCACTCGAGTGCTTTGGCTGACAGTGCGCTCCACCTCCTCTTATATACTTCCCTTCTCTGTAACTTCAATTCTCCTACCAAATTTTGTCCAAAAATTCTAGATTTTTGTGGGGAGGATCAAATAAATATCTAGAATTTAATTCCTCAATTGGATTTTGAATTGGAGTAAGTTTCAATTGAATTTCAAATTCAAATTTGAATTTGGATGAAATTCAATGGTGTCACTAATTTAAATAGCAATTGAGTTCCAAAAATTGTGAAACTATGAGGATAAGTCAAGCAAGTTATGCTGACCATGAGAGTGTGTTCAAATCTTAATGTTCAAACTAGTTGAACAGAATTCAAAATTTGAATTCCAAACATGGTTTGAATTTGCTAAGCGTCTCAATTAAAATAGAAAATGGAGTTCAAAATTTATGAAAATTTGCAGGAAGTCTATTTGGAATATTAGAAAATCATAGAAAAATTTATTGCCTCTGAATTGAATATTTTTGACAGGGCCAAATATACAGTAGTATATATTCAATTTATATTAATTTGAATATCTATTTGGCACTGCATATTAATTTGGCCTAGCAATATTTCTTCAAACAATTCCAAACTCTGAAGAGAGGTCAAAAGAATTAATCTAAATTTATTGGTGGAGTTCATTCCTCATGTTAATAAATTTAAGCATGAGTAGAAGAAAAGATATGATGAGATCAAGTTTATAAGCATGGCTATAATTGGTCTCCATTAGGTTTGACAAAAAACTTACAACTGAACCTCATATGAAGGAAAATGTGGGATTTTACACTGGAGCTTCATCAACTTTATGTTTTCCTTCCCTTTGACGGAAATAAACTTCTTCTCGATGCTTGTTGTAGCGCTCGACAAGGTTTTGGACCTCTCGGCAGTCTTCCAGGTTGTGGTTGTTCGTCTTGTGTATTGGACACCACATCTTGGAGCTGCCTCCGTCTTCACACGACGGCTGAGGTCGTTTCTCGAGGCATGGCCCCCGACCACCCAGAGCTGCAGTAGCTGCAGCAGTAGGCGTGCCGGCCGACGGCTTTTTCTTGCCGTTGGACTTTTTCTTCTTCTTGCCACTCCCATAGGTAGTGGCTTCACCCTTGGAGGACTTTTTGTTGTCCCCCGGAGGTGGTTGGGAGTGCATTTCACGGCCCTCCACAGCTTTGGCGCACTTATCCGCCAAGCTGAAGAGTTCTATGACACTGGTGACCTCCTTGGTCGCCAACTTCTCCAGCATCTTCTTGTCTCGTACGCCCTGTCTAAATGCCACAATGACTGAAGCGCTTGAGATAGAAGGTATAGTGTTTCATACCTGGGAGAACCTCTGGATGAAGGATCGCAGGGACTCTCCCCCCTTCTGCTTGACAGCAAAAAGGTCCAGTTCGGTGCCTGGTCAGGTGTACCCAACTATTGATGGAGTCGGGTGGAATGCTCATAAACCAGGACCTAGCGGTCCCAGTTAAAGCCACGGGGAAGTAGTTGGCCATCACAGCCTCATTGCCTCCAGCCGCAAGGATTGTGGTGGAGTAGATTTGAAGAAACTCAGCAGGATTGACAGTCCCGTCAAATTTCTCCGGAAGGTGAGGCTAGAACTTCTGCGGCCATCTGACCATGCGTAGGTGCATGGCCAGGGCAGAAAAGCCTCCTCCTTCTTCCTCGAGAGCAGAACTGTCCCGAACCTCTCGCCTTTTGCGAGCGCGCACAATATGGACGCGACCATCCTGTTGACGGTAACGGCAATCAAGCTCTGCCCGGAGGTTGTGAGTTGAAAGTCGGGTTACTGTATGGGTACGTCGCGCCCCGGAAGGCAGCGACGTCGCTTGTTGAGACGAAGCACACCTCCTGTGTTGGGAAGCATGCGGACCAAGTCTACCTGACACGGTCCGATGCTGCGATGGGGTTCGCCCTGAGGGGGGAGGACCTTGGTTGCTAATGCGATCGGTTGCTGCTGCAACCAGGTGTTCTACATCAGCCCTCCACAGCTCCATTGCACCTTGGGATGCTCCTGGAGGTGGTGAACGTTGGAGAAGAGCAAGTGCGGCATGGAGCGCGTGTTCAGGGTTGTTGTTCGCTGATGCCATGACCGACGCAGATGCCCCATCTCGCTGTCCAGCTTGATTTGCCGGTCCGGACGGTGGCGGCGGTGGCATGACTCCTGCTGGAGCCACAACACCTGCTGGTGGCTGCATGTTTGAGGGATTGCCTCCAGCAGGTTGCGTAGCAAGGGTGCCAATTGACAATCCAGCAGCGGAGTTCACCATCCTTGAATCTCGAACGCCCCTTCCTGGCGCGCCAACTGTCGGAGTCTGGTTCCGGCTATTCTCTCGCTACTATCGTTGGTAGCCCGCAGAGTTTGTAGTTCGGTAATGGACACGCAGAGATTCAGAACACGATGGCAAATAGACATGGAGATTTACGTGGTTCGGACCGCCTAAGTGTAATACCCTACTCCACAGGGTGTGTAGTTAGTGTATTGAGCGTCTGAGCACTTGTGAGTGTGTGTTAGAGCTGAGTATGGGAGAGGTCTGGCCGAACCGTCCTTGTGTATCACTCGACCGGTCCTTTTATAGTACAAGGACCGGTCGTTACACCGTTAGCCTAGCCTGACATGTGGCCCTGGCGGTTACTGATGCTTAATACACAATTAATGAGGTTAATTACCCTTAATAGCGTGGTAACGGGCCTTTACAGTACCGTTACTGGTATTAAGGGCCTTCCGATCGTGTGCCATTAATATAGTATTAATGACACTTAATTGGGTCTCAAAGTCGATTGTCCCCTGAAGGTCCAAGCCGTTGGGGGTCCACCAATCTGATTGTTGAGGCTGAAGGTCTGGTTGTTGGACACGTGGCAGCATCGGAGCTTTCCGTCTGGTACGGCTAGGTCCAGTGCAGATGTACACGTGTCGGTACCGGAGCTTCCCTCTGTCGGGGGTTAGGCCCGATGGTGCCGTGCAGGTATTTAGCCTGGAGCTTTCCCATGTGTGGGGCGTAGCTCCGGTTGCTGTATACATGTGGCAGCACCGGTACTAACCATAGAAGGGAGGCAGGTCCGGTCCCGTATGACACGTGGGGCCTTCGGAGATCTTCAACTCAGACAGGTGAAGTTCCTTTGGTCTTTTTGCAGTCCCAAGGGGTATACGGTATGCAGGGTACCGACAGCCCCACATCTGGTAGAATAACTTAACCCAAAGGATTTCTCCCAGAGCTGGGGCCAGGGGCCACTATCGGTACCCTATGTACCGAGTA
The DNA here is from genome assembly GCA_036927565.1 of Tuctoria greenei. Classification (NCBI taxonomy): domain Eukaryota; kingdom Viridiplantae; phylum Streptophyta; class Magnoliopsida; order Poales; family Poaceae; genus Tuctoria; species Tuctoria greenei. The sequence continues at coordinate 208,085,541 of JAYESD010000003.1, forward strand.
CCACCCGTCGTAGTTGAAGACCTTTGAAGGTTGCACGTGTTACACAGCACGGGACCTGCATCCTTCGTTTGGGTAGCTCCAGCACTACCACGTGTAACACAAGGTCAGACCTAACACCCTTCATAGGGAAGCTCTGGTCTTGCCACGTGTCCAGTGACCCCGGACCTAACCCCCAGTAGAGGGAAGCTCCGGTGCTGCCACGTGTATAGCGGCTCCGGACCTGCCTCCCCACGGTGGGAAGCTCTGGAGCCGCCACGTGTCTGGCCTCCAAACCTGAGATGGCAACGAGGAGACTGTCGGATCTCCGACGGCGCAAACATTCAAGGGACAACTAAAGCTACAGTTACAAGACCTAATTGCATATCATTAATGCCATATTAATGACACACGATCAGAGGACCCTTAACAACGGTAATGCCGCCATTAAAGCATGTTGTAATGCTGTTAATTAAGCTTAATATTCACAGATAGTGTTTTAGGCAATTAACTACCACTAGGGCCACATGTTGGGCCAGGCTAACAATGTAATGACCAACCCTTGGACTATAAAAGGGTTGCACCGCACGGTACAAAGGACAACTAAGCTCACACGCACACAAGCGACATACACTCATACATGCAGCAAACACATCCTGTGGAGTAGGGTGTTATGCTCAGGCAGTCTGAACCACGTAAAACTCATCATGTCACTATCTTGTTCATAATCTCACGCGCGCCCAAACCAATCAAGAACCTCCGCGGGCTACGATCTAGTAGTACCGGGGAAAGTGTCGATCGCACACTTCGACAGAGACCTAAGTGCTCTTTCAATGTGATACATCCACCTATATTTCACAGGGCCGCACACTTTAGCTTCATATGGAAGATGGATTATGAGATGTTGCATTGGATTGAAGAACCCTGGAGGGAAAACTTTTTCAATCTTACATAAAAGCACTGGTATCTCCTTTTCCAACTTCTCCATCATCTCAGTTATGATTTCTCTCGCACAAAGCTGTCTATAAAAGTAGCTAAGCTCAGCTAACACCTTCCACACTGCATCGTCAATGTAGCCTTGAAACATAACCGGCAGAAGTATTTCCATGATTATGTGATAATCATGACTTTTCAACCCTGTGACATTTCCATTCTTAACATTTATGTCTCTTCTCAGGCTGGCAGCATAACCGTCTGGGAATTTCAACGTTTTCAACCATTTGAAGACTTCTTTCTTTTCTTTTGGTCGAAGATAGAAAGAAGCACGCGGTTTGCCACAAGATTTGATTAGCTCAAGAGTTGGACGTTTACAAACCTCTGCCAAATCCTTACGAGCCTTTATATTGTCTTTTTTTCTGCCCTTCAAATCAAAGCATGTGCTTATGATGCATTGTTGGTATTTCTTAACACGACAGGGTTATCCGCAAGCGCACGGAAATACCATTGTAGCACTTCCCCTTAAAGAGTATTCCCAAGGGTATCGAATCCAAAGAACGTGTGTGCTAATCTTTCGAACTAGCTCACCAAGGACACAAAGTTGTTTGGTAGGCAAGGAACAGAGAGGAATTCAAAGTATTGATCCTAATTCAAGGTAGTTTGCAGTAGATGCTTGCTTCGGGCACGGGCTTACTCCTAGCAATACTAGGATGACTCTCGCCAAGAGCCTATAGCATAGCCGAACGTGGAGGATTATGATGGACAGATAGAGCTGTCACCACCTACTGCCTACCTCTTCAATCCGTGGGTCTACGAGATATCCACTGATGATTTATAACCTAAGAACCATGCTTACGTTCTAAATCACTACTCTAGTTGTTTCGAACACAAAGCTACAACTAGAGCCTCTAATGAATTAAAGCAGTGAACCCACACGTAACTACTTGTGCAAACTACTAAGAATAAAAGTTCAAACTTGTATTGAATTCAGAAAGGCTTACTTGATTGAGAAAACTTTTGTAGGTGTACAAGTGTAGAAGAGGGACTTGACAAGCCCAAGCCTCCTTCTCCTAGACTCTTCACCACACTCTCCTTCTACTTTGGTAGCCTCTAGGACTACTCTAAACCTTTGGAGTATAGCACTATTCTCAACTTTTGGTGTGTGTGAGATGTGAGGTAAGGGGGTCTATTTATAGGTGGAGAAGGGTCGGTTCCTGCCACAATTAACGCGTGAATCAGTCACCATTGACTCCAGGGAGTCGGGAGGAGCCAACACGTGTCATTTGACCGAGTTTGGCGCCAGGAAAAGGTTGGCCGAACCCCTGGTTCGGCCGACCTGGTCAAGGCTCCCCTCAGAGAGTACTTCCTCCAAGTGGCTTCCATGTGGGCCCCCTTGATATATATGGGTGCAACACCATTGGATCTCCTCGTATTCTTCTGTTTGTGGGCCATTTGATCCATGTGTTGCCACATGTCATCGCCTGATTCATTGAAATCCATTTTCATGGATTCATCCCTGCATGTTTGGGTATCTTGGGTAATAATTCACCTGGATACAAATAAACACTAACACTTGTGGAATTGGGTGAGTGTATAACCCTACCACTTTGTTTTGTGTTTCTTTTATGCACATTATGAGGTGAATTAACGATCAAAAGTACTTAAGGACTGTCAACAAACTCCCCCACACTTAGTCCTTTGCTCGTCCTCGAGTGAAGGCAAGAAGAACTAAAGTGTTGTCATGAATTTGATATAAGGTAGAAAATAAGGATACTAGATATTTCAACTTATACATGAATTCATGGATCCCCATTGTGTATGTGGCTACCACATCAATCTTGGATGTTTGAAAAGTGGAACAGTTAGAATGAAGTTCCCTTGGATCATTCTCTGCTGAAATGATTTGGCAATTGCTATATTTGAAAGTCAAAGAAATTTTGCCCTTGCCTTCTCTATTGGAATCTCTCAAATCTCTCAAAGTGTTTGAGTCCTCGCCATGGCAAGTTTTGCGAATACTTGTCCCTATGCTAAAAGTGGCCATATCTGGAGCTTGGTAGGGATGAATGTGGCACACATTTGCAATTCATATGTTACTAATCAAAAACTTGATCCTATGAGTGACTTATGCAATGATCAAAGTGAAGGGAAAATTCTTGTGCACATGAATGGAATGGAGGGGTGAGGTGATAACTCCCATGAATTTGCTCTCTTTTAAGGATGAAACATGGCTACTTTTTTTTAGCACTCTTACTCTTTTTCAAGAGTGGATGCTTTTTTTCTCTTTTTCTTTTAGCCATGTCTTCTACTCCTTTTTATTTTTAGAGAGGCTTTCATTTGTATTGTATGGAGTTTCTTTTTTGCGGATGGGTGATCGATGGATGCAAACTCTCAATGTGAGAAATTTTGCATGAATGGAGTGCACAAGAGTTTTCAATTCAAAAATTTCATGCATGTCACTCAATTTGGTCACGGGTTTGACAAAGTTCAATGAAAAGCAAAGTGGCATATGCTTTTGGTTTTCAATGAATGTATCATATGGCCTTGGTGGGTATATAAATTTCCAATAAGAGATTTAGGCAAAGTTCAAGACTTCAAATAGTTACAAATGTCAAAATCAATTTCAAGCAAAAGGATGATTTCTAAAGAACTCATTTACCATATCACACTAGTCAAAGACCTAGCTGATGTGTTTTTTCCTATTGAATTATGGGAATCATAAACAAGGTAATGAATTGAAATAAAGTATTCAAAATTTCAGCTTAAGCAAATCCTTGACTACCAAATTTTATTTCAAATTGTTGAGTTGATTCATTTTAAATATGCAATGAAAAATAATAAATCAGCTCAAACAGAAGGGTAGCGTATAAAAGTGGGGATAGGAAATCCAAACCGATTTTCTGGAGCGAAACGGAGTCGTATGGAGCATAAAATAGGTCGGCCGACCAGGGGGTCCGGCCGACCTCCTGTTGGCTCTTCTGTGGCTCTGTTTCGTCGGGTCGTTTTGCTCATTCGGTCGTGACGTGTTTTGATATGCAACATTAATTTTTCACATCGGGATTTCGTGACTTGGGGACATGTTTCCCCCACACTTGTGTCCTGAATTCTTTATTCAACAAAATAAACTAAAGGGGGAACTTTATTGGTGTTAGATGAACCGGTAAGTTCACTTTATTGAAATCAAAATATGGGGATGCTTACATTATTTAACCTAGATTTAGAAAACAAATGTTTGGAAAAGAATAAAATCCTAAGTAGTAAGCATCCTATGCTGTCGGGACATCTAAACTATGGTGTGTTGTAGATGTCGGGCTCCCCGACGACATTGCACAAGCATCGCAGTTTGGTGCTCATGCCACGGCGAACACTGTCAATCTCCACCTTGAGGGCCATGATGTCGTCCTTCAGTTCCACCCTCTTGATGCGCCCTTTAGCCACCAAGTCAGTTAGCTTCTTGTTCTCCAAGCGGAGAGAAGCGAGCTCCTTGGTCAGCTGTGCCACTTTAGGGGCACGAGGAGAGTCCTCATCACTGCCCTTTACTTGTCGGGTGGCCCGTTGATGGCAGGTGGTGTGATGTGCCGCCTAATCTTGGTGGGTGACGAGCCCATCGACTGCTCCATTGCTAGATTATCCACGCGCTTAAATAGGCCCTTAGCGTAGCCTCCTTCGGGTTTGCGCACCCTGTGGATAAGAAAGCGATCTCCCATGCGTTCCAGCGAGGTATAGGTGGGCGTCTTGTAGTGGTGGCTCACTACATCGTCCTTTTTAGTCTTCAATGTATACATGAACTCCTCGTCAGGCTGCAACGATGGGATAGACTCGTCTATTCAATGAAAAAGACGTGTCTTGACTGGGCTCAGCCCAGCCAAAGTCGAACGGTCTGGCGTCGTCAACTTCATCGGCGTTCTCCGAGGGGAAAGCGACTGGACAGCGCTACGAGGTGTAGGGTTGTGCCCGCGCGGAGTCATCGCAGGCGGGATCATGGCAAGGGGCTTGGCATCGATCGCCATGGCGGACTCCAAGATGAGGAAATTTTTTCATTGGTCGACTTAATGTCTCCGCTTAGGTTGAAGGTTGACCCGGAGGAGGCATGAGGCACAATCTTCTTGTGGGCCATGACGAGGACGGGAGGAAGATGATGATTCAATGAGGTGCAACTTTCCTCTCTCTTTCCGTCCTTTAAATAGGCGACGAATGACGCGTTTCACCGAGGACTTTGTGGAGGATATTGAGGAGGAACAACACGAGAAAACAGAACGCGAACGGCGCGAAGGGAGAGTCGGTCGACCCTAGGGTTTGGCTGAACCCCTTCTGGCTCCGTTCGGGCCACATTTTCTTGGGTCGATTAAATGGGCCTTCTAGAAGAAGAATTGGATGGGCCCATTAGTTGGACGTGAAGAATTTAAACAGAATTGAAAGAAATGGCATGGAAATCGATTATATTTACCACGTCAAATTCTTTTTCTGTATCCTTTTGGGAACCAAGAAATAATTTGAGTCGGTGCCCATTCACTTTGAATTGTTGACCGTCATCACCTTGGAATGTGATTGCTCCATGGGATGAAGTCTCTACTACAGTGAAGGGTCCTTCCCTTTTACTTCTAAGTGTCCCATGTCCAAAGAGTTTAACCCTAGAGTTAAAGAGTAAAACTTTATCTCCATTCGGCGTAATCCTCTTATCGTGCCATCTTTTGGTTCTCTCTTTATAAATTCCGGCACTGTGGTACGCCTGATCTCTCCATTCCTCCAACTCAGAGATTTGCTACAATCGGTGATTTCCAGCTTCGTTAAGATTCATGTTCCACCGCTTGATGGCCCAATACGCTCTATGTTCCAATTCTATGGGAAGATGGCAAGTCTTCCCACAGACAAGTTGGAAAGGAGACATGTCGATAGGTGTCTCGTAGGCAGTACGATATGCCCACAATGCGTTGGGTAGCTTTTGCTTCCATCCCGTTCCCATTTCCAAGAAAGTCTTTTGCAGAATATTCTTAATTTGCTTATTAGATGTTTCTGCTTGACCACTTGTTTGTGTGTGGTATGGGGTAGCAATGTTATGCTGGACTCCAAGTACCCTTAAAAAGTTCCGGAAGGTCTTATCTATGAAATGAGACCCTCCATCACTTATGACCATACGGGGAGTTCCAAAGCGTGGGAAAATGATCTCAGGGAACATTTTCCTTGCTTGCTTTTAGTCAGCATTTTTGCATGGTAATGCTTCTACCCATTTTGACACATAATCGACGGCAACCAGAATATACTCGCAATCATAAGACCTAGGAAAAGGTCCCATGAAATCAAAACCCCATACATCAAATAATTCCACTTGGAGATTGTATGTTAGGGGCATTGCATCGGGAGCAGAGATTCCTCCATGCTTCTGGCATTTCCAACATCTGCGAATGAATTCCTTGGTATCTTCATACATTGAAGGCCAATAGAATCCACTCTGCCAGATCTTTGCATGAGTACGGTAAACACCGTAATGACCACCATAGGAGCCAACATGGCATTTCTCTATGATTTTGGTGCCTTCGATTGATGGGACACACCTTCTAAGAAGGCCATTGGCACATACTCGATAGAGGTAAGGGTCATCCCAAAGGTGTCTACGACTCTCATAAATGAGTTTCTTTTTGTTCTCCCCTGGTGGTACGTATCCCATGACCATAAAGTTCATGATATCCGCATACCAAGGGTGAGAGTCTGTCACCTTGAGGAGCATATCATCTCGTAGGAAATCATTGATAGGTATGTCCATGGTTTGTGTGACTTCCATACATGAAAGATGATCTTCTACTGAATTCTCTACTCCTTTCTTATCTCTTATTTCTAGATCAAATCTTGGAGTAAAAGAATCCATCGAATTAGCCTGGGTTTAGCATCCTTTTTGGTAAGTAGATATTTCAAAGCAGCATGGTCTATGTAGACTATGACCTTTGCTCCAACCAAATAGGATCTAAACTTATCGATAGTGAAAACTACTGCTAGGAGCTCTTTCTTAGTTGTGGCATAATTGAGTTGGGCTCCTGTCAGAGTTTTGCTAGCGTAGGCTATTGCGTGATGATTTTTATCTTTGGTTTGGCCTAAGACCGCACCAAAAGCGAAGTCACTAGCATCACACACGATTTCGAATGGCAGCGTCCAATCAGGAGGTTGGATAATTGGAGCTGAGATGAGTGCCTTTTTGATTATATCAAATGATTTAAGGCATTCATCATCGAAATCAAAGGGAGCTTCTTTAGCTAATAGGTTGGTGAGGGGTCTAGCGATTTTGGAGAAATCCTTGATAAATCGTTGGTAGAACCCCGCATGACCTAAAAAGATGTGGATTCCCTTAACATTGATAGGAGGTGGAAGTTTTTCAATAACTTCAAATTTTAGCTTTGTCCACCTCTATCCCTCTCTCGGACACCAAGTGTCCAAGAACGATGCCTTCCCGGACCATGAAATGGCACTTCCCCCAATTAAGCACAAGGTCATTCTCCTGGCATCTTTGTAAGACCCTGTATAAATTTTCTAGACAATGATCAAAAGTTTTTCCATAGACGGAGAAATCGTCCATGAAAACTTCCATGATATCCTCGATCATGTCTGAAAATATAGACATCATGCATCTCTGGAAAGAGGCAGGAGCGTTACACAGTCCAAAGGACATACGCCGGTAGGCATAGGTCCCGTAAGGACATTTGAACGTGGTCTTACTTTGATCATCGGGATGGATAGGAATTTGATGATATCCCAAATACCCATCAAGGAAACAGAAGTAGGAGTGTTTTGCCAGTCGCTCTAACATCTCATCGATGAAGGGCAATGGAAAATGGTCTTTCCTTGTTGCCTTGTTAAGTTTTCAGTAGTCAATGCACATCCTCCATCCCGTGATGGTCCGTTGAGGAATTAATTCATTCCTATCGTTTTGAACGACCTTCATACTTCCCTTCTTAGGTACTACTTGAACTGGACTTACCCATTCACTATGAGGAACAGGGTAAATAATCCCGGCATGCAGAAGTTTCAAGACTTCTTTCTTGACAACTTCCCGCATCGCATTATTTAATTGCCTTTGAGGTTCCCTTGAGGGGACACTCTCAGGGTCAATAGGAATACGATGGGTGCATAACGCTGGACTAATTCCCTTGAGATCCTGGAGTCAATATCCAAAAATAGCTCTATACCTTTCTAACATGGCTATGAGTTTGAGCGTTTCATCATCTGAAAGCTTGTCACTTATGATGACAAGGGCTTCCAAATCGCCATTTAGAAAGGCATAACGTAGGCCTGGAGGTCGAATCTTGAGCTCAATAGGAAGTTTTGGGGAGGGCTCTTCTTTTGGCAATTCAATTTCCTCCTGAAATTCTTCCTCCTTTTGGACGAAGTCTTCTTCTCCTTCAATTTCAGGGGGTTCTAAAAATTGAAGAGTCCTAACCTCCTCCATTGGCTCATCTTGGATGGGAGATTCTGCAGATGTGTTCTTTGAACGCAGAATAGGTATGGAGAAATTTCTCCCTCCAAGATTGATATTGAGGCTTCCTTCCAAAGGAACTTCCATGAGAATTTTCTCTATGGGAATCCCTATCATGATGTTGAAATCTTGGATTTCGAACACGTGAAAAATCTAGGAGAGCCTCAACATCTTTGTGTCTAACAGACACTTGATGCAGAACCCCACATCCTTCAATAATGGTTCCAAATGAATCTCGGAAGGATTTACGGGTTGGTGCCAATGGTACATCGCCAAGTATGGTGAGAGCACAAGAATCGGAAATGAGATTTGCTCCAACAGTAGGGTTGTATAGGATTCTCATTGGTGTCCCACTAATAGAACATAAAATGGTAGCCAAAGGTGAGGTCATCCGAAGAATTTCGGCTGAATTCTTGACTTCAGCTGTCCACTCTCTGCTTAGGATAGAGGTCAACTCCTTGACCGTCTGATGGACGAACACCCCGTCAGGTGGTTCAGGTGGAGTTGGTGGCAATGAAGGTTTCCTATAGCAACAATACTTCAAGGTATTTCCATAATCTTCAAAAAGCTCTTCCTCGAAGTAAAATGGAAACTGCGAGGGTTGAATTTCTTCCACCTTCGTAGTCTCAGGTTCGGGAGAGGATTCTTCTGGCAAGGCTTGGGGTAAACAAGAAATGGGTTCATCCTTGTCCAAGAGTGCATCCTCCGTTCTTGACACGACTTCCTCTTGGGGAGGCTCATTAAGACCCATAATGAAAGAAGAATTTTCTAGAATTTTGTCCAGAAGATCCTTGCCTTCTTCTGGAGTCTTATGGAGGAAAAATCCTCCAGCTGTAATGTCAAGATATAGGGCAGACTCTTTGTTCAATCCCATGAAGAAATGTTGCAAAAGCATTGGATCAGGGATTAACAAATCTGGGCCAGAATTTTTCAAAAGAGAAAATATGTCCCAAGCTGCACCTATGGATTCCTTCTCTAGCTGCTGGAAGCATAGTACTTCCTTTTGTAGGAAACAATTCGGGCAATGGGAAATACAGCAAGACAAAATTTGTCTCGTAATTCACTCCAATCACTGTTTGTCTTCCCAACGTAGTGGTTGTACCATTGTTTGACTTTTTCCTTGAGGGAAAAAGGAAACAACTTCCATTTGAGAGTTTCCTGTGTCATACCTTTGATTAGAAGGCATGAACACAGTTGTTCGAATTCTCGTAGATGGTGGTAAGGGTTTTCACAATCCGTTCCTGAGAAGGATTGTTCCCGAACCATGGCTATAAAGCCAGTGCGAAGTTCGTAGCTGGTTGAACAAATAGGTTCCGCCGAAGGCGGTGGCTCACAGAACTTTCCCTTCAGAGTAGGGTAAGAAAGAATGGTGGGTTCCTCCATTTATATGGTGGTGGTAAGGTAATAATAAGAAAGGTAAGATGATAGATAAGGGGGATATGATACGTGGGTGATCTTGGTTCGAAAATTAACAGCAACCGTTCCTCGGCAATAGTGTCAGAAATGCTTGTTGGTATTTCTTAACACCACAGGGTTATCTGCAAGCGCACGGATACCGTTGTAGCACTTCCCATTAAAGAGTATTCCCAAGGGTATCGAGTCCAAAGAACGTGTGTGCTCATCTTTCGAACTAGCTCACCCAAGGACACAAAGTTGTTTGGTAGGCAAGGAACAGAGAGGAATTCAAAGTATTGATCCTAATTAAAGGTAGTTTGCAGTAGATGCTTGCTTCGGGCACGGTCTTACTCCTAGCAATACTAGGATGACTCCCGCCAAGAGCCTATGGCGTAGCCGAACGTGGAGGGTTACAAAGGACAGATAGGGCTCTCACCACCTACTGCCTACCTCTTCAATCCGTGGGTCTACGAGATATCCACTGATGATTTATAACCTAAGCACCACGCTTACGTTCTAAATCATGACTCTAGTTGTTTTGAACACAAAGCTACAACTAGAGCCTCTAATGAATTAAAGTAGTGAACCCACAAGTAACTACTTGTGCAAACTACTAAGAATAAAAGATCAAACTTGTATTGAATTCACAAAGGCTTACTTGATTGAGTAAAACTTTTGTAGGGGTACAAGTGTAGAAGAGGGACTTGACAAGCCCAAGCCTCCTTCTCCTAGACTCTTCACCACACTCTCCTTCTACTTTGGTAGCCTCTAGGACTACTCTAAACCTTTGGAGTGTAGCACTATTCTCAACTTTTGGTGTGTGTGAGAAGTGAGGTGAGGGGGTCTATTTATAGGTGGAGAAGGGTCGGTTCCCGCCACAATTAACGCGCGAATCAGTCACCATTGACTCCAGAGAGTCGGGGGGAGCCAACATGTGTCATTTGACCGAGTTTGGCGCCAGGAAGAGGTCAGTCGAACCCCTGGTTCGGCCGACCTGGTCAAGGCTCCCCTCGGGGAGTGCTTCCTCCAGGTGGCTTCCAAGTGGGCCCCCTTGATATATATGGGTGCAACACCGTTGGATCTCCTCGTATTCTTCTGTTTGTGGGCCATTTGATCCATGTGTTGCCACATGTCATTGCCTGATTTGTTGAAATCCATTTTCATGGATTCATCCCTGCATGTTTTGGTATTTTGGGTAATAATTCTCCTGCATACAAATAAACACCAACACTTGTGGAATTGGGTTAGTGTATAACCCTACAACTATGTTTTGTGTTTCTTTTATGCACATTATGAGGTGAACTGACGGTCAAAATGTGGTACTTAAGGACCGTCAACATGCATTCGCCCATGTTACGTTCCTAGTGCATGACATAATTGTTATGCATTAGGATTAAGGACTTCACATACAGTAGCTCCCATAGTGCACATATATGAGTCCAATTGTGGTCCTCTCCGTAACAAACAAAATATCCAGGACAACCTTCGACTGGCACTAAGTTGTTCAACTATTCAGCAATCTCTGACCCTTTGAGACGTTGCGTTGGTCCTTTTTTAACAACGGTGTCCTTCCTGAAGGCATCTTTCTGTTGCCTAAATACGTGATTGGGCGGTAACCAACGTCTATGGCAATCGAAGTAGCAAATCTTGCCACCATGATTTAAATGAAAACATTCTGTATCCGAGGCACATATCAGACATGTTAAACGACCATGAGTGCTCCAACCATAAACCATGTTGTAAGCTGGAAAATCATGGACATACCACAAGTATGCAGCTCAGAGGTTGAATTTTTGTTTTTTGTAATAGTTGTACGCTTTGATTCCTGTTTATAACATTTTCAACTCTTCAATCAACGGCTTCAACATCACGTTCAGTCGTAAACCAGGATGATCCGGTTCATGTACAATAAGGCAAAGGAACATGAACTCATACTTCGTACAAAGAGATGGTGGTAAGTGTACAAAATTGCAAACACGGGCCAACAAGAGTATGGTGTTGCGTTTGTACTGAATGGTGAGAAGCCATCTGTCGCCAAACTGATGCGAATATTTCTCGCGTCATTGGAAAAATCTGGATCGAAGCGGTCAAGCGCTTTCCATGGCTCACAGTCAGACGGGTGCACCATCATTTCGTCGTTCTCACGTCGACCTTCTTTGTGCAACCTCATGTGTCTAGCTATTTTTTTTGAGAGAAACAAACGCTTCAACCTAGGTGTGACAGGCAAGTAGCAAAGCTGCTTCTGTGCGGCTTCAGTCATTACTTTTGTACCGTCGTCATTAAAAACTTCAACAAATCTTGCGTTATCACATTTTAAACATTTATTCTCGTTCGCATGCTCTTTTCAGAAAAGCATGCAGTTGTCTGGGCACATATAAATCTTCTCATAGTCCATACCGAGCCCATAAATCAATTTCTTAGAATGATACATATCCTTAGGAATTTTATGAGGCTGTGGAAGGACATCGCTGATCAATTTGACGAGATCGTTGTAGTAGTTATTGGAGAAAGGATACATAGACTTAACTGCCATAAATCTAGTCATAAAACTAAGGATCGTCACTTTGGTGTGTTCATGCAACGACTGTTCAGAAGCTTCGACAAGCTTGAAGAACGCTTTAACCTCCGCTGTAGGAGGATCCTCTGTCAATTTAGGATTTATGGCTTCAAGCATCTCGTCCATCCTACCGACCCCAATGTTGTCATCCTCATCTCGATCTTCTATGACTTGAGAAGGTGTCTCGCCATGAAATGTCCACAACTCATAACATTGCATGAAACCGTTTCCACACAAGTGATACGTTAATGTCACTTTGTCAAAACACTTCGCATTCTGATATTAGATACATGGGCACCACACCTTGCTATTGTTTGACAACAAGAAAGCTCGTTCTATGAAAGCAGTCGTCTTGGTGAACCAATCCTCTGAGTGCCTCCCATTCTTTTTCCATCCAGTATACATCCAAGTGTGGTCTTCAGCCATGTTTGAGGGTATACCTTAAAAGCAAACAATACATTGTTATGTCATGTCACGGCTCTACAACTAGGCAGATAGGTCCTGAACCCACCCAAGAGTGACTGAGCAGAAGACGTGCGATCCGGATCTAGACAAAATTATAGCAGCATAACACCACCTATTTAATAATACACCCCCTATCCGGTGCAGTTCTTCAAGTAAAAAGGGGACTGCTATACGGTTATAGCCGTCATTCGTGGGGGGGGGGCCAGGCCCGGTGGGGTGGGGGAAACTTCCTGGTCTTGAGAGCACAACTTATGACCTACCTGTGTTTGATGCTAACTCTTGAGTTTTAAAACAAGTGCCCTTTCTTAAAATCAACAAACACCTTTTATCTATTCATAAACTAGCCACATATAATGATGTGTTCTTTGAACTTCCCTGATCTTTTCTTTATCAAGGCTCGTTTTATAAGGGCAACACTGCTTGGATGGAGAAGAAATAGTGGCCTTTATCCTCTCTTCCTCTGAACTATGGTCGTCCACTAGCCCACCTACATCAGTTCCTAGCTACATGAAAGATTCTCGTGGAGTTGTGGCATCGACGTCTTCGTGAGCCCTCTTCACCGATCATTCAGAGTGTGCTTAGGTCTAATATTGTCTTAGCATCAAATAAAGATGAACCTTTTTGTGAGGCCTGTCAACATGACAAAACTCACCACTTCCTGTTTAGTTTTAGATAGAAAGTCTATTAGTCCTCTTGAACTTATCCATTCAGATGTGTGAGTGCATGTTGTTCATTCAGTAGGCAGTTTTCAATATTTCATAAGGTTTATGATGATTTTAGTCACTATACTTGGATCTATATGATGAAAAACAAGTCTGATGACAGTGACTGATAAAACTAAAAATCCATCATGTGCAAACTGATTGGGGATGACAGTATCGAATATTAAACAAATTCTTCTCATTTGTAGGAATCACTCATTTGAGTCTCATGCCTTGACACCCATCAGCATATCAAATTAGCATAGGCATATTTTTGAAACAGGTCTGGCTCTCCTATATCCTAGTCTTGCTTGCCAGTTAGATTGGTATGACTCGTTACAACGTCGAAGAATCGTCTGACCTACTTTCAGAATAAGTTTGAGCCAACAGATGCTTATTCTGTCAGAATTGCATTAAGAACTCAGTCTTTCAGAATAAGTTTGAGCCAACAGATGCTTATTCTGTCAGAATTGCATTAAGAACTCAGTATAGCCACCTTAACTACAAGGAGAGTTAGTGTCAGTCATCAGTTGCTCCTGAGAAGTACTTAGAAAGGCCAACTTTACCACTCTAACAGTAACAGAACACCAGGATATCTACTCAGGCTATTCTTCCTTCCTCCTAACAAGCCACATGACTAAGTGCACGTCAATCCATCACAAAGTCGAAGCAGATCCAATTCTAACAATCCTATTTGAACTCTTTGCAGCACCCTACCCTAGTGTTGACGACACCACCAACGCGGGCCATGAACCATGACACTAACTGACTTATTGTGGTTTGAATGTGGCCTAGAGGGGGGGGGTGAATAGGCCTTTTGAATTTCCTGCACACTTAATAAGGTCATCAAAAACTTGATTGACCGGACTAGTGTAGGATCGAAGAGCACGTGAAAATCTACCAGAGGGGGGTGAATGGTAGATTTAAAAATCTTACGCAGCGGAAACAATTAAACCCCAAACCCTTTCGGCAGAAAAACGATCTCTTAAAGAAATCATGTGTGAGACTAATATAAATGTGTTTCAACGTGACAAAAGTGATAGATATCAGAGAGAATCAAGTCACGAAGACAACACAAAAGGAATCACTCAAATCCATCGAGAAAAACTCAAGTTATGATCAAAAGATCAAACAATGGTCAATCTGCCCTACCCGAGAAAAACAGTTCTGGAATGCTGTAAAGAAACTCGTGTAGATCAGAAACCACAAATCCAATGACCATGAAATTTTGACATATGATAGAGAATCAAGTTGTTAAGACAAACCAAAAAGAATCACGTCAATTGGATCTGTAAAACTCGATTTATGATAAAACCACCGACGAAAGGTAGTGCTGTCCAGAAACTCGACGAGTAAAACTTGTCTGGAACAAGTCGGACGAACAAGGCACAAAAGTTCCTTCAAACTACGAATTTTATTCAATAGAACACAAGAGGAACAGCCCCAAAGTCGTGCACCACGAGCTCTGGGCTCCCTTGCTTATATAACCAGCCCTTAGGCCAACCCAATATCAGCTAGGACTCCAATCCTACTCAGATCACGAATCGTAACTTTCCATAACTGCTCAAGATTCTTCTATACGCAGATAGAAGCAATCTTAAGACTTCCAAACACCTTAGGAACGTATCCCACATTCCTAAACAACTCAAATTCGTGACCCACACGAAATCCTATCATAACCAACTCAAATCATTCCATATTTGAGTCAAACCCGACTCAGCCGCAGCCTGAGTCCATAACCTAGTCGGTTGGACCTTTCCGACCAATTCTTTACGTCCACATCTCTTCATCATGCCTCGGAACCATGTAGCCACGTCCATGCACTCCTTGCACATGTGAAAACATCTTCCAATGACGTCCACGATACCTTCATATGCATTGTTCTTGATTCAATCATGCTGCGCAAATCCTGATCAGCTCAACCACAATTCCTCCTGAAATTGGTTGTTGGAACCTCATCTCCTCCCTGAGACTAGTCCAATGGATCCCGTCACCAGCCATGTCTTGAACTCAAGCAACACCTGCTCATGAGTAAACAACCAATCCATACGAGCCCAAGTCCTCGACTTGACTCAAGTTAGTTCCGAACACAACACCCTACATGAGAACCTCACATAAGCATGTTGCAAAACCATATTAATACAATATTATCCATATCAACCAAAACGCACCAAAAACATAGCAAATGAATACTAAGCAATCTTTCCAATCATGTAAAGCAAGTACGAAACATTGCAAATGAAAAGCAGAAGCACTACAGTCAAGTTCCGGACCTTGCCAGAGCAACCCGGAGCTTGAGCCGGAGCTTACCAAAACTAGTAGAGTAAAGACCCCGCCGGACTAGCAGAGTAAAGAACCCGCCGGAGCTTACCAAAAACTAGCAGGACTTAGCACCGGAGCTTAGCAAAACTAGTCGAAACTAGTAAACCCAAAAGCCGGAGCTAGAAAAATCAAATCGGAGCTTAGCAAAAACACGCCGGAGCTATCAAAGACATGTTGGAGCTATCAAAAACATGTCGGAGCTATCAAAGACATGTCGGAGCTAAAGACAAAACTTCACCAGAGCTGACCAAAGATAGTCGGACCTTACCAAGAAGTCGGACCTAGCTTCGAACATAGCTGGAGCTACCCAAAACAAGCCGGACCTACCGTCGGACCTTGCTGTAGCTCGAAGCTAGAGTCGGACCTTGATAAAAAGGTGTTTTGGTGATATTTAAAACTTTTATTATCAAAGCCAAGTGTATTCACTACAAGCCAATGTATTCAGCACACATAGGTCTTACAATCTCCCCCTTGATGAATGCATTGGCAACACCATTTAAAATCCGAACATTGGCTTATTATCAATAAAAGTTTTGAAGGCATTTTCTCCCCTTTTGTAAATCAAAAATAAAATGAGACAAAAATCTCTCCCCCTTTATTATCTCTCCTTATGCCCCCTTTATTATCTCTCCTTATGCACATATTCTCTTTCTCTTCATGCCTATCTCCCCCCCTTTGACAATGTATTCAACAAGTCATGAGCATATAAACAAATTATCTCTCCAACTTTAGTTGTTATGAGCATATTATAACATATACATATAAACAAAGCTCATCCAAGTCATACTATCAAGTACCTTACATTATCACATCAATGAGATACATAAAGTAGTGTAAGCCATGCTTGAGATCAAGTGTAATTTTAAATTTTAGCAGGTCATGATCTCACAAACTTAACTATTTCAAAACCAGAAAGCATGACACTAGTTGCTGCATTTTATTATTTTTCAAAGCATAAATTTAGATCATATGATATTTGCAAGACATTATATGCGCATCTGCCTTATTCTAACCAACCAAGCCAAGCCTATGTCATTTGACAATCAGAAGCTTAAGGACATGGTTTTAGTCATACACAACTTCTTCCAAGTTCATATCTAAGTGCAATGACAAGCCATCTCAAAAGAAGAAGTGCGATGCGTGCATATTCTCTTGATCTTTTCTCAATTTATATTTGTTCATAAAAACTCAACATGTGAGTTCATTACTTGATTAATTCTTTATGATTAAAAGCACTTGTGAACATGTAACAAGTTCAAAACAGCAAGAAAGTTCGACCATGACCAGTTTTAGTGTAAGTAATTATTCCAATTACTAGACATGGCAAAAACTACAAAATGTATAACACGAGTAATGTAGTAAGAACTTTCAGCATGTAAACGGAATCACCAAGTCATATATGTATGAAATACTATGCTCATATTATTTTAATTTCAGATTCTCACATATACTTCCCAAGTTTCAAAAACTCCCCCTCAATTTAAGACATGAGGATGCATAACCCCTATTTCACCACGAATGTAACAAAAACGAGTGAAATCCAAAGGTTTTGTAAAAATGTCAGCCAATTGTTGTTCGGTATCTACATGGTAAAGCACAATGTTTCCTTTTTCAACATTATCTCAGAGAAAGTGATACCTAATGTCAATGTGCTTAGTTCTAGAATGTTGCACGGGGTTTTTAGCAATGCAAATGGCACTAGTGTTATCACAGAACAGTGGAACACTATCTAGATCAACCCCATAGTCCTTAAGTGTTTGAACAATCCAAATAATTTGTGAGCAAGCACTAGCAGTAGCTAATATTCAGATTCGGTTGTGGATTGTGCAACTGAATTTTGTTTTCTAGAGGACCAAGCAACAAGAGAATTACCAAGAAAATGACAAGCACCGGAAGTACTTTTCCTATCAATCCTACAACCCCCAAAATCAGCATCTGAAAAAGCTTTCAAAGTAACGGTTGAGGAAGAAGGAAGAAAAATGCCAAATTCTTGGGTTCCATGTAAGTACTTGAGAATCCTGTTGACGGCTTGACGATGTGAAGCACGTGGGGAAGCTTGAAACCGTGCACAAAGACATACGCTGAATTGTATGTCCGGTCTTGATACCGTGAGGTACAAAACTGATCCGATCATGCTTCTATATTCTTTTTGATCCACGGATTCACCATCTTCACCAAGTTCAAGTGTTGTTGCTGTTCCCATTGGTGTCTGAAGAGGCTTGCTTTTGTCCATGGTGAAGCGCCTTAGGAGGTCTTTGGTATACTTCGTTTGATGCACAAAGGTACCCTCCTTGGTTTGCTTGATTTGCAGCCCCAAAAAGTAAGTGAGTTCACCCATCATACTCATTTCAAATTCGGAACTCATCATTGCTAAAAACTTGGACACAAGATCATGAGAAACACAACAAAAGATAATATCATCCACATACACTTGAACGAATAATGAGTCATTGCCATGCTTAAGCACAAAAAGAGTTTTATCAACCTTGCCCATGGTAAACCCCTTTTCAAGTAAGAATGTTTTTAACCTATCATACCATGCTCTAGGAGCTTGTTTGAGACCGTATAAGGCTTTGGACAGTTTGTAAACATGATTAGGAAAATCTGGATTTTCAAAACCCGGTGGTTGTTTGACATAAACCTCCTCATCTATGTAGCCATTAAGAAAAGCACTTTTAACTTCCATTTGATATAGCTTAAAACCTTTAGATGCTGAAAAAGCTAACAAAATTCTTATGGCTTCTAATCTAGCGACAGGAGCAAAAGTTTCATCAAAATCTAGACCTTCAACTTGAGTGAAACCTTGAGCAACCAACCTAGCCTTATTCCTAACCACAACCCCATCCTCACTTTGTTTGTTTTTAAATACCCATTTAGTTCCAATTAAAGTGTGACCTTGAGGTGGAGGTACAAGTTTCCAAACATTATTTCTTTCAAAATTTTCTAACTCTTCTTGCATGGCAATAATCCAAGATTCATTAGTGAGTGCGTGTGATATATCTTTGGGTTCAAAAGAAGCAACAAAAGCAGAATGAGCATGAGAGTTTGGATCACAAAACCTGGACCGTGTGACTCGTTCGTGCAAGCTTCCAATCATCTATTGTGGGGGATGATCTTTGTAAAAACGTAGGGGAACAGATGTCTCACAAGCTTCTTCTTCATTAGGTTCATCGTAGATTGATGAGCTTGTGACTTGTGGACAATCAGGACCAGCATAGGTGATAGCCGGAGCTTGTTCAATGTCGAGAGCTGGACACGTGTCAACTTCGGAACTACTAGGCAGTATCACTGGCTCTTCTTCATCTTCGAAAATACCCTCCCCCTGAGGATACTGATCTGGTCCTGCAACACCAGAGCTAGTACCTGGGCTAGCTTCATCAAAAGACACTTCACAAGTCTCCACAATTTTGTTAGTGTCAAGTAAAAGCACACGGTAGCCTCTAGTATGAGATGGATAACCAAGAAACATGCCATCAATGGATCCAGGTTCAAATTTATCAAGGTTACCATGTTTCTTAACAAAGTATTTGCAACCAAAGACCCGAAAATCTGTAACACTAGGCCTATGTCCAAACCGGAGATCATATGGTGTTTTACCTAGCTTAGCACGCAAGAAAACATAATTTGAGACATAACAAGCGGTTGCTAACGCATCAGCCCAAAATTTCCTAGGAGTTTGATATTCATCAAGCATAGTCCTAGCCATCTCAACTAAGGTTCTGTTCTTTCTTTCTACAACACCGTTTTGTTGAGGTACATATGGGGAAGAAAGTTGATGATCTATTCCATTTTCAGCACAAAAGTGATCAAAAGATTGATTTTTAAATTCAGTTCCGTTATCACTTCCAATTGCCTTTAAAGATCTTGGGTGATCAATTGATAATCTAAGAAATAAAGTCCTAAAGTGACTAAAAGCTTCATTCTTAGACGCCATAAAGAAAACCCAAGAGTATCTAGAATAATCATCAACGATAACAAGAACATATCATTTACCTCCGAAGGATTGAACACGTGAAGGTCCTACGGTGTCAAGATGCAAAAGTTGACATGGTTCAGTTGTCATGATCATTGTGAGAGGAGTGTGAACCTGCAACCATCTTAGCATGTCTACAAGAAGAGCACACAATTTCTTTGTCCCCTTTAAGCTTAGGCAGCCCACGTATGCGATCAAGAGCACTAACACGCGTTAGGTGATCAAAGCCTACGTGACCAAGTCTACGATGCCAAAAATATAAGTCCTTTGAATCATTAGCAACTAGACACCTATGCTTAGAGGAAGACATATCAAAATCAGCTTTAAAAACTCTTCCAAACTGAGACATGTTAAAAATAAGCTCACTATTTGAACTTACAACTTTGCAGCAGTTTTTATTGAAAATAATTTCCAGATTTTCATCTAGCAATTGTGAAACAGAAAGCAAGTTGTATTTCAAATTTTTGACAAGTGCCACATCCTTCAAAGTGTAGTGATCATTTACGCTAACCGAACCCTTTGCAATTATAGGAGTTGAAGAATTATCGGCAAAAGTAACATTTTCTACACGTTACACAAAAGAGAGGGAGGAGAACCAATCTTTGTTACCGGTCATGTGGCGTGAGCAACCTGAATCCACAATCCAAATGTTCTCCTTCCTCAAACGTGTAACCTACATAGAAGCACAATACGTCAATGACTCAATACTGGGGTTAGTCAAAAGGCATTTAGGAATGCAGTACTGAGTCACGCGACGTGCAGCAGGAAAAACACGCGAAAGCTGAGACAAAACAGCAGGTTTATGAGTCAAAGTTTGAGATTTTTTGTTCTTGACTACTGACCTATAAGGTGTTACTTGTGTAGCACAAAAATCAGTAGCTCCGGAGGCAAAAACAGAAGGTTCGTAGGTAAACTTTGAAGGTTTTTGACTCAAAACAGCAGGTTGTACATTCGGTTCAATGTGTGCAGCAAATTTTGCATGAAAGTTATGAGATCTAGCAATCATTCTTTCCCTTTTCTGTTGTTTAGCTTGTCTATAACAAAAATCTATGACATGACCATCTCTACCATAGAAGGTACAATGAAATTTAACTTTGTGTTCATGTCTAGATGAGCAAGCAATATTTTTATTTGAAACCGAATGAGGCAACACTCCTGCAGATTTGAAAACCACTCCTTGTTGTTTAGGAACTGTTTGAATGAAACCACTTCCTAATGACTTTACAATTTTAGGTGGATGTTCCTTAGCCTGAGCATGAGAATCAAAACCTAAACCAGTTTTATCATTGCAGGACTGGGAAGAACTTAGCAGTAAGTTCAGGTTCTTATTCCCATTACAAAACCGATCTAATGTCCTATGCATGTCATCAAGTTTATTAGACAGATCAAGACAATTTTCACATGAAGTTTTTCCTTTTAGTTTGCAATTGGAACAAAATTTAACTTCATGAGAACGTAAAGCATTGTTCAATATAGAAATTTCATTCATAGCATCCTGTAGTTTCTTATCAAGATCATCACAAGTAGAACAATGCAAATCAATTGTAGAACAGCTAGCATATTTCAAGTTTTTATCATTAAGTGCAGCAAGCTCTTTGTTCTTTTCAATTTCTAACTCAAGTTTATCAAGTGTGGAGGTGTGCGCACTTCTTAATGAGGAAAATTGTTCATATATTAAATCACATGAGGAACATGCATCATCACTAGGAATCAAAGTTTTTAAACGGTTGATTTCAGATTCTAGTGATTCAATTTTAGCAGCACTATCCCTAAGCTTTTTGTCCTTTTTTCTTAATAATAACAGTGGCACGAGAAATAGCATCACACATTTCTTCGCAAGTAGGACATACCTCTTCATTGTCGCTGTTGTGTTCTGCCTCCTCCATACTTGATCTTGACTTGCCCGCCATAAAGCACAAGTTTGCCAAATCATCTTCATCTTCATCACTTCCAATGTCCATGTCACTTGAGCTGAACTCTTGAAGCGCGGTGATGAAACTGTTGATTATCTTGCGTCCTATGGTACCTTTCTTCTTCTTATTGGAATTTCCAGAGGAGGTCCGAACTTTGCTTTGTTTTTCTTCCCGGGTGGTCGGACCTAAAAGGTTAGGGCATTCTATACGAAAGTGTCCTGTTTTACCACATTCAAAATAGCGTTGAGGTCCGAAGCTTCCTCTCCTTCTAGTTCTCACATTTTGCAATGCTTTTGAGAATCTAGTAGAGATGAGTTTCAACTCCTCTACTGGAAATTCTTTGATCTGCTCCACGGTTAGTGAGGACAACAAAGCAAGAGTATTGCAAGATGATGATTGGCCGGAGCTAGACATATCACGTTCTGAAACAAATGCAGTAGACTTATTGGGGTTCTTACGTGAGATTATGTCAATTTCATGAGTTTTTAACTTGGAATATAGTACATCTAAAGTAAGTGAACTCATGGCAGTAGATTCACGAATAGATGTGACTTTCATCTCCCAAATTGACATATCTAATGCACTTAGCAATTGCCTAGCATTTTCAGCATCTGAAAAATTAACATTGACACTACGCAAGTTGCTGAGAATTTTATTAAAGCGAGCAAAAAGGTTATCAATAGACTCACCGGGTTGCATCTCAAAGCGCATGTATTCTTTCTTGAACATGTCTTGCCTTACCTCTTTGATCGTGTTAGATCCTTCGTGGTAGTCACAAAGTGCTTTCCACATATCGTATGCAGATCAGAGGTGTGCAACACGGTCGAAGTCCCTTTGTGTTAATCCTTGTATGATCAAGTTCCGAGCCTTGTTGTTGTTGTCGACATCTCTCAGATTTGTAGCTGTAACTTGATTGTTTGATGGCACTTCGTAAGGCTTGTATACCTTCTCCCATATTGCAAAGCCTTGTGCCTGGATGAAAGCCTCCATGCGTGCCTTCCAAACCTGGAAATCAATTCCAGCAAACACACAAGGTTTGGCGGAGTACTTCTCCATGATGATTAGTCAAAAACACGTGCAAATCTCAAAGATTAGAGCACCGTGGCTCTGACACCAATTGTAGGATCGAAGAGCACGTGAAAATCTACCAGAGGGGGGTGAATGGTAGATTTAAAAATCTTACGCAGCGGAAACAATTAAACCCCAAACCCTTTCGGCAGAAAAACGATCTCTTAAAGAAATCGTATGTGAGACTAATCTAAACGTGTTTCACCGTGAAAAAAGTGATAGATATCAGAGAGAATAAAGTCACGAAGACAAAACAAAAGGAATCACTCAAATCCGTCGAGAAAAACTCAAGTTATGATCAAAAGATCAAACAATGGTCAATCTGCCCTACTCGAGAAAAACAGTTCTGGAATGCTGTAAAGAAACTCGTGTAGATCAGAAACCACAAATCCAATGACCATGAAATTTTGACATATGATAGAGTATCAAGTTGTGAAGAAAACCCAAAATGAATCACATCAATTGGATCTGTAAAACTCGAGTTATGATAAAACCAACGACGAAAGGTAGTGCTGTCCAGAAACTCGACGAGTAAAACTTGTATGGAACAAGTCGGATGAACAAGGCACAAAAGTTCCTTCAAACTACGAATTTTATTCAATACAACACAAGAGGAACAGCCCCAAAGTCGTGCACCACGAGCTCTGGGCTCCCTTGCTTATATAACAAGCCCTTAGGCCAACCCAATATCAACTAGGACTCCAATCCTACTCAGATCACGAATCGTAACTTTCCATAACTGCTCAAGATTCTTCTATACGCAGATAGAAGCAATCTTAAGACTTCCAAACACCTTAGGAACGTATCCCACATTCCTAAACAACTCAAATTCGTGACCCACAGGAAATCCTATCATAACCAACTCAAATCTTTCCATATTTGAGTCAAACCCGACTCAGCCGCAGCCTGAGTCCATAACCTAGTCGGTTGGACCTTTCCGACCAATTCTTTACGTCCACATCTCTTCATCATGCCTCGGAACCATGTAGCCACGTCCATGCACTCCTTGCACATGTGAAAACATCTTCCAATGACGTCCACGATACCTTCATATGCATTGTTCTTGATTCAATCATGCTGCGCAAATCCTGATCAGCTCAACCACAATTCCTCCTGAAATTGGTTGTTGGAACCTCATCTCCTCCCTGAGACTAGTCCAATCGATCCCGTCACCAGCCATGTCTTGAACTCAAGCAACACCTGCTCATGAGTAAACAACCAATCCATACGAGCCCAAGTCCTCGACTTGACTCAAGTTAGTTCCGAACACAACACCCTACATGAGAACCTCACATAAGCATGTTGCAAAACCATATTAATACAATATTATCCATATCAACCAAAACGCACCAAAAACATAGCAAATGAATACTAAGCAATCTTTCCAATCATGTAAAGCAAGTACGAAACATTGCAAATGAAAAGCAGAAGCACTACAGTCAAGTTCCGGACCTTGCCAGAGCAACCCGGAGCTTGAGCCGGAGCTTACCAAAACTAGTAGAGTAAAGACCCCGCCGGAGCTTACCAAAAATTAGTAGAGTAAAGAACCTGCCGAAGCTTACCAAAAACTAACAGGACCTAGCACCGGAGCTTACCAAAACTAGTCGAAACTAGTAAACCCAAAAGCCGGAGCTAGAAAAATCAAATCGGAGCTTTGCAAAAACACGCCGGGGCTATCAAAGACATGTCGGAGCTATCAAAAACATGTCGGAGCTATCAAAGACATGCCGGAGCTAAAGACAAAACTTCACCGGAGCTGACCAAAGCTAGTCGGACCTTACCAAGAAGTCAGACCTAGCTTCGAACATAGCCGGAGCTACCCAAAACAAGCCGGACCTACCGTCGGACCTTGCTGTAGCTCAAAGCTAGAGTCGGACCTTGATAAAAAGGTGTTTTGGTGATATTTAAAACTTTTATCATCAAAGCCAAGTGTATTCACTACAATCCAATATATTCAGCACACATAGGTCTTACAACTAGTCCGGTTATGTGGACGGACTAGTCCGGTGTGCTGAAATTAGTGAGTTGATTAAGTGTTATTTGGGAAACTAGGTTCTTCTAGTAGCGGAAAGGAGAACAACGGATTCTTTGATTTAATATTATTGTATGAATGCACGTGAAAACTTATAAGTAACTTAATTGATGTTTTAGTAATCAAGTGATCTAGTGAACAAAAAGTAAAGTAAAGGAGGCACAAGAGACAAGTGAATTTTTACCCAGGTTCAATCTCACCATGAGATCTACATCCTCGTTGAGGAAGCTCACACAGAGCCGGGTCACCCAACCCTTTCCCTCTTCAAGTCACCACGAAGGCCGACTTGATTCCACTATCACGGGTAATCACCGAGTTTGTGGGGCAACCTCACACGTTGAGGGCTCCCACAAGAATTACAACGAAAGAGGCAATCAAATACACTTGAAAGTATCACAATGCAGAGTATAAGTGTAGAAAGATCAAACCCCAAGAGCTCGCAACGAAGGAACGACGATCTCCCAATCCTGAATCCAAGTGTTCAAATGATTTGACTCCTTTTTGCACCTTAGATGTGTGGGGAGATGTGTTTTAGGCTCTTAGGATAAAGTGGCGACATTAGGGTTTGTGTTTTCAGCAGTATTCGACGTGTATGTTATTTGGAAGGCCGTGGATTCTCTATTTAAATGGTTTCCAAAAAGTTACCGTTGAAAAACCCTAACACCAGACTAGTCCAGTGCAAGTCCGGACTTGTCCGGTCATAGTGTATATTGAAGTCCAGAAAGTCTGATGGACTAGTCCGGCCAAGCTCGGACTAGTCCGGTGCTGTGTGAAGGTGGACTCCAGAAAGTTCAATGGACTAGTCCGCGGACTAGTCCGATCACCACAGATGGGAGACTCCAGAAAGTTCAACGGACTAGTCTGGGGGACACATGGACTAGTCCGGTCTCCCAATATGAGAGACTCCAGAAAGTTTAACGGACTAGTCCGGTGGACACACGGACTAGTCCGGTCTCCCAATATGAAAGACTCCAGAAAGTTCAACGGACTAGTCCGGTCTCCCAATATGAGAGACTCCAGAAAGTGAAACGGACTAGTCCGGTCCATGATCAGACTATTCCGGTGCATTGTGAAAATTAGGTTAATTTTAAACCCTTACCCAGCACAAAGTTGTGAGCTCTTGGAGTGTGTCTTTCGTACACTCCCTATACATTTAAAATCTAATTTGATCTTCCAAGCTCCATCAAAGTATCCCTCTTTGAACACCACTCCATTTTTCAATTTTTGTGTGCACCGAGATGTTTCACTTGTACGTCCTGCAATCATCTCAATAGTTTCATTAGGATCTCATATTTTTGTCATCAATTAGCCAAAACCCACAAGGGATATCCTAGATGCACTTACAATCTCCCCCTTTTTGGTGATTGATGACAACCATTTGAGATATCACAAATGAGAGTGAAATTTTGATTTTCATAAGGTGTGCACATATGAGAATAACGATAAATCCACAAAAAACTTCTCACATATGCACACACCTTATGGTGGGGTGCCTAACAGGAGTGTGATCAACAAAGTGTGATGAAATAAAGATAATCAATAATGAGCATAGAGATGATCATTCAAGCAACAATAAGCATCACACATAAGAAAAGAAATAGTGCATTACAAGGTTTTAAAAATAAGTACATGTCCTCGATCACAAAAGCATAAGAAGCACTACTACTGGAGATAGTATCAAACTACTAGTCTCAATCTCCCCCCCTTTGGCATCAAGGCACCAAAAAGGGAAAAAATTGAGGGGAATCACTCATCGCCGCTCCCTTATTCAGTTTCGGTCCGGTCTTCATCTTCACCACTATCATCTTTCGCTGGAGCAGGATCTTCCTCAGAGTCATCGAAGGCGGGAGGGGATCCAACCGGCTAAATCTCCAGCTTGTCACAGATAGCTTTGATGTTGGCATTGACATATTGTTGATGTTTCTTCTGCTTAACTTCAATCTTGCGGCAGCAGGCAAAGATGGAGGTGAGCATTTTGAGGACACCACCGGAGGGTTCATTAACAGGTGTAGAGCCAGGAGGAGCAGCTGCAGATCTTGTGGCATTCACATCCTGAGTTTGTTTAGTCCTCCTCTCAGCTCCGGGGGAGGAAGGGGCAGGTGGTGCCGAGGGAAGGGTGTACTCGTTGGGTTTTTGTGGCTTCAACTCTGTATGAGAGACGTCCTTGACAAACTCAAGTCCCGTCACTTTCTCAATCATGAACATGATGTACGGGGTGTACCCGCAAGACCTATTTGGCGTGATTGAGATGTTCACAATGTCATTGTAGATGTACTCAAAGACATTGAATGGTCTCCTTCCACTAATTACCTTCCTTAGGGTCCTCAAGGTTCCTTGGATAGTCCCCGCATCTCCATCTTTCGGGGCTATTGTCTTCCTCAAG
Source organism: Tuctoria greenei (assembly GCA_036927565.1). NCBI lineage: Eukaryota > Viridiplantae > Streptophyta > Magnoliopsida > Poales > Poaceae > Tuctoria > Tuctoria greenei. The sequence continues at coordinate 208,112,721 of JAYESD010000003.1, forward strand.
ATTCCATTGAGGACCACAAAGAAGGGCTTCAAGTATTTGATGTTGGTAGGAGTATAGGGCATCCTTGTGTCATAGAGGAACTTGAGATCATCCTTCTCCAAGGGATGCAAATTGTGGATGACAAGATCATGATCCAGAGTATGTTCAAGGTGAAGAATCCTTGCAAACTCATCATAAGTAATACTAAACTTGGAACCATGGGTCATCCAAGTAAGACTGTCTCCATCACCCCGAGCAAAGTAGAGCGTAGAGTAGAATTGGGTGATGATCTCATTGTTCCAGTCATTCTCAAAGGAAAATAGTTCCTTCAGACTGTGCCTCTCCAGGGCCTCAACCACCTCACGGAAGGCAGGATATTTCTTCGACTGCATGTACCAAATGTTCACCCATTGACTCTTCACAACAGGATTCTTCATCTTCATGTACACATGCTCATAGTAGTCGGCATGGAAGTTGCTCCAGAATCTTGGGTTTGAGCATTGCCGAGGTTGATTATACACATTAATCTTCCTGAAGCTATTGGCAAGCTCACCCCCTTTTCCAGTGAAATCCTCAGTGGAACACTGCCTGTTGCGGTGACTTGGGTTTTTCATCTTTAGGGGCCCAATGGGACGACTAGAAAGACCGTTCCCTTTGTTGAGAGCCCTCTTTGGCCCTGAGGAGCTCTCGGCAGCTTTTCCTTGGGTCTTCTTGACAACCACCTTCCTCTTCTTAGGCAAATTGTCGTCGGAGGGTGGAGAGTGGACATTGACATCATGTCTTTTCTTCATGTACCTCTCCTTGGCTCTCCTCGCTTTTTCATGTTCAACTTCTTCATCAACGTAGAAAGAACTGTCATCTGAACTTGAAGACATCGTGAATAATAAAGAGTTCATGGATTAGATAAGAATGAACCAAGGACTGAGGTCAAATTAGGGTTCAGATGTCAGAGACCGGACTTGTCCAGGTTCAGAGTGCGGACTTGTCCGGCGTACCGGACTTGTCTGTCTCTAAGCGCCGGACTAGTACGGCCTGGCAAGAACCCTAATGATTTCCTTTGATTCCAAAACTTCTATCTAAGGATATAAAATGACATGAAGGTGGTAGGAATACATCTATGAAGCCAATGTACAACCTTGGAATCAAAGGAAACGAGCTAGAATGAGAAAAGTTGAGATTTTGGTTTTAGGGTGAATTTTACCGAGATTTGAAGATTCGCATTGAGGAGGCTTGAATCTATCCTGAGGGGAGGATCAACTCGTCGAGGAGAGGATTCCCCACGGAGGAAACTTGATTTTTGAGGGCTCAACTCAAAGTTCTCTTTGGGGGGCTAGGGTTCAGGAGGGAAGAGGAGAGGTGAGGGAGAGCAAGTGGAGGGAGGTTTGAAAATTTGATTTGGGCCGGCCAACTGCTTATATACGCGGCTGACCGGACTAGTCTGGTCAGGGAACGGACTAGTCCGATGCCCCTGGAAAACCTAGGAGAGAGAGACTGTCCAGACTAGTCCGGTGGAAAACCTGACTAGTCCAGTGCCCTGGAAAACCTAAGTATTTTGAGATAATAAATAGTGATCCAAGCACAAGTTTTGCAAATAATCTTGGTACTTATGACCAGAAGGCAATCAACAATGAAAAGTGGTCATAAACTACAATATTTCTTCATTAAAAAATAGTTTTCTTAGAAGAAAAAGAGGTGAGGAGCAGTTTTCAACAATAAAATGCGATGTTTGAAGTTTCAACCAGGTATGCAACGTTTCAAGCCACATTTCGAGAGTCAAGAATATTAAGTTCATTTCTAAGCTCACAAAACCTTTTCTCATCTAATGGTTTGGTGAAAATATCTGCAAGTTGTTTTTCAGTCTTAACATGTGAAATAGCAATGTCACCTTTTAATGAATGATCTCTAAGAAAATGAAGACGGATATCTATGTGCTTAGTTCTTGAGTGCTCTACAGGGTTGTGTGCAATTTTTATAGCACTTTCATTATCACATAGAACCGGGATATGGCTAAGATTGTAGCCATGGTCCCTAAGAGTCTGTCGCATCCAAAGTAGTTGTGTGCAACAACTATCAGCTGCAACATACTCTGCTTCCGCTGTGGAAAGAGCAATGGAGTTTTGCTTTTTAGATGACCAAGAAACTAGGGACCTACCAAGAAACTGACAAGTCCCTGACGTGCTCTTTCTATCGACTTTGCATCCTGCATAGTCGGCGTCGGAATACCCTATCAAGTTAAACTTGGATCCTTTGGGATACCAAAAGCCCAAGTTGGGTGTGTGCACAAGATACCTTAGGATTTTTTTTACAGCAATTAAGTGACACTCTTTAGGTGCGGCTTGAAACCTTGCACACAAGCAAACACTAAGCATAATATCTGGCCTAGATGCACATAAATAAAGTAAGGAGCCGATCATGGACCGATATACCTTCTGGTCCACATTTGGACCGTCTTCATTGAGGTCGAGATGTCCATTAATGGCCATGGGTGCCTTGATGGGCTTGGCTTTGTCCATATTGAATTTCTTGAGAATGTCCTGTGTATATTTGGTTTGGCTTATAAATGTACCTTCTCTTAGTTGCTTCACTTGGAATCCCAAGAAGAACTTCAATTCGCCCATCATTGACATCTCGAACCTATCTTTCATAATTTTGCTAAATTCTTCACAGAAAGATTTGTTAGTAGATCCAAAGATAATGTCATCAACATAAATTTGACATACGAATAGATGATCATTACAATGTTTAGTGAAAAGTGTATAGTCAGCTTTACCAATTTTGAACCCATTTTGAGTTAGAAAATCTCTAAGGCACTCGTACCAAGCTCGAGGAGCTTGTTTGAGGCCATAGAGAGCCTTATGCAATTTGTAGACATGATCGGGATACTCTTGGTCTTCAAATCCTGGTGGCTGCTCCACATAAACTTCATCCTTGATTGGACCGTTTAAGAAAGCGCTTTTGACGTCTATTTGATACAGCTTAAAATTATGGTGAGTAGCATATGCCAATAAAATACGAATGGACTCAAGTCTAGCTACAGGAGCGAAAGTTTCATCGAAGTCCAAACCATCGACCTGAGAATAACCTTTGGCCACCAATCTAGCTTTATTTCTTGTTACTACTCCATGTTCATCTTGCTTTTTTCGAAAGACCCATTTGGTTCCGACGATGTTCGCCCATGGTCTCTCCACCAGCTCCCACACTTCATTTCTTTTGAAGTTGTTCAACTCCTCTTACATCGCCATCACCCAGTCTGGATCCCTTAAGGCTTCCTCTACCCTGTATGGTTCCAGAAAAGACACAAAAGAATAGTATTCGCTGAAATTTGCAACTCGAGATCTAGTAGTTACTCCCTTAGCGATATCTCCAATGATATTATTGACAGGATGGTCTCTTTGCACGCTCTGATGTACTCTTGGGTGTGGAACTTGTGTAGTTGCTTGTTCTTCATTATCTTCATGTTCATTGTCTCCCCCTAGATCATTGCTCCCATGATTATCTTGATATTCTTGATTTTCCTCATCTTGATCTTGTGTAAGAGCTCCCCCTTGATCATTGCCTCCGTGTTGAGGTTCATCTTGTGCATTTGAGTCGAATGTTCGCTCTTGTGGTAAGATATCACCAAGTCCCATTTTATTCAGTGCTTCATATGGAGCTTCCTCTTTATCTAGCACACACTTATCAACTTGCTCCACATGTGAGCCGTTAGATTCATCGAACACTACGTCACGTGCTACTTCAACAAGGTCGGCACCTTGTTGAAGACACGATAGGTATAGGCATTCGATTCATAACCGAGCAAGAACCCTTCATCGGACTTCGAAGCAAACTTCGAGGCCCTCAGTTTCTTGTTCAGAATAAAACATTTACAACCAAATACTTTGAAATAAGAAACATTAGGCTTTTTACCGTTAAGGAGATCATATGGAGTTTTCTTAAGTAGTCAGTGGAGGTACAGCCGATTCGTGGCATGACAAGCGGTGTTCACCGCTTCTGCCCAAAATCGATCTGACGTCTTGTATTCATCCAACATAGTTCTGGCCATTTCGATCAATGTTCTGTTCTTCCATTCGGCCACTCCATTTTGTTGAGGGGAGTAGGGTGCCGAGAACTCATGTTTTATCCCTTCTTCATCTAGAAACTCTTCAGCTTGGAGGTTTTTGAATTTTGTCCTGTTATCACTCCTGATGTTCTTTATGGTTGATGAGAATACGTTCTGAGCTCTTTTCAAGAATTTCTTGAGGATCCCCTGAGTTTCTGATTTATCATACAAGAAAAATACCCAGGTAAATCTTGAAAAATCATCAACAATTACTAAACCGTATTTGTTACCGCCGATGCTGATGTACGAAATTGGACCAAAGAGATCCATGTGGAGGAGTTCCAATGGTCTTTCGGTAGTCATCACATTCTTGGCGGGGTGTGGTGCTCTGACTTGTTTTCCTTCTTGACAAGCGCTGTACGGCCTGTCTTTCAAAAACCACATCCTTAAGACCACGGATGTGACCACCTTTTAGAAGTTTCTGCAGATTTCTCATCCCAACATGGGCTAGCCGTCTATGCCACAGCCATCCCATGTTGGTCTTAGCAACCAAGCAAGTGCTGAGTTCGGCTTTATCTTTGTTGAAGTCAACAAGATAAAGCTTGCCCTTCAACATTCCCTTGAATGCAATCGAGCCATCGCTTCTTCTAAAAACGGTCACACCCTCATTAGTGAATAAATAATTGTAACCTTTGTCACATAGTTGAGATATTGACAAAAGGTTATAATCTAGAGAATCTACATGTAAAACGTTAGATAAGGTGTGTTGAGAGGGTATTTCAATGTTACCGCTACCAAGGACCTTTCCTTGAATGTTGTCTCCGAAGTATATGCCTTCACTTGGATCCTTGTTGTACTCGTACTCCACAAACATACCCCTCTCTCCGGTCATGTGATTTGTGCATCCGCTATCTAGCACCCATTTAGATCCACCGGAGGAGTAAGCCTGCAAAAAAAAAGTATTCTTTGGTTTTAGGTACCCAAGCTTGCTTGGGTCCTCTCAGGTTAGCAACAAGAGTCTTGGGCACCCACACACAAGTTTTCAAGTTCTTGTCGCGTGGCCCTGTATATTTAGCAATGACTTTTCCATGTTTGGCTTTCATAAGAACATATGAAGCATCAAATGTAAGAAACAATATTTGTAAATCAGATTCATGGGATTTTTCCTTAACAAAGACAATTCTATTCTAAGCATGATTAGGAGTAGACATGTGTTTGTACCTGTCAAAACCAAGGCCATCTTTGACATTAGGAGGTCTAGTGACCATATATGCACTGCGTGCATATTTGATCTTTTCCTTATCAAAGATGCCGCTCGGAGAAGCATGCAAATTATGAGAAGTTGAAGTATTAGAAGTAACATTCTTCTTACTAGAGCAAGTGCAAGCTTCGATTGTTGTTGAACTCATATCTTTGGAGGAAGAGCTCTTGGAGGAAGAGGAGTCACTTTGCTTGAGTGACTCAACTTGCACCTCAAGGATCTTATTAACTTTCGACAAGTTAGCAAGTTATTCCTTGATTGCAATATGTGAGTCCTCTAGCTTTGAGTAAGTTTCCTTACTCAAGGCTAGCTCAACTTCAAGCGACTCGTTCTTCTCTCTTTCAAGCTTGAGAAGCTTTTCAACTTCTTGATATCTCTTCCTTTCACGGATGAGCGTATCTTCTTGTCGGTTAAGAAGTTCCTCCTTTTCAAAGATTTCGTTTGACAACATTTCCATTTTCTCTAAAGCAATTTTACTTAGTCCTCTAAACATTTCTTCATTATCACTAGAGCTATCAAAGTCATCAATAGAGGAATTTAGCATAGGAGGAGTAAGTCGAACCTTTTTCTTGCCTTCCTTAGCCATAAGGCAAGTGTGGTTGTTCATGTCTCGTCCTCCCATGTTTGGGAAGAGTGTGGCTTTCATAGTGGGTTTCTTGACTGCGATTGTGGCTATCTCTTCTTCTTCATCGGAGGAGGACTCGTCTTTTGAGTCCCACTCCTTGCCAATATGAGCTTGATGGGCTTGTCTTCTGTTTCTGAAATTTTTCTTTTCTTGAGGTCTTGTTTCATTCTTCTTTTTATTTTCTTCGTAGGGGCAGTCCACCATGAAGTGACCATACTCTCCGCAGTTGTAGCAAGTGCGTCTAGCATTGGATTTTCCTTTATCCTTGCTTTTTCCTTCATTTGAATTGTTGTCGTGTCTTCTTTTTGTCATGCGCTTGAACTTCTTGATAAAGAGTACCATTTCTTCATTATCAAGATCAGTACTCTCGTCGCTTGTATGCCCATCGTCTTGGTCTTCACGAGTTTCTTTGAGTTTGGGTCTGCACGTTGCTTTGAGAGCAACTTCTTTCTTTTTGGAGGAGGTGAGTTCGGCTAAGTCTTTGACGTATTGAGCCTCTTTCTCCATCATTTCATGATTTATGATCTTCCCCAATAACTCATCTGGAGTCATTTTGTGGAATCCAGGGCTTTCTCTAATCATTGAGCAAAGTGTGACATTTCTTGGCATGAAGGCTCTAATCATTCTTTTGATCACCTAGTGATCTGTCCATTTCTTACTTCCATAGGCACGAATTTTGTTAATGAGTGCCTTCATCTGGTTGTACATGTCTTGAGGTGATTCGCCTTCTTCAATAGCAAATCTCCCCAACTCTCCTTCAAGCATCTCGATTTTAGCTTCACGAACCGACCTATTTCCTTCATGAGCTGTCTTAAGTGTATCCCAGATTTCTTTTGCACTTTCTAAACCATCGATCTTGGTGAATTCCTCTCTGCTTAGTGATGATGTGATCACAGCGACGGCTTGTGCATTTTTGTGAATCTCTTGTTCTTGTTCTGGGGTGAGTTCCTCATCCGTGTCCGGGATATCTATGCCAGTGCAAACAATGTGCCACAGACTAGGATTTAGGGATATTAGATGCATCTTCATGTTGTACTTCCACATGGTGTAGTCACTTCCATCAAACTGTGGAGGCTTTCCCATAGGAATGGAGAGATAGTGATTGTTTGAATTGAGACAGTTGTAGTTGTAAGGATGTCGGGAGTAGTCGCGATGACCACTCCCCGTCGTCTTCTCTTCTTCTTTTTCTTTTTGTCCTAGCAGTTTCTTTCTCAGGAGTGCTTTTAGTTGTCGCACTTCTTCATCATCATGTGGGCTTTCTTTTAGCACATCGAAGGCTTTCGCTTCTTGTTCCTCCTCATTGATGTTCATCTTCGGGATATTGTTGTTCTTCTCAGAGGCCATTGATCTCTCCGAGATGTGAGTCTCATTGGTGGAGAACCTTGCTCCGATACTAATTGAATGTGGCCTAGAGGGGGGTGAATAGGCCTTTTGAATTTCCTGCACACTTAATAAGGTCGTCAAAAACATGATTGACCGGACTAGTCCGGTGTGCTGAAATTTGTGAGTTGATTAAGTGTTATTTGAGAAACTAGGTTCTTCTAGCAGCGGAAAGGAGAACAACAGATTCTTTGATTTAAGATTATTGTATGAATGCACGTGGAAACTTATAAGCAACTTAATTGATGTTTAGTAATCAAGTGATCTAGTGAATGAAAAGTAAAGTAAATGAGGCACAAGAGACAAGCAAATTTTTACCGAGGTTCGATCTCACCGCAAGATCTACATCCTCGTTGAGGAAGCTCACACAGAGCCGCGTCTCCAACCCTTTCCCGCTTCAAGTCACCATGAAGGCTCACTTGATTCCACTATCACGGGTAATCACCGAGTTTGTGGGGCAACCTCACATGTTGAGGGATCCCACAAGAATTACAACGAAAGAGGCGATCAAATACACTTGAAAGTATTACAATGCAGAGTATAAGTGTAGAAAGATCAAACCCCAAGAGCTCGCAACGAAGGAACGACGATCTCCCAATCCCGAATCCAAGTGTTCAAATGATTTGACTCCTTTTTGCACCTTAGATATGTGGGGAGATGTGTTTTAGGCTCTTGGGACAAAGTGGCGGCACTAAGGTTTGTGTTTTCAGCAGTATTCGATGTGTATGCTGTTTGGAAGGACGTAGATTCTCTATTTATATGGTTTCCAAAAAGTTACCGTTGAAAAACCCTAACACCAGACTAGTCCGGTGCAAGTCCGGACTTGTTCGGTCACAGTGTATCTTGAAGTCCAGAAAGTCTGGCGGACTAGTCCGGCCAAGCTCGAACTAGTCCGGTGTTGTGTGAAGGTGGACTCCAGAAAGTTCAATGGACAAATCCGCGGACTAGTCTGGTCTCCACAGATGGAAGACTCCAGAACGTTCAACGGACTACTCCGGTGGACACACGGACTAGTCCGGTCTCCCAATATGAGAGACTCCAGAAAGTTCAACGGACTAGTCCGGTGGACACACGGACTAGTCCGGTCTCCCAATATGAGAGACTCCAGAAAGTGAAACAGACTAGTCTGGTGCATTGTGAAAATTAGGTTAATTTTAAACCCTTACCCCAGTGCAAAGTTGTGAGCTCTTGGAGTGTGTATTTCGTACACTCCCTATACATTTAAAATCTAATTTTATCTTCCAAGCTCCATCAAAGTATCCCTCTTTGGACACCACTGCATTTTTCACCTTTTTGTGTGCACCGAGCTGTTTCACTTGTTTGTCCTGCAATCATCTCAATAGTTTCATTAGGATCTCATATTTTTGTCATCAATTAGCCAAAACCCACAAGGGATATCCTAGATGCACTTACATGGTTGCTACAAAGAACTGGCCTTTTCAGAGAAGAAACGAATTCCATTTTCAGAATTATGATATATGGGTAAAGCATGCATCATGAAAGCAAATTAGGAAAATAAACCACAACTAGCAATTCAACATAGAGAATAAAAAAAAATCATAGATTTCCCATGTCCACACTACACGCTACCCCGTCTGCTGCCACCAAAGTTCAGAAAGTCCTCTTCCTACAGTCGTCCAAGGGCCGAAATTTTAGGCGACGGAGTTTGACCCTCCGTTCCCGATCCCTGTAATGTGCAAGTGTGGTTAGACATGTTACAAGTAAAAAATGCATATTTTACTAAATTTGAACAAGTTTAACTAGTTTAAGCTATTTTGAATAATTTTGTACTTGGGCTATTGTCGTTGGCACCAGGGTATCGCTGGCGGCGCCCATTGCGGAAAGACAGGCGGTTGTCCTAAATACATAGCCTGCAAACACAAAGCAAATTATTATACATGTCATTTATATATTAAAATTGTTAAGTACAACATCTAGAATGTACCTACAGGGCAGTTCGCATCTGTAGCATGAACGTGTGTTGACACTCGTCCCTAGCCTTCTGCGCCTCGTCCCTAGCCATGAGCGCTTCTTCAGTCCTCTGGAGCTCCTCTCGAAGACTCTGGAGCTCCAGATCTCGGCTCGCATGGCTGCTACTGGACCCGCCCTGATGCGATAAACAAGCCCTCAAGAAAGCCCGCGCCTATCTCGAGTCGACCACTCCATCGAAGATGGCTAACCCGACAACGAAGTAAGATTATTAAATTTTTATATCTCGAAGTTGGTAACAGTAAATTTAAAATAACAAAGCTCACCGTCTGTGAGGTTTCACACCACCGCTTGCATACGCGGCTTCGGGGACAATTGGCGCACTCTGCCAATCGAACTCTTCACCTCAAATCCTCCGCACCTCCTCACCGTACTTTGCCAAAAATACAGAAAAATAATGTCATGATAACTATTAAAGAGAATTCAATTAAGTTGAAAAAATAACTCACCAAGGTCTGTATCACTGTCTGAGAAGACAGCTACTCAGGCTGCGACAGGTCACTTCCAAAGTGACCCCTCTTCCACACCTCAATAGGTGCCGGCTGATTACCATCCATTTAGCAAGGCGTATGTAGCCATCCCCACCCAAGCCATGTTTTCCCTCCGTCCCTCTACTCTCTCGACGGGTTTTAGAAAGTGCCTAGAAGCCCTTGCTCGCCCAAAGAGCACACAGACCACGGTACGCGTCCAGACGGCTTTCAAGCCATGCTAACCTGACCTGCACAAATTTATTATTGAATGAAAATACTGATCACAATCAAATAATGAATCAAAGTAAACTAAAAACTTTACCTATGTGTTTTGCGCCTTAGTCAAGTACGTGTCGGTCGCACTACAGGAAGCCCGATCAATTACGTCGGTCACGACTAACATAATTAAGTCCTATACCGACGTAAGTTACTTACTTACGTCAATTATTGGCCGATGAAGCAGTTTGGACGTAATTAAGTTAACTTACGTTAGCCATTAATGTAAGTTAGTAACTTTTGTCGGTGTCGCGTAACCGACATAAGTAAGTTACCGGGATGGGCCACGGGCTGGGCCGCACTCACGTCGGTCGCGGCTGGGTCAACGGAAGTTACTTGCCTAACTTACATCGTTAACGCCGGACCGACATAAGTTAACCTGATATAACTTACGTCGGCTATGACCATATCGACGAAAGTTGACGGTTAAGTTACGTCGACTTAACCAGAACGATGAAAGTTAACCTGGGCTAACTTTCGTCGGTATGGCCAGAGCCGATTTAAGTTAAGTTTTCGATTTTTTTTTTAAAAAAAAAAAGAAATTGACTACCTCGCATGATGGTAAGAACACAAAATAGATACAGAAACAGATATATACACATGCACAGCAAAAGAGTTTCAAAACATTATCCAAAATATTGACAATAACACAAAGTTCCACCAGGCTACACGCTAGCCCCTCCACTACCTCCGGGGCCGAGAAGATCTTCTCGGCGCGTCCCTCAGTGTGCCGCCGTTCCCGAACCGTGCAAAAAGAACATTAGAGTTAAATTGTTTACTAAAGAGGTGATATATAGAAGATTCATTATACACGTTTCTATTTTAAGGTTGTTAAAACTTAAAATTCTGGAAACTGTATTAGCAACTTCAAATTCTGAAACTTAAAATTATGTAGCAACTGTATTAGCAACTTCAAACTGTATTAGCAACTGTATTAGAAACTTCAGAAGATTAGCAATCATGTAGTGTTGTTATATGTATAGCGAAGCACCAAAGAAAGGAAAACTCAAATAATAGTATGTTTACACCAAAAACTAAACTTTTATTTAGTGCTGCAGTTCTAACATTCAGAAGCTTTTGCAGTCCAAATGTCTGATTGAAACACGAGGACAGACTGAATTATTCCTGCAGAAACGGATGGAGAGGTTTTTGAACCAGCTCACATCACTGACTAGTCGCTACCTTGAGAAAGAGGGGCAAACAGATTGTTCAGCATCAAGTATTGATCCATATTTCCTTATCAGATGATTTGTTGCTCATGTACAAGTAGAACTAATTCTTATTCATTGCTATTGCTCTTGTTGTAAGACTAAGGCCTTGTTTGGCACAGCTTCTGCTGCAGCTTCTTCATAAAAATAAGCTGAGAGTGTGCCGAACAGGATGCTTCTGTAACAGCTTATTAGTTTAGCTGCTTCTCAAAATGAACTAAAAGCAGGCTATAAGAAGAAGCTGCTTTCCACCAGCTTTTCAAACAAGCTGCTTTTGTAACAAGTTTCAGCTGTGCCAAACAGGGCCTAAACATTAATTCTTTACACAAGTTTACTGCTCCATAGAAGTATAACTTTATACTCTCTGATTCATTGTACTGTATTATAGTCTAGAGATCTAAGTTCTTCAATCACTTGAATAACCAGCTTCTATTTCAAAGCTTGAACTGTTTAAAGAAGAAAGCAGTTGTGTGGGTGTGGATATCATTTAAAAATTATGTGGGTCCAACAAAGCAAGGATGCAAACACACTGGTCCAGCCGTCACAAACCATGTAAAATACTGAAATGGATGCAATAATATTAAAGAAAAAGTTTATCACCTGCTCCGGGGTCTTCTGCGACGGAAGCGTAGGAATCTCGATATCCTGATCGCTGTTTCGAGCAAGAGTCTGCCATTGCAAAATATTAGAAGATATATGTTATTGAAATGCTATGAAATTTATTTATGGTACTTTAAATTACTTACCGCCACCGCTGCTTGCATCTGGGCCATCATTAAGGTCATCCTTCTCCTCCCTTGCCTCCGCCCTCGACCTCTCTAGCTCTGTCTGGGTCTGCTCCAGCGTCTCCTTCAAGGCGAGGAGCTCCAACTGGGTCTGCGAGAGACGACCACTTGAGGACCCAACGGACGAGGCCTGCGTCGATGAAGCGCCTCTCAAAGGTCGCGTCGACCTCGAGTCGACAACTCCATCAAAAATGGCAAACCTACAAAAGAATTGAAACACTAAGTAGAAGAAGATAAATTGAAAAGAAATGAAACAAATCACCGACTCACCGTCCATGGGCCTTCCCGCATCCGCTCGCGTACGCGGCTTGGGGGGTCGATCGGCGCATTTTCCCAATCGTATTCTGTAGCATGTGTCTTTGCGACCTCCTGCGCGTACTTTGCCTATAAAACAAGAAATCTTGTAAGCATCTCAATAATAGTATTAGTTATAATGAAATTGATGAATTTTGAAAACTTATCAGTCGGTCGGCTGCGACCTGACTACACTGCCCTGGCTGAGAAGGGTCACTTCCCTTGTGACCTCTCTTCCAAACCTGGGTCAGGGTTGGCTCCTGACCAATCGCTCGGTCCTGTATAGCCGTGTTAGTGAGATAAATATATTAGGAACACGTAAATAAATTAAAAAAGTACTTACCATGCGTTTAGCCAAACGCAAGTAGCCGTCGCTGCCAAAGTTGTGCTTGTCCTCGGACCTCATGCATCATTGTCTAGCCTTTGTGGACTAACCGATGAAAGCTTCGCTAGCCCAGTGCCGACAGAGAGCTATGTACGCCTCGGTGTTACCCTGTAACCAGGAAATACTAACCTGCACATATTTTAGTTTTCATCAATTCAGTTAAGATACATAGATATCGTAAATATTTAACAATATTAAAAACTTACCTCAGCATACTGCTCCTATGTCAAGTACGCATTGGAGTGCTTCCTAAATGGACTCCTTTGCTGCTCCTGCTCCCGGGGGTGCCGCTTGTAGTACGCGTTGACAGCCTGAATCCGGGCGTTCGACAACGCCGCCGTCGTGTGCTTCCGAGGGTTGTAATCGAACACGCGTCTTGTGTGGTCCTCCATGCCCGGCTCCTCTACTTGGTACCTCAGCTTTAATCAAACAAACATTTAAGTGATATGCATTAATAATTCAAACAAGTTGAAAAAAATGAAACAGTTAAACTTACCATAAAATTGTGCCACACGGCTCCCTGAACCGTGTTATGGACCGGGTGAGAGACACGAGCGTAGTCATCCCACGACACGGTAGGGAAACCGTCAATGACACCAGGGTAGTGCAACTTCACGATAGCACCCAGGACACTGTTAACCTACCTGTGGTGTTTCTCGGCCCTCGTGAACGATAAGTCACACCAACATATGCAAAATATATTAAATTATTAAGTAACGGGAAACAACATCTAATATTTAATATACTATATACAGTTTTTTACCTGTCTCCAACAGGACGGATCGTGATCTGCTGAGAAGTAACCGGGGGAGGAGCCGCAAAGTGGGTCCTCATCATCTGTCGCCTCTGCTGCGACGCCGCCGCGTCCTGTGACCCTGAAGGCTCTGCGGAACCACCGGAGTCCAAAGGAAGGCTAGCGGTAGCCAGCTGTAGAGGGAGGCTAGCGCTAGCAGGCTCCTGTAGTGACCCCCTAGCCTCTGACTCAGGCTCATTTAGCGGCCCCTAGCCTCTGACTCGGACTCAGAAGACTCTAAGTCAGACTGCACAAAAGAAACAGATTGACAATAAATAATTATTAACCACTGCAATTTATAAAATAACTTTATTGTAAACTAAAATTTATCTTCGTCCACTGAAAGCACACTTGAGCTAAGGGTGGAGCGTGCGCCAGAAAGAGGGAATGTCGGCTTGAAGGTAATGAGGTCCCTGAGCAAGGGTCTCGTGGCGGCTCAAACCCTCTCACTGGCTTCCCCTTCCCCTTCCCCTTCCCCTTCTCCTTTAACGAAATCTTGTTGCAAGGAATAAATGATTAATATGCTAAGATAATATACAAAACAAATATTAAGTTAGTGAATAAAATGTACTTCATAAATTTCAAAATTCATCAACATCACGGTCATGCCCTACTCCTTAAACCAGCCCATCGATCTTCTTCTTCCGCATATCATTCTCGTTTCTGCAAATCAGCAGGTTCGACTAAGTCATTGATTTCTTCAGTTTCTGGTTCTGATCCTGTTCCCGCTTCCGTGTCAGTATCGATACCTTGAGCGTCTCCAACTAAGTCATCCAGTCCTACACCGGGCTTAACTGATAAGGAGTCTGGTAACTCTTCTTCTTGGTAGACCTCATCAGCCTCAGCTTCCTCATGGTAATCATCATCTCCTGGAGCGTATAATCGCTCACGAGGATTCACCTTATGTACCACCCACCAAGCTTTGAATTTATTGCATGGATAAGGTAGGTAGTACACTTTCTCTATTTGGTGTGCAAGAACCAATGAATCAAATCCTTTGAACCGTTCCTTGTGTTTTACTTCGACCATGCCAAATTCGGTTACTCGAATTCCAAAAATGGAATCAAACCATTTATAGTCAAAGAATACTGCTCGAATTGTCTTGTTTCCGACAAAAGTGAATTCAAGGATTTTTTTAATAATCCCGTAGTAATGAGTTTCACGTTCTTGCGAATCGATTTCCCTCATCACAACTCCGGTATTACATGTTGCCGCGAGAGGATGAAGAGATTCAAATTGAGTTGTACGGAATTGAAATCCGTTGACGTCGTATCGACCATAGCTTCTAATGTTAACCACTCCACGGGATAGTTGTCACAAATCTTCATGGACGTTGGTATCTTTTTTTGCACTGTTCAAGATATGAAGTTATTAGAAAACGTAAGCATTCTTAAGTTATAAGAAAACATTGTTAATATTGATAAGTTAACGAGAAAACGTTACATGATCCCGAAACAAGGAAAGAAAATTAGTCCCTCTGTTTATTCCTTCCCGTTGTATCTGTTCTATTTGTTTGCTAGTGAGTTGATGTCTATGTCACCAATTTTGCTTGTCGAACAAACTGCACGAAAAGAGAACCTTTTAGAATAGATGTGTTGCAAAAGATGTTGAAAAGCATAAGTGTAGGAGAAACACTTACTTGAAATATTCATCCATTTCATCCATATTAGTGTACATGTAGAAGAAAGCAGCACGCCTTTCTTTTTTGCTAACGTCGTAGGACGTGTAACTACCAACAGTAATTCCTCTTGTTGCAAAAATGGAGAGATCGATACAAGGAGGTTGCTCATCCATATTGTACTGCATTGTCGAAGTATTAACATTTGTGTTCATCTGCAAAGTAAACACTTGAGAAGTATCCTACTTCCTTAAGAGTAAAAGCTTCGACGATGCAACCTTTAGCCATTTCCCTATTACCAACCATTGGTTACAGATATCTGAGTGATACTTCAATATGATACATCCACCTATATTGCACGGGACCGCCCACTTTTGCCTCAAATGGAAGATGAATTAAGAGATGTTGCATTGGATTGAAAGAACCCTGGAGGAAAAAAATTTCCATCTTACATAAAAGTATTGGAATCTCCTTATTCAACCTAGTCATCGTCTCTAGCATGATTTCTTTAGCACAGAGTTGCCTATAGAAGTGACTAAGCTCGGCTAACACCTTCCACACCGCATCGTTAAAATAGCCTCGAAAGATAACAGGCAAAAGTCTTTCTATGATTATGTGATAATCATGACTCTTCAACCCACTGAGCTTTCCCATTTTCACATCCACGGCTCATCTCAGACTAGTTGCATAACCATCTTGGAATTTCAACCTTTGCAAACATTTGAGAACTAATTTTTTTTCTTCAGGTCGAAGACAGAAAGGAGCACAGGGTCTACCACCATTTTCAAAGAGCTCAAGAGTTTGATGGTTACAAAGCTCGGGGAGATCCTTTCGAGCCATTAAATTGTCTTTTATTTTGCTTGTCATGTCCATGCATGTGCTTATGATACATTCATCCATGTTACGCTCTTAATGCATGATATCAATGTTGCGCCTTAGAATCAACGACTTCACATACGGTAGCTCCCAAAGTCTACATATGTGAGTCCAATTGTGTTCGTCCCTGTACCTTCAAAATATCCAGGACGACCTTCATCTGGCACCAATTTGTCCAACAAATCAGATATTTCTAACCCGTTAAGAGGTTTCGGTGGTCCTTTAGTGAAAATGGTGTTCTTTCTGAAGATATTCTTCTCTTGTCTAAACACGTGATTCGGGGCAGCCAACGTCTATGACAATCGAAGTAAGATATCTTGCCGCCATGGGTAAGTCAAAAGCAATCAGTATCCGAGGCACATATCGGACACATCAACTGACCATGAGTGCTCCATCCAGAAAACATGCCGTATGTCGAAAAATCATGGTTGGACCACAAATAAGCAGCTCGAATTTTGAATTTCTGCTTCTTGTAACAGTCGTACGCTTTGACTCCTGTCCACAACATTTTCAAAACTTCGATGAACGGTTTCAACATCATGTTGAGACGTGACCCAGAATGATCCAACCCAGGTACAATGAGGCTAAGAAACATGAACTCACTCTTCATGAAAAAAATCGATGGAAGATTGTACGGAATGAAAAAGACGGACCCACAGGAGTATGGTGTGGCATTTGTGTTGAACAGCATGAACCCATCTATTGCCAAACCGATGCGAACATTTCTTGCCTCACGACCGAATTCTGGATCGAACCGGTCCAGCGCCTTCCATGCTTCACCATCGGACGGGTGCGTCATGACTCCATTGTTCTGACACTCACCTTCTTTGTTTCATCTCATGTGTGTGGCCGTTTTTTTTAAGGAATGGCCGCTTCAACCTAGGTGTCACGGTTAAGTAACAAAGCTGCTTACGTGTGACTTCCGTTGTCACAGTATCACCATCTTTATTAACAACTTTGACAAACCTCGGTTGACCACATTTTAAACATTTGTTCTCATTGGCATGCTCTCTCCAGAAAATCATGCAGTTGTCCGGACACACATCAATCTTCTCGTACTTCATACCGAGACTAGAAAGAATTTTCTTTGACTTATACATATCTTTAGGCACTTTGTTGGGATGTGAAAGGGCATCATTGAACAAATTGATGAGCTTGTTGTAACAGTTATGTAACACCCACATTTTCATCCATCATGCATTGCATACATTCTAGTACATGTATAACATTAATCCACATAAAAAGGAATAAGTTTAAAATGAACTAGAAGCAAAACTGCACTTAAGAATTCTGGAAAGTGCGGACTAGTACAATTTTGGTGCGGACTAGTCTGATTTCTCTCTGACTTCAAACGGACTTGTCCGTTTTGCTGCAGACTAGTCTGTTTTTCCCTCTCGACACTTCCGGACTTGTTCGGTCCTGTGCGGACTAGTCCCGTCTTCCAATTCCTTGAAAATTTCGCTAAGTCCCTGGACTAGTCCGGTGTTCCAGCGGACTTGTCCGTTTTTCCCTCTGACTAAAGTTGGACTTGTCTGATTTTTTGCCAGACTTCTCTGTTTTTCCCCTCTGGATAAGTTCAGACTTGTCGGATGTCCAGTTCGGACTTGTCCGATTCTTCTCTGTCCAACTTCGGACTAGTCTAGCCCTTTTGCGGACTTGTCCAATAAATCGCGACTCCGAGTTGATCTTTTGTTTCACGACATGTTTCTTGGGTTTCACATTAAGTGGGCTGAGGGACGTCGTGCCTAACTCTTTTAGATCCCATGAGGGACTCTAAACCGATCCCTACTTATCTCAAACTCGAAATCTATCTAACCCTAGCCTCCACCTCTGCATAAACAACCCCACCCCTTGGCTTGACATCTATTTGCCACTTTTCCACCACAACCAAACCCTAGCTCGTGATTAGCCGCCACCAAGGGGGGGAGAAGGAGAAGGAGATCTAGAACAAGAAGAAGAAGAGTAGGAAACGAAAGAGGATCAAGATCTCCATCAACTTTGCGTTCTTCGTCAACAATTCACCATCAAGTTCTTCATCAACCCTAGACCATCAAGATCCAAGTGTTGTCTCCAAGATCCTTGATTTATTGGAGTTGTAAACACCTGGTATACCTTCTACTTCCTTTTCCTTACGTGAATTCAACCCCGAATCTCCAAATTCACATCGATCTAGAAAACCTTAATCGGTTGTTCCTGCGCAGTGCGGACTAGTCCGGCCTCCTGCGGACTTGTCCGATTTTGCAATCTAATTCCTATTGAATTAAATCTAAATTGGTTCAAATCAACTCCAAACCTGTATAAACTTGTTAGAAGCTATTAGAACTAGTTAGTAAGCATTAAAAGCCACTCATTAACAAGTTCCACCTTGCATTTGCATTAATCATGCATGTCATGTCATATTGAGTAATATGTGTCTATCTATTGATTGTGTTTCTTGTCTTGTATGTTTGTTGTGCGGATTAGACGTATTTGCACTAGAGAGTGCCGCGGAGGATCTCCAGCACCAAGAGTTTGAAGGCTTTGACCCAAACCAATCCAAAGAGCAAGGCAAGTGTCCTTGAACCATATTGATCCTGTTTTAAAATAAATATTTTGTTTGCAAAACTGCATGCTTGTGTCAATTTGACGAGAATCCTATGATAGGAAGTTTACTAGCGTTGTATGACCACCCTTGTCTCCTGGAATTCATGGTAGAGAGTCGGGATGGGCTTTTTACCTTTTTGCTTCGCTTAATTAATTGGGATGGGAAAACAACTATACTATTTAATTATGCATTAATGAGATCATGGTTAATATGAACTGGTTAATATGATATGGTAATGAGTGATCTATGCAAGCATGGTATGTGGATGGGTTGGATGTTTTGGTGGTTTCGCTTGCTTTAGATCTAAGGACCGGTTCGTGGAGCGACCATCCAGGACTTACAGTGCCATCACAAGGCCAAGTATGGGTGCAGCATAGCTGATTAATTAGGGCTTTGCCGGTGCTATTTGGACCATTAAGGATGCTCGGGGAAAGGGTAGTCGCATTGGTTTTGTTGATGATTGGTGGGACTACGCTGGGATCCGAATGGCTCAAGAGGGGGCCCTTGGTTGAAGATGTGCTCAGTTGGAGGCATCACCGCCGGTGAAACCTCAGTGTGGTCTAAATAGGCTAGTAATCCCTTTGTAAAATCTATTTTGTGATCTCTTGGCCACACACTCACGGAAGTGTGAGACGGCATAATTGAGATTCTATAGTCATCGAAAGGTGATGAAATCACAAACACGTGGGTAAAGTGGTACAACCTCTGCAGAGTGTGTTTAAAACTATCATGATAGCCGTGCTCCCGGTTATGAGCAACCTGGACCCTCACATGATTAGGAGAAACTTGGTTATGGTTATGGCTGGTTATGGATTAATTTCGGTATTGAATATTGTTATTGGTAATGAGCAATCTGGAATATGGATGATGGTAATGAAATATGGACTGCTATTATGATAACTATATGGTTTATGATGGGTTTACTTCACATATATGTAATACATTGCTTTTTGTAAGACCTATGTGTGTTGAATACATTGGCTTGTAGTGAATACACTTGGCTTTGATGATAAAAGTTTTAAATATCACCAAAACACCTTTTTATCAAGGTCCGACTCTAGCTTTGAGCTACAGCAAGGTCCGACGATAGGTCTGGCTTGTTTTGGGTAGCTCCGGTTACGTTTGATGCTAGGTCCGACTAGCTTTGGTCAGCTCCGATGAGTTTTTGTCTTTAGCTCCGACATGTCTTTGGTAGCTCCGACGTGTTTTTTGCTAATCTCCGAGTTGATTTTTCTAGCTCTGGCTTTTGGGTTTACTAGTTCCGACTAGTTCTGGTTAGCTCCGGCGCTAGGTCCTGCTAGTTTTGTAAGCTCCGACGGGAGCTTGGTTGTACTAGTTTTGGTAAGCTCCGGCGCTAGGTTCTACTAGCTTTTGTTAGCTCCGGCTCAAGGTCCGGGCTGCTCTGGCAAGGTCCGGAACTTGACCGTAGTGCTTCTGCTTTTCATTTGAAATGTTTCGTACTTGCTTTACATTGTTGGAAAGATTGCTTAGTATTCATTTGCTAAGTTTTTGGTGCGTTTTGGTTGATATGGATGATATCGTGTTACTGTGGTTTTGCAACATGCTTATGTGAGGTTCTCACGTAGGGTGTTGTGTTCGGAACTAACTTGAGTCAAGTCGAGGACTTGGGCTCGTATGGATTGGTTGTTTATTCATGTGCAGGTGTTGCTTGAGTTCAGGACATGGCTGGTGACGGAATCCATTGGACTAGTCTCAGGGAGGAGATGAGGTTCCAACAACCAAATTCAGGAGGAATTGTGGTTGAGCTGATCAGGTGGTTGCGCAGCATGATTGAATCAAGAACAATGCATATGAAGGTATTGTGGACATCATTGGAAGATGTTTGCACGTGTGCAAGGAGTGCATGGACGTGGCTACATGGTTCCGAGACGTGATGAAGAGATGTGGACGTAAAGAGTTGGTCGGAAAGGTCCAACTGACTAGATTATGGACTCAGACTGCGGCTAAGTCGGGTTTGACTCAAATATAGAAAGATTTGAGTTGGTTATGATAGGATTTCGTGTGGGGTCACGAATTTGAGTTGTTTAGGAATGTGAGATATGTTCTTAAGGTGTTTGGAAGTCTTAAGATTGCTTCTATCTGCATATAGAAGAATCTTGAGCAGTTATGGAAAGTTACGATTCGTGATCTGAGTAGGATTGGAGTCCTAGTTGATATTGGGTTGGCCTAAGGGCTGGTTATATAAGCAAGGGAGCCCAGAGCTCGTGGTGACGACTTTGGGACTGTTCCTCTTGTGTTCTATTGAATAAAATTCATAGTTTGAAGGAACTTTTGTGCCTTGTTCGTCCGGCTTATTCCAGACAAGTTGTACTCGTCGAGTTTCTATACAGCACTACCTTTCATCAGTCATTTTATCATAACTCGAGTTTTACAGATCCAATTGACGTGATTCTTTTTGGGATGTCTTTAAAATTTGATTATCTATCATATGTAAAAATTTCACGGTCATTGGATTTGTGGTTTCTGATCTACACGAGTTTCTTTGCAGCATTCCAGAACTATTTTTTCTCGGGTAGGGCAGATTGACCTTGTTTGATCTTTTGATCATAGATTGAGTTTTTCTCGACGGCTTTGAGTGATTTTTTTGTGATGTATTCGTGACTTGATTCTCTCTGATATCCATCACTTTTGTCACAGTGAAACACATTTAGATTAGTCCCACACATGATTTCTTTAAGAGATCGTTTTTCTGTTGAAGGGGTTCGTGTTTAATTGTTTCCGCTGCGTAAGATTTTTAAATCTACCATTCACCCCCCTATGGTAGCTTTTCACGTTCTCTTCGATCCTACAATTGGTATCAGAGCCACGGTGCTGTAATCTTTGTGAATTGCGCGTGTTTTTGACTAATCATCATGGAGAAGTACTCTGCCAAACCTTGTGTGTTCGCTGGTATTGATTTTCAGGTTTGGAAAGCACGCATGGAGGATTTCATCCAGGCACAAGGCTTTGCAATATGGGAGAAGGTATACAAGCCTTATGAAGTGCCATCAAACAATCAAGTTACAGCTACAAATCTGAGAGATGTCGACAACAACAACAAGGCTCGGAACTTGATCATACAAGGATTAACACAAAGCGACTTCGACCGTGTTGCACACCTCCGATCTGCATACGATGTGTGGAAAGCACTTTGTGACTACCACGAAGGATCCAACACGATCAAAGAGGTAAGGCAAGACATGTTAAAGAAAGAATACATGCGCTTCGAGATGCAACCCGGCGAGTCTATTGATGACCTTTTTGCTCGCTTTAATAAGATTCTCAGCAACTTGTGTAGTGTCAATGTTAATTTTTCAGATGCTGAAAATGCTAGGCAATTGCTAAGTGCATTAGATATGTCAATTTCGAGATGAAAGTCACATCGATTCGTGAATCTACTGTCATGAGTTCACTTACTTTAGATGTGTCATATTCCAAGTTAAAAACTCATGAAATTGATATAATCTCACATAAGAACCCTAATAAGTCTATTGCATTTGTTTCACAACGTGATATGTCTAGCTTCGGCCAATCATCATCTTGCAATACTCTTGCTTTGTTGTCCTCACTAACCGTGGAGCAGATCGAAGAATTTCCAGAAGAGGAGTTGGCACTCATCTCTACTAGATTCTCAAAAGCATTGCAAAATGTGAGAACTAGAAGGAGAGGAAGCTCCGGACCTCAACGCTGTTTTGAATGTGGTAAAACAGGACACTTTCAAACAGAATGCCCTAACCTTTCAGGTCCGACCACCCGGGAAGAAAAACAAAGCAAGGTCCGGACCTCCTCTGGAAATTCCAACAAGAAGAAGAAAGGTACCATAGGACGCAAGATGATCAACAGTTTCATCACCGCGCTTCAAGAGTTCAGTTCAAGTGACGTGGACATTGGAAGTGATGAAGATGAAGATGATTTGGTAAACTTGTGATTTATGGCGGGCAAGTCAAGATCAAGTATGGAGGAGGCAGAACACAACAGCGACAATAAAGAGGTATGTCCTACTTGCGAAGAAATGTGTGATGCTATTTCTTGTGCCACTGTTATTGTTAAGAAAAAGGACAAAAAGCTTAGGGATAGTGCTGCTAAAATTGAATCACTAGAATTTGAAATCAATCATTTAAAAACTTTGATTCCTAGTAATGATGCATGTTCCTCATGTGATTTAATATATGAATAATTGTATTCATTAAGAAGTGCGCACACCTCCACACTTGATAAACTTGAGTTAGAAATTGAAAAGAACAAAGAGCTTGCTGCACTTAATGATAAAAACTTGAAAGATGCGAGCTATTCTACAATTGATTTGCATTGTTCTACTTGTGATGATCTTGATAAGAAACTACAGGATGCTATGAATGAAATTTCTATATTGAACAATGCTTTACGTTCTCATGAAGTTAAATTTTGTTCCAATTGCAAACTAAAAGGAAAAACCTTATGTGAAAATTGCCTTGATCTGTCCAATAAACTTGATGACATGCATAGGACATTAGATCGGTTTTGTAATGGAAATAAGAACCTAAACTTACTGCTGAATTCTTCCAAGTTATGGAATGATAAAACTGGTTTAGGTTTTGATTCTCATGCTCATGCTAAGGCACATCCACCTAAAATTGTAAAGTCATTAGGAAGTGGTTTGATTCAAACAGTTCCTAAACAAAAAGGAGTGGTTTTTAAATCTGCAGGAGTGTTGTCTCATTCGGTTTCAAATAAAAATAATGCTTGCTCATCTAGACATGAACACAAAGTTAAATTTCATTATACCTTCTGTGGTAGAGATGGTCATGTCATAATTTTTGTTATAGACTAGCTAAACAACAGAAAAGGGAAAGAATGGTTGCTAGATCTCATAACTTTCATGCAAAATTTGATGCACACATTGAACCGAATGTACAACCTGCTGTTTTGAGTCAAAAACATTCAAAGTTTACCTCCGAACCTTCTGTTTTTGCCTTCGGAGCTACTGATTTTTGTGCTACACAAGTAACACCTTATAGGTCAATAGTTAAGAATAAAAAATCTCAAACTTTGACTCATAAACCTGCTGTTTTGTCTCAGCTTTCGCGTGTTTTTCCTACTGCACGTTGCATGACTCAGTACTGGATTCCTAAATGCCTTTTGACTAACCCCAGTATTGAGTCATCGACGTATTGTGCTTTTATGTAGGTTACACGTTTGAGGAAGGTGAACATTTGGATTGTGGATTCAGGTTGCTCACGCCACATGACCGGTAACAAAGATTGGTTCTCCTCCCTCTCTTTTGTGTCACGTGGAGAGAATGTTACTTTTGCCGATAATTCTTCAACTCCTATAATTGCTAAGGGTTCGGTTAGAGTAAATGATCACTACACTTTGAAGGATGTGGCACTTGTCAAAAATTTGAAATACAACTTGCTTTCTGTTTCACAATTGCTAGATGAAAATCTGGAAATTATTTTCAATAAAAACTGCTGCAAAGTTGTAGGTTCAAATAGTGAGCTTATTTTTAACATGTCTCGATTTGGAAGAGTTTTTAAAGCTGATTTTGATATGTCTTCCACTAAGCATAGGTGTCTAGTTGCTAATGATTCAAAGGACTTATATTTTTGGCATCGTAGACTTGGTCACGTAGGCTTCGATCACCTAACGCGTGTTAGTGCTCTTGACCGCATATGTGGGCTTCCTAAGCTTAAAGGGGACAAAGAAACTGTGTGCTCTTCTTGTAGACATGATAAGATGGTTGCAGGTTCACATACTCCTCTCACAATGATCATGACAACTGAACCATGTCAACTTTTGCATCTTGACACCGTAGGACCTTCACGTGTTCAATCCTTCGGAGGTAAATGGTATGTTCTTGTTATCGTTGATGATTATTCTAGATACTCTTGGGTTTACTTTATGGCGTCTGAAAGTGCATCTAGGACTCCCTTGTGGGTTTTGGATGATTTATGACAAGCAATTGGGATCCTAATCCGTTTGTTGAGATGAATGCAGGAAAATGATGGAAAATGAGTAAAATTCCAAAAAAAGTGGGAAATTAAGAAGGAGAATGAATTTGAGCTCAAGAAGAAGAAATTAGTAGATTAGTATGTATGGAGTGTGTTAAGGAAACACACCCAAGAGCTCAATCTCACTTTATCACACACACACAATGCACAAAACCATACAGGACCGGACTAGTCCGATATCAACCGGACTAGTCCGATATCACATTCTGCACAAGATCGGACAAGTCCGGTCAACACCGGACTAGTCCGATATCTTTCTGTTCCACTTCGGACTAGTCCTCCCCAGTGCGGACTAGTCCTCAACACAATGCACAAGTCACTAGATCGGACAAGTCCGGTCACTACCGGACTAGTCCGATTCCCTTTCTGATCCACTTCGGACAAGTCCGGTGACTACACGGACTAGTCCGATTTACACTCTGTTCTAAATCGGACAAGTCCTCCAAGTGCGGACTTGTTGTTCAAAACACTTAGGGTTTCACAGGTCCGGACAAGTCCGATGTCAACCGGACAAGTCCGAAGATTTCCAGCAATGAAATCGGACAAGTCCGTTTTTCAATCGGACTAGTCCGATATTCCTGGACACTTAGGGTTTGCTTCACACAGCACACCGGACTAGTCCGGTCTCCACCACGGACTAGTCCGATCTTTCTAAACCCTAACGGTAATGTCTAGAAACCCCATATAAATAGAGGTGGATGGCCCACTTTTAAACTCTCTCGAACCCTAGCACCGTCACACCTCCCAAGAGACTCGAAAACCATCTCTCTCCACGAAGTTGAGTGAAAAATCGATCAATCCTTTGAAGATCACTTTTAGATCATTGGAGAGGCACTTTGCACACGATTGAGCTCTTGGTTTGAATCTCTAACACACTCTTGCATCTCAATTTGTATATTTCGAAGTGTGTTATTGGTGGTTTTGAAACTTGTAATCAAGGGAGCTCTCAACTTGTGAGATCGCCCCTTCAACTTGGTGATTTACCCCTGTGTGATTAGTGGAAGAGGATTGGCCTTCGTGGCGATCCGACGAGGGAAGGGTTGGTAAAGACCCGGTCCTTTTGTGGGCTCCTCAACGTGGACGTAGGCTGCCTTCGTGGTAACCGAACCACGGGATAAATCTTGTGTCTTGTTCGTTTGTGTTCATCATTCTAGTTGATCAACATTATCTAGGGTTTGATTCATTTTGTTGAATTGAAGTTAAATAGTGAACAAGAATCATACTTGCAATAAATCTTAACATACAACTATTGAACTGTCATTATAGTCTATATTTCCGCTGCAAACGACAACGAAACAATCAAATTGACCTAACTTGATCAACCTAGCCCGTGAAATCCGGACTAGTCCGCACTTTACCGGACTAGTCCGATATATCTGGATTTGACCTTTTTGTTGAAGTGCTACAGGAACCGAGAAATTCAAGAAGGCCTATTCACCCCCCCTCTAGGCCTACATTCAATTGGTATCAGAGCAGGTTCTTCAAGAAAGAGTGCAACCACTCGAAGAGATCATGTCGGACATGAAGGAAGTCCAGAAAATCAATACCCAGGAAGAAATGAACAATGACAAGCACCAAAAGCTAGAAAGGTATCTCGAAGCCATCCAAGACTTCGATGATGATGATGAGGAGACATTGGAGCTGAAAGCACTGCTCCGAAAGAAAGCACTTTCCAAAGGGAAAGCTAAAGTTGAAGAAAAGAAGAAGGGGAGTAGTCACACCGACTACTCCCGATATCCTTTTAATTATGACCGTTTAAATTCTAACAGCAGTCATTATCTATCTATCCCTCTCGGGAAAGCCCCACACTTCGATGGGAGTGATTACTCCATGTGGAGGCAAAACATGAAGATGCACTTGATTTCCCTTAACCCAAGTTTATGGCATATTGTGTGCACAGGAATAAACATCCCTGATGACGATGAAGAACTCACGCCAAGTCAAGAGCAAGCCATCCACAGGAATGCCCAAGCCGCAGCCGTTATCACCTCATCTCTAAGTAGAGATGAATTCACAAAGGTGGACGGATTGGAAATTGCCAAAGAAATCTGGGACACGCTACAGACAGCACATGAAGGTGACCGGCATGTGCGGGAGGCAAAGATTGAAATGATTGAAGGCGAACTAGGAAGGTTCGCGATTGAGGAAGATGAATCTCCCCAGGACATGTACAACAGACTAAAGACTCTTGTGAACAAGGTTCGATCGTATGGTAGCAAAAAGTGGAATGACCACGAGGTTGTGAAGCTCATCCTTAGAGCCTTTATGCCTCGCAACGTCACACTCTGTTCTATGATCCGAGAAAGTCCTGGATACAAGAAAATGACTCCGGATGAACTGCTTGGCAAAATCATCAACTTTGAGATGATGGAGAAGCAAGCCAAGCATGTCAAAGAAATAGCTGACCTCACATCGGCCAAGAAGAAGGGAGTTGCCTTAAAATCCACACTCAAACCTCTATCCAAAGAAGCAAAAGAAGCTCAGTTTGAGGAGGACAGCGATGATGAAAGCAGCGAGCTGGACGAAGAAGATATGATTCTGTTCATGAAGAAATTCAAAAGAATTATGAAGAAAAGACAAGGAGCAAAATCGAGTGAAGGAAAATACAAGGAGAAGACAAAACCGAAGATGAGGCGGGCATGCTATAATTGTGGTGAGTACAATCACTTCATAGTTGATTGCCCATATGAGGACAACAAGAAGAAGAGTAAAGAATCCAAGCCTCAACCGAAAAAGTTCTTCAAGAAGAAGAAACAAGCTGAACAAGCACACATCGGAAAGGAGTGGGACTCAAACGATGAGTCCTCATCGTCCGATGAAGAAGAAATGGCTAGCATAGCCATTGA
Source organism: Tuctoria greenei (assembly GCA_036927565.1). NCBI lineage: Eukaryota > Viridiplantae > Streptophyta > Magnoliopsida > Poales > Poaceae > Tuctoria > Tuctoria greenei. Next base: position 208,140,119 of record JAYESD010000003.1, read on the forward strand.
AAGCATGCCCAAGAAACTCACACTCTTCCCCACGCTCGGTGCAAAGAAGGCAAATGGAACTTGCCTCATGGCTAAGGAAGGTAAACGCAAGGTAAACATCAAAACTCCTTCCTCGCATTCTTACTCAAGTGATGATGATCTAGATAGTGATGATGAAGACATGCTAATTGGTTTAGATAGAAAAACTGCTGCAAAAATGAAATTCTTGCTTAACCAACTTGTTGAGAAGGAAGAGCTGATTGATCGTCAAGAAGACATGATTATCTCCCAAAAGGAGAAGCATGTCGAACTTGACAATCTTCTAGTTCTTGAAAAGGAGAAAAATCACACACTAGAGCTTGAACTTGCTTCAAGCAAGAAAACTTGCTTGGAGTTAACCAACTCAAATGTTGCAATCAAGAATGAACTTGATGACCAAATCAAGGTCAACAAGATCCTTGAAGTGCAGGTTGAGTCACTCAAGCTTAGTGAACCTTCCTCCTCTTCAACCCTACCTTCTCAACCCACTTTAACTAATATCGCTCATGTTTGCAAATGTGATAAAACTAACATCAGGTTGAAGGAAAACCCTACCTCCACGAAGGACAAAAATCCTACCCAATGTGTAATATTTGACAAGGAGAGGATCAACTATGCACGTAGTGCATATTTGGTCCAAAGACCTCCAAATGTCAAGTATGGCATTGGTTACTCTTGTGATGGAAAGCAAAAAGCTGGAAATCATAAGAATAACAAGGGAAGGATCACCTTTGTGAAGGGAGGACCCTCACAACCTGGTAACTCGAAAACTAAAAATCTGAACTCTCATGAAAATCGGACTAGTCCGGTTGTGGTCCGGACAAGTCCGGTCATCCGGACAAGTCCGGTCACACAGACTAGTCCGACCCATAATCAACAGCAACTTCTGTTTAAAACATTTGATGCATCCTATGTTTTAATGAAAAATAATGTTGGTAAAGTGTATGCTTATTATGCTGGGCCACGCCATGGGAACACAAAATCCCATGTGTGGGTGCCCAAATGTATTGTCACTAACCTCCAAGGACCCAAGCAAGCTTGGGTACCTAAAACCAAGGCGTAATTTGTTTTTGCAGGCCTACTCCTCCGGTGGATCCAAATGGGTGCTAGACAGTGGATGCACCAACCACATGACCGGAGAAAGGAGGATGTTTGTGGAGTATGAAGTGAACCAGGACCCAAACGAAGGCATCTACTTTGGGGATAACAGTCAAGGAAGGGTCCTCGGTACCGGTAAAATTGCAATATCCTCTGAACATACTCTTTCGCACGTTTTACATGTTGAATCTTTAGATTATAACCTGCTGTCCATATCTCAGTTATGTGACAAAGGTTATAATTGCCTGTTTACTAACGAGGGTGTGACCGTCTCAAGGAGAAGTGATGGTTCCATTGCATTCAAGGGTATGTTAAAGGGAAAGCTTTATCTTGTTGACTTCAACAAGGATAAAGCCGAACTCGACACATGCTTGATTGCAAAAACCAACATGGGTTGGCTGTGGCATAGACGGCTAGCACATGTTGGTATGAGGAACCTTCAAAAACTCCTCAAGGGCGATCACATCCGAGGTTTGAAAGATGTTGTGTTTGAGAAAGACAGGCCTTGTAGCGCGTGCCAAGCAGGAAAGCAAGTTGGAGCACAACATCCCGCAAAGAACATCATGACCACGACAAGACCGCTCGAACTACTTCATATGGACCTCTTCGGTCCAATTGCTTACATAAGCATAGGCGGTAACAAATACGGTTTAGTCATTATTGATGATTTTTCCCGCTTCACTTGGGTGTTCTTTTTGCATGACAAGTCAGAAACACAAGGAACACTCAAGAAATTCTTCAAGCGAGCGCAAAACGAGTTCTCACTATCAATCAAGAGTATTCGGAGCGACAATGGCACGGAGTTCAAAAACATACAAGTGGAGGAGTACCTTGATGAGGAAGGGATCAAGCACGAATTCTCAGCGCCATACTCTCCACAACAAAACGGAGTTGCCGAAAGGAAGAATCGAACGCTCATAGAGATGGCAAGAACAATGCTCGATGAATACAAGACTTCGGATCGATTTTGGGCGGAAGCAATCAACACCGCCTGCCATGCCACAAATCGACTCTATCTTCATCGACTACTAAAGAAGACCCCCTATGAGCTACTCACCGGTAACAAACCGAACATTTCATATTTTCGAGTTTTCGGTTCTCCTTGCTATATTTTGAACAAGAAGCCCAGGACCTCAAAGTTCGCTTCGAAGTCCGATGAAGGTTTCTTGCTTGGTTATGATTCGAACACTCACGCCTATCGTGTTTTCAACAAGGCCTCCGGACTTGTTGAAGTGGCACGTGACGTAGTGTTCGATGAAACTAATGGCTCCCAAAAGGAGCAAGTTGATCAATGTGAATTAGGTAATGAGGAAGCCCCCCATCAAGCAATAAAGAGGATGGCCCTAGGCGAAGTACGACCACAAGAGTCATCGACACAAATACAAGAGGAAAGTGAACCACAAGAGGAGATCAACAATCAAGGGGGAGCCTCGATACAAGATCAATCACAAGAATATGAACATGATCAACAAATCATTGAGGACAACAACTCAGGGGGAGAAGAAGATGATCACCAACATACGACCCCCCAAGTGCCACACCCAAGAGTACACCAATGCATTCAAAGGGATCATCCAATCGACAACATCATCGGCGACATCCAAAAAGGAGTAACCACTAGATCTCGTATAGCAAATTTTTGTGAACATTACTCGTTTGTCTCCTTTTTGGAACCCCGCAGGACTGAGGATGCATTAAAGGATCCGGACTGGGTGGTGGCAATGCAAGAAGAGTTGAACAATTTCAAGAGAAACGAGGTTTGGGAACTTGTGGAAAGACCCAATGCAAACATAGTCGGCACAAAGTGGGTCTTCCGCAACAAACAAGATGAACACGGGGTGGTGACAAGAAACAAGGCACGACTTGTGGCCAAAGGTTACTCACAAGTCGAAGGTTTGGATTTTGATGAGACCTTTGCTCCAGTAGCTAGGCTTGAATCAATTAGAATATTACTTGCATATGCTACTCACCATGATTTCAAGCTGTACCAAATGGACGTAAAAAGCGCCTTCCTCAACGGACCGATCAAGGAAGAGGTGTACGTGGAGCAACCACCCGGATTTGAAGACGAAGAGTTCCCCGACCACGTGTATAAACTGCGTAAGGCTCTCTATGGCCTCAAACAAGCTCCTAGAGCTTGGTATGAGTGTCTTAGAGATTTTTTAATTGATAATGGCTTTCAAATTGGCAAAGTAGATTATACACTATTCACGAAAAATCTGAATAATGATCTTTTCATTTGCCAAATCTATGTTGATGATATTATTTTTGGATCAACTAATCAATCTTTCTGTGAAGAGTTTAGTAAAATTATGACAGACAGATTTGAAATGTCAATGATGGGAGAATTAAAGTACTTCTTGGGATTCCAAGTGCGGCAACAAAGGGAAGGAACGTTCATAAGCCAAACCAAGTACACACAGGACATCCTCAAGAAGTTTGGCATGGACAAGGCAAAGCCCATTAGGACTCCCATGGCAACGAATGGTCACTTGGATCTCAATGAAGATGGACCGAGCGTCGACCAAAAGGTATATCGCTCTATGATTGGATCTTTACTTTACTTATGTGCATCTAGGCCAGACATTATGTTGAGTGTATGTTTGTGTGCAAGATTTCAAGCCAACCCTAAGGAATGTCATTTGACAGCCGTAAAGAGAATCCTAAGATATTTAGTTCATACACCCAACCTTGGTCTTTGGTACCCAAAAGGTTCAAAATTCAATCTCATTGGGTATTCCGATGCAGATTATGCCGGATGCAAAGTTGATAGAAAAAGCACTTCTGGCACTTGCCAATTCCTAGGAAGATCCTTAGTTTCTTGGTCATCCAAGAAACAGAATTCCATTGCATTATCCACAGCCGAAGCGGAGTATGTTGCAGCCGGGAGTTGTTGTGCACAACTCCTTTGGATGCGACAAACTCTAAGGGATTACGGTTACAATATGAACCGTATTCCTCTTCTTTGTGACAATGAGAGTGCCATTAAAATAGCCCACAATCCAGTTGAGCACTCTAGAACTAAACACATTGACATAAGACACCATTTCTTGAGAGACCATTCCATGAAAGGAGACATATCCATCTCTCATGTCAACACCCAAAAACAATTGGCCGACATATTCACCAAGCCACTTGATGAAAAACGTTTTTGCGAACTCCGAAATGAGCTAAACATCCTTGATTCTCGGAGTGTGGCTTGAAAAGTTGCATACCTGTATGATTGCTTCAAAATATTGATTGAATTGTGAAAATTTTTCCTCCCCATTTTTTCTCTCGAAAAACTATATCAATTATTAGATCTTGATGAATTTTTGATCATAGTATGATTGTTGTTTGCTTACTGATCAAATTCATCAGGATTATTTGAATTGTTTTGCCTCTCTACCCTCAATTATTGGACCTTCAAATATATATGAATGGGCTATGCATTCTCTCCTGGTGACCACGGACAAGTCCGTGGTTACCCGGACTAGTCCGCCCTTGCAGACTAGTCCGCAGTGTGCCGGTTAGGCCGGACTAGTCCGACAGACCACGAACTAGTCCGATTTAGGCTTCTGGAGGACTTCGGACTAGTCCGGTCATGTCCGGACTTGTCCGATTTTTCGTTTCCATAACCCTAGCCGCCACCAAACCCTAATCTCTTCACCCCACACTCTCCTCCAAGCTTTCTCTCTCTTGCGCTCGAGCTCCCAAGGTGAATCCTTGATTCCTCCGTCGAAAAGCCTCAAACTTGGGCGGAGATTAAGCTTGAAGACTCGGGGATTGAAGTTAGCGGACAAGTCCGGCCTCCAACCCCCACATTTTCAAGCTTCCTTGGATTTCTTGGTAAATTTTCCTCAAACCCTAAGAAATCTCAAATTTCTTCATTGCTTATCGTTTGGCCTAGCATTCTTCACTAGTTGCATGTCCAGTTGATGTACTATGTGTATGCTAGACTAGCTATCTCATTAGGGATCAATTTTTATCCAGTTTGTTAGGTTTTTGCTGATGAACACCGGACTAGTCCGGTCCAGGTACGGACAAGTCCGGTCCCCCCGGACTAGTCCGTGCCTGAGCACCGGACAGGTCCGTTGTTTCTGAACCAAAACCTAATTCTTTAATTCCCTATTGCCTTCCATTGCCATCTTACCTCACAAATACCTTGTATAACTTGTCTTTTCTCTTGATCACTCATTCTCAGATCATGTCGAGCTCCGACAATGAAATCTCTGATTTCGAGGCCGAGTTGGACCACGAGGTGGCACCTCGGCCCTCGACGGGTCTTGGCAAGAAACGCCAAGAGAGACCCTCCGAGCCTGCTCCCTCACCTCCTCAGGTTCGGAGGAAGGTGTGTGTCAAGAAGGCCGCCTCCAAGGCTGCTCCTCAGTCAAGTGGCCCTCGCCAAGCTAAAGGGAAGGGCAAGGGGGTTGCCACAGGGCCTGTTGGGCCCCTAAAGCTGCATACTCCCAGAGAAGGGGTCCGGGACCCCAATGAGGAGAGATTCAATGGCAAGGGCAGTGATGTGGCCATGAAGCTGAGAAGTGTGGATTACTATGCAAGGCCCAAGCAAGCAGCAGATGGCAGATTTTGGTCAAACTTCCATGCTGACTTCTACAAGCTTGTCTACTTGCCGATGAAGACCCCGGTGGTGCGCAGTCAATGGATTGACTGGGCCCACTTGAGAAGAGGAAATGTGCAGCTTTTGATGAAGTGATACAAGCTGCAGAGAGACATGGGCTGAAGGATTTGCTTGCCTTCAGATATAATTGGAATGATGAAGTGATTGCACAATTCTATGCAACGTGCCACTTCTCAGGTGAAGACGAAGAAAGTGTGACTTGGATGACTCATGGATCCAAGTATTCCATCACTCAAGAAGAATTTGCCCGCCTGCTGCATCTTGACTCTGAGGGAGATGACCACCTCATTATCCACAACATTGGAGTCATTGAGAGGGATGGAATGCAATTCATGTATGAGCCCTCCTCCAAGTTTGTCCCCCCCCTCCACAAAGAACATGAAGCCTTTCTTTGTGGTCCTCAACAGAGTCCTCAGGAAGACTATTGCTCCCAAGGATGGTGATGCAGGGAGTGTGCAAGGCTACCTCCGGACCCTGATGAAGGTCATCAGCAAGAAAAGGCAATTTGATGTTGCAGACTATATCTGGAATGATATGGTCAATATCTCAAGTACCCCCAACCGATCGTGTGGCTATGCCCCTTACTTGATGTTCATGATTGAGAAGGTCACAGGAATCAAGTTTGTGAAGGATGTGGAGCGCACTCCACTGAGGCCTCAGAAGCCTCAGTCCGTGAGTGTCCAGGCTGCTCCATCGCCGGCCTCAAGCCCCGAGGTGCCGGCAAGGCAAGGAGAAGCTGCTAGGGCTACTCCTCCCTCCAGGGAAGCCCCTCAGAAAGGATCCGCCAGTGGGATCCTCAAGTACTTGGCTGCAATCTTCTCCTCCTGCAAGAAAACTGAAGTGAAGCTTCACAAGCCTAAATCAGAAGAGGAAGGAGGACATGAGATACATAAAAGCAAATGTGAAGCAGCTGAGTGAGAAGCTGGAGATCAATCCAATTGGATCTCCAGTACTTTCTGAAGATTCTGATCCAAACATCACCGAGCTTAGCCCCTTGACTCATTCCGAGCTTGCCTATTTTGGCATTGGGGGGCTCGAGCAGCTCCGCTCCTCCTCCTACCCTCTCAACCTCGTCAAGCCGAAAGCGATGAAGATGATGAAGACGACGAGAGGACCGACAGCGAAGAGTGAAGCCCTAGGATCTTCCTCTCTCTCTCTTTTTGGTGTCTTGATGCCAAAGGGGGAGAGATTGAGGGGGAGCCTCTAGTCTAAGCTATTAGCTGAATAGGATGCGAGGAGAGAGCTCTCCATGTTTTTATTGTGATTGTATTTGCTTAACTCTTTTTTCATATCATGTTTGGTCCCTGTGATGAATTGCTCAATTAATTTGTAAGTGTGTGATGAAATCTGAGGTTTTGCTCCTGAAGTGCCATATTCACTTGATATTAGTTGGTAAATGAAAATTCTGTCATTCTTAATGCAATCATGCTCTTAGTATGCATCCCACCATAAAGAATGCACATATGAATAATTACCTTGTTGCCTGATGCATTTTTGAGTCATATGTGCATACTTTATGAAAATCTCATTTTATACCTCATTTTGTGAAATCTCAATTGGTTGTCATCAATCACCAAAAAGGGGGAGATTGAAAGTGCATCTAGGACTCCCTTGTGGGTTTTGGATGATTTATGACAAGCAATTGGGATCCTAATCCGTTTGTTGAGATGAATGCAGAAAATGATGGAAAATGAGTAAAATGCCAAAAAAAGTGGGAAATTAAGAAGGAGAATGAATTTGAGCTCAAGAAGAAGAAATTAGTAGATTAGTATGTATGGAGTGTGTTAAGGAAACACACCCAAGAGCTCAATCTCACTTTATCACACACACACAATGCACAAAACCATACAGGACCGACTAGTCCGATATCAACCGGACTAGTCCGATATCACATTCTGCACAAGATCGGACAAGTCCGTCAACACCGGACTAGTCCGATATCTTTCTGTTCCACTTCGGACTAGTCCTCCCCAGTGCGGACTAGTCCTCAACACAATGCACAAGTCACTAGATCGTACAAGTCCGGTCACTACCGGACTAGTCGATTCCCTTTCTGATCCACTTCGGACAAGTCCGGTGACTACACGGACTAGTTCGATTTACACTCTGTTCTAAATCGGACAAGTCCTCCAAGTGCGGACTTGTTGTTCAAAACACTTAGGGTTTCACAGGTCCGGACAAGTCCGATGTCAACCGGACAAGTCCGAAGATTTCCAGCAACGAAATCGGACAAGTCCGTTTTTCAATCGGACTAGTCCCGATATTCCTGGACACTTAGGGTTTGCTTCACACAGCACACCGGACTAGTCCGGTCTCCACCACGGACTAGTCCGATCTTTCTAAACCCTAACGGTAATGTCTAGAAACCCCATATAAATAGAGGTGGATGGCCCACTTTTAAACTCTCTCGAACCCTAGCGCCGTCACACCTCCCAAGAGACTCAAAAACCATCTCTCTCCACGAAGTTGAGTGAAAAATCGATCAATCCTTTGAAGATCTCTTGTAGATCATTGGAGAGGCACTTTGCACACGATTGAGCTCTTGGTTTGAATCTCTAACACACTCTTGCATCTCAATTTGTATATTTCGAAGTGTGTTATTGGTGGTTTTGAAACTTGTAATCAAGGAGCTCTCAACTTGTGAGATCGCCCCTTCAACTTGGTGATTTACCCCTGTGTGATTAGTGGAAGAGGATTGGCCTTCGTGGCGATCCGACGAGGGAAGGGTTGGTAAAGACCCGGTCCTTTTGTGGCTCCTCAACGTGGACGTAGGCTGCCTTCGTGGTAACCGAACCACGGGATAAATCTTGTGTCTTGTTCGTTTGTGTTCATCATTCTAGTTGATCAACATTATCTAGGGTTTGATTCATTTTGTTGAATTGAAGTTAAATAGTGAACAAGAATCATACTTGCAATAAATCTTAACATACAACTATTGAACTGTCATTATAGTTTATATTTCCGCTGCAAACGACAACGAAACAATCAAATTGACCTAACTTGATCAACCTAGCCCGTGAAATCCGGACTAGTCCGCACTTTACCGGACTAGTCCGATATATCTGGATTTGACCTTTTTGTTGAAGTGCTACAGGAACCGAGAAATTCAAGAAGGCCTATTCACCCCCCCCTAGGCCTACATTCAGCGTCTAAGAATGAAGTTTTTAGTCACTTTAGAACATTATTTCTTATATTATCAATTGATCACCCAGGATTATTAAAAGCAATTAGAAGTGATAATGGAACTGAATTTAAAAATCAATCTTTTGATCACTTTTGTGCTGAAAATAGAATAGATCATCAATTCTCTTCACCATATGTACCTCAACAAAACGGTGTTGTAGAAAGAAAGAACAGAACCTTAGTTGAGATGGCTAGGGACTATGCTTGATGAATATCAAACTCCTAGGAAATTTTGGGCTGATGCGTTAGCAACCGCTTGTTATGTCTCAAATCGTGTTTTCTTGCGTGCTAAGCTAGGTAAAACACCATATGAGCTTCGGTTTGGACATAGGCCTAGTGTTACACACTTTCGGGTCTTTGGTTGCAAATGCTTTGTTAAGAAACATGGTAATCTTGATAAGTTTGAACCTCGATCCATTGATGGCATGTTTCTTGGTTATCCATCTCATACTAGAGGCTACCGTGTGCTTTTACTTGACACTAACAAAATTGTGGAGGACTTGTGAAGTGTCTTTTGATGAAGCTAGCCCAGGTACTAGCTCCAGTGTTGCAGGAACAGATCCGTATCCTCAGGGGGAGGGTATTTTCGAAGATGAAGAAGAGTCGTTGATACTGCCTAGTAGTTCCGAAGTTGACACGTGTCCCAGCTCCGAACATTGAACAAGCTCCGGCTATCACCTATGCTGGTCCTGATTGTCCACAAGTCACAAGCTCATCAATCTACGATGAACCCTAATGAAGAAGAAGCTTGTGAGACATCTGTTCCCCTACGTTTTTACAAAGATCATCCCCCACAACAGATGATTGGAAGCTTGCACGAGCGAGTCACACGGTCCAGGTTTTGCGATCCAAACTCTTATGCTCATTCTGCTTTTGTTGCTTCTTTTGAACCCAAAGATATATCACACGCACTCACTAATGAATCTTGGATTATTGCCATGCAAGAAGAGTTAGAAAATTTTGAAAGAAATAATGTTTGGAAACTTGTACCTCCACCTCAAGGTCACACTTTAATTGGAACCAAATGGGTATATAAAAATAAACAAAGTGAGGATGGGGTTGTGGTTAGGAATAAGGCTAGGTTGGTTGCTCAAGGTTTCACTCAAGATGAAGGTTTAGATTTTGATGAAACTTTTGCTCCTGTCGCTAGATTAGAAGCTATAAGAATTTTGTTAGCTTTTGCAGCATCTAAAGGTTTTAAGCTATATCAAATGGATGTTAAAAGTGCTTTTCTTAATGGCTACATAGATGAGGAGGTTTATGTCAAACAACCACCGGGTTTTGAAAATCCAAATTTTCCTAATCATGTTTACAAACTGTCCAAAGCCTTAGACGGTCTCAAACAAGCCCCTAGAGCATGGTATGATAGGTTAAAAACATTCTTACTTGAAAAGGGGTTTACCATGGGCAAGGTTGATAAAACTCTTTTGTGCTTAAACATGGCAATGACTCATTATTCATTCAAGTGTATGTGGATGATATTATCTTTGGTTGTGCTTCTCATGATCTTGTGTCCAAGTTTTCAGCAATGATGAGTTCTGAATTTGAAATGAGTATGATGGGTGAACTCACTTACTTTTTGGGGCTGCAAATCAAACAAACCAAGGAGGGTACCTTTGTGCATCAAACGAGGTATACCAAAGACCTTCTAAGGCGCTTCAACATGGAAAAAAGCAAGCCTTTTCAGACACCAATGAGAACAGCAACAATACTTGAACTTGATGAAGATGGTGAACCTGTGAATCAAAAAGAATATAGAAGCATGATCGGATCACTTTTGTACCTCACGGCATCAAGACCGGACATACAATTCAGCGTATGTCTTTGTGCACAGTTTCAAGCATCCCACGTGTTTCACATCGTCAAGCCGTCAAAAGGGATTCTCAGGTACTTACATGGAACCCAAGAATTTGGCATTTTTCTTCCTTCTTCCTCAACCGTTACTTTGAAAGCTTTTTCAGATGCTGATTTTGGGGTTGTAGGATTGATAGGAAAAGTACTTCCGGTGCTTGTCATTTTCTTGGTAATTCTCTTGTTGCTTGTCCTCTAGAAAACAAAATTTAGTTGCACAATCCACAGCCGAATCTGAATATGTAGCTGCTGCTAGTGCTTGCTCACAAACTTTTTGGATTGTTCAAACACTTAAGGACTACGAGGTTGATCTAGATAGTGTTCCACTGTTTTGTGATAACACTAGTGCCATTTGCATTGCTAAAAACCCCGTGCAACATTCTAGAACTAAGCACATTGATATTAGGTATCACTTTCTCCGAGATAACGTTGAAAAAGGAAACATTGTGCTTCACCATGTAGATACCGAACATCAATTGGCTGACATTTTTACAAAACCTCTGGATTTCACTCGTTTTTTTTACATTCGTAGTGAAATAGGGGTTATGCATCCTCATGGCTTAAATTGAGGGGGAGTTTTTGAAACTTGGGAAGTCTATGTGTGAATCTGAAATTAAAATAATATGATCATAGTATTTCGTACATATATGACTTTGTGATTCCTTTTACATGCTGAAAGTTCTTACTACATTACTCGTGTTGTACATTTTGTAGTTTTTGCCAGGTCTAGTAATTGGAATAGTTACTTACACTAAAACTGGTCATGGTGGAACTTTCTTGCTGTTTTGAACTTGTTACATGTTCACAAGTGCTTTTAATCATTAAGAATTCATTTAAGTAATCACTCACATGCTGAGTTTTTATGAATAAATATAAATTGAGAAAAGATCAAGAGAATATGCATGCATCGCACTTCTTCTTTTGAGATAGCTTATCATTGCACTTAGATATGAACTTGGAAGAAGTTGTGTATGACTAAAACCATGTCCTTAAGCTTCTGATTGTCAAATGACATAGGCTTGGCTTGGTTGGTTAGAATAAGGCAGATGCGCATATAATCTCCTGCAAATATCATATGATCTAAATTTATGCTTTAAAAAATAATAAAATGCAGCAACTAGTTTCATGCTTTCAGGTTTTGAAATAGTTAAGTTTGTGAGATCATGACTTGCTTAAATTGAAAATTACATTTGATCTCTAGCATGGCTTACAGTACTTTATGTATTTCATTGATGTGATAATGTAATGTACTTGATAGTATGACTTGGATGAGCTTTGTTTATATGTATATGTTATAATATACTCATAACAACTAAAGAGGAGAGATAAAGCATGACTTGCTGACTTGCTGAATACATTGTCAAATAGGGGAGAGATAAGCATGAAGAGAAAGAGAATATGTGCATAAGGAGAGATAATAAAGGGGGAGAGATAATATGGGATAATTTTTCTCATTTTACTTTTGATTTACAAAGGAAGAGAAATTGCCTTCAAAACTTTTATGTGAATAAGTCAATGTTCGGATTTTAAATGGTGTTGCCAATGCATTCATCAAGGGGGAGATTGTAAGACCTATGTGTGCTGAATACATTGGCTTGTAGTGAATACACTTGGCTTTGATGATATTAAATATCAACAAAACACCTTTTTATCAAGGTCCAACTCTAGCTCTGAGCTACAGCAAGATCCGACGCTAGGTCCGACTTATTTTAGATAGCTCCGGTTACGTTCGATGCTAGGTCCGACTAGCTTTGGTCAGCTCCGATGAGTTTTTGTCTTTAGCTCCGACATGTCCTTTGATAGCTCCGACGTGTTTTTTGCTAAGCTCCGAGTTGATTTTTCTAACTCCCGGCTTTTGGTTTACTAGTTCCGACTAGTTCTGGTTAGCTCTGGCGCTAGGTCCTGCTAGTTTTGTAAGCTCCGGCGGAGCTTGGTTGTACTAGTTTTGGTAAGCTCTGGCGCTAGGTTCTACTAGCTTTTGTTAGCTCCAGCCCAAGGTCTGGACTGCTCTGGCAAGGTCTGGAACTTGACCGTAGTGCTTCTGCTTTTCATTTGCAATGTTTCGTACTTGCTTTACATTGTTGGAAAGATTGCTTAGTATTCATTTACTAAGTTTTTTGTGCATTTTTGGTTGATATGGATGATATCGTGTTACTGTGGTTTTGCAACATGCTTATGTGAGGTTCTCACGTAGGGTGTTGTGTTCGGAACTAACTTGAGTCAAGTCGATGAATTGGGCTTGTATGGATTGGTTGTTTATTCATGTGCAGGTGTTGCTTGAGTTCAATACATGGCTGGTGACGGGATCCATTGGACTAGTCTACGGGAGGAGATGAGGTTCCAACAACCAATTTAGGAGGAATTGTGGTTTTGCTGATCAGGAGGTTGCGCAGCATGATTAAATCAAGAACAATGCATATGAAGGTATCGTAGACGTCATTGGAAGATGTTTGCACGTGTGCAAGGAGTGCATGGACGTGGATACATGGTTCCGAGACGTGATGAAGAGATTGTGGACGTAAAGAGTTGGTCGGAAAGGTCCAACTGACTAGGTTATGGACTCAGGCTGCGGCTGAGTAGGGTTTGACTCAAATATGGAAAGATTTGAGTTGGTTATGATAGGATTTCGTGTGGGTCACGAATTTGAGTTGTTTAGGAATGTGGGATACGTTCCTAAGGTGTTTGGAAGTCTTAATATTGCTTCTATCTGCGTATAGAAAAATCTTGAGCAGTTATGAAAGGTTACGATTCGTGATCTGAGTAAGATTGGAGTCCTAGTTGATATTGGGTTGGCCTAAGGGCTGGTTATATAAGCAAGGGAGCCCAAAGCTCGTGGTGACGACTTTGGGGCTGTTCCTCTTGTGTTCTATTGAATAAAATTCATAGTTTGAAGGAACTTTTGTGCCTTGTTCGTCCGACTTGTTCCAGACAAGTTTTACTCGTCGAGTTTCTGGACAGCACTACCTTTCGTCGGTGGTTTTATCATAACTCGAGTTTTACAGATCCAATTGACGTGATTCTTTTTGGTTTTTTTTTCACAACTTGATTATCTATCATCTGTCAAAATTTCACGGTCATTGGATTTGTGGTTTCTGAACTACACGAGTTTCTTTGCAGCATTCCAGAACTGTTTTTTCTCGGGTAGGGCAGATCGACCTTGTTTGATCTTTCGATCATAGCTTGAGTTTTTCTCGACGGATTTGAGTGATTTCTTTTGTGTTGTCTTTGTGACTTGATTCTCTCTTATATCCATCACTTTTGTCATGGTGAAACACATTTAGATTAGTCTCACACACGATTTCTTCAAGAGATCGTTTTTCTGCCGAAGGGGTTGGGGTTTAATTGTTTCCCGCTGCGTAAGATTTTTAAATCTACCATTCACCCCCCCCTCTGGTAGCTTTTCACGTGCTCTTCGATCCTACATTTTTCAAATGTTTTTACGTACTTTTCAGCACTTAGCCATTATTATTGTCGTCATTTGAATCAGCTACATGTCATACTTTCCACACTTACTGAGTACGACATGTACTCACCCTTGTAATTCCCCCACCAACAGTTGCAGGTCAGGATTGGGAGTTTAACGATGATAATGCGGAGTTCTAGGCCGTGTCTGCCCGTCAGCTTTGCCTGTGGAGTGTTGGAGTTGCGCTATCCCTTTGCTTAGTTTGCTTAATTAGTTTATTTCCCGCCTGCATTAGTTGAACTTATCATTAATATTCATCAGTGCTTGTATTCGAGGATTATGTGAATTGTGTAATAAAAGAGTTTAATAATTTGAGTTGTGGTAATTTTTTGTATATCCTTTTGTGAATGCACTCGTGTATGTGTGTTGAACGTCTTGGGCACACATATGCATTCCCTTAGTTCTTTTTCGGAACCAGATGTCACAAGTTATTAGAAAAGAAGAACTTAGACTTAATTGCCATAAGTCTAGTCACAAAATTGAGGATTGTCATTTTAGTGTGTCTATGCAGCGGCTATTCTGAATCTTTGAGAAGTCTAAAGAACTCTTTAACCTTCGCTGTTTGAGGATCCCCTGTAAGCTCTGGTCGTATAGCTTCCAGCATCTCATCCATCATATCAACCTCTGCGACATCATCATTGTCCACTTCCACTTCTTGTACAACTTGAGAAGCTGTCTCGCCGTGGAAGTTCCACAACTCATAATATGACACGTAACCGTTTCAACACAAGTGCATCGTAAGTTCCTCTTTGTCCAAAAATGTTCCGTTTTGGCATTTCATACATGGGCACCGAGCCTTATTGCTATTTGACAACGAAAAAGCTCATTCCACAAAAGCTTATGTCTTGGCGTACTACTCATCTGAGTGACCACCAGTTCTGCTCTTCCAACCAGTATACATCCAACTACGGTCTTCGCCCATGTTTGACTCCGCAGTTTAAAGCTGGATAAATTTTCGTTAGTTTCTCGTTAATTTATGCACGAAAGAGGAAATAATGAGAGAGACAGTGAAAAAGGTCCGTTGGGGTCCGCCATACACACACGCGGGTGGTTTAGACGCATACTTTAACTTCACACTAAATGGACCACGACAGAACCAAAGTGGCCCATTGGGGTTGGGTGGCAACTTGTGCGTGCCTCTCCTCCTTCTCCACAGCATTGGCATGGCAACCATCAGTGGTGAGAAAGAGAAAGGGGATGCAGTCGTTCACACCCTCCCGTTTCATTTTCATCACCGAGCGACCTCATGGATTCTGATGGCCTTCACCATGCATATCCTATTCCTTGGTTCCTTGCAGGTGGGAGACTGGGATTGGGAGCAAAGAACGGCGGAGGCAGGCAGGATTGACCTAACCACAAGGCCCAACTCATTCACTCACATCACTTCATCATCTCCTCTATTCTTCTCTTCTCTTCCCTTCTCTTCTCTTCTCTTCTCTTCTCTTTTCTTCACTTCTCTTCTCTTCTCTTCTCTTCTCTTCTCTTCTCTTCTCTTCTCTTCTCTTCTCTTCTCTTCTCTTCTCTTCTCTTCTCTTCTCTTCTCCTCTCTTCTCTTCTCTTCTCTTCTCTTCTCTTCTCTTCTCTTCTCTTCTCTTCTCTTCTCTTCTCTTCCCCTCTCTTCTCTTCTCTTCTCTTCAGAAGAGGTGGGGTGGCATATCTCGGCTCGTCCCTCATGTCCATCGCCGACCGGAGACAGAGATTGAGAGAGAAAGAAAATGGTGGAGGAGGTTGCAACCCATCACCCTTCTCGCTACGTGAAGCTGATCAGGGACCAGGACACCCCCGCCGAGGACATCTAACCAGTCAGTCCACGTCCCCAACTAACAAATCTCTGACCCACACGACCCACCTCTCCTATCTTCATTACACAACGCTGCCATCACCTCCTTTCGCTCTCCTGGAGCCACCGACCACCCCCAACGCCGCGACATCCGACAGTCGGCTACCCCCGATGCCGCCCTCCTCATGGTGCCCAAGCTCGGTGCCCCAATCGCACCTCCCACACGCTGGCCCACCCCAGCGCTGCAACACCCCGACGGCCGGCGGTCCCTGTCCTCATGCCCCAATAGAATATAGGCATAATGAAACCAATTAAGCATAATATACACTAAACCAATTAAGCATAATGTACACTAAGCAAATTAAGCATAATTAAGCAAATTAACCACTTAAGCATAATTAAATAAACAATTAAGCAATTGAAGCGTAATTCAAACAATTAAATTCAAATTTGATTGAAACTTCATACACTTGAATTGAGAGGGAGGGTAAGGGTGGGGCTGAGGGGGGGGGAGGGTGTGTGGTGGGGGGGGGGGGGGGGGGGGTGGAGGGCTCAGGGAGGGGGAGGGTGGGGGGCTCTGCAGGGAGGGTGAGGGTGGGGGGGGGGGGCGCTCAGGGAGGGTGAGGGTGGGGGGACGCTCGGGGAGGTGGAGTGTGGGGGCGGGGGGGGGGGGGGCTCCGGGAGGTGCATCTTGGCGTGGAGGGGGGAGGGAGGTGGAGAGGAGGCCTTACCTGGCGAGCGGTGGCGCTCTGGAGGTGGAGCGCGATCGGGGCGGCGCAGCGGGGCGCAGCAGTGGCATCGGGTGCAGCGACGGCGTTGGGCGCGGCGATGGCGTCAGGTGCGGCAGCGGTGTGGGGCGCGGCGACATCAGGCGCGGCGGCGGGGAAAGACTAACGAAGCGGCGCGCGAGGAGTTAAGGAAAAAGAAGAGGCGCCCGAGTATAGGTTAAATTCCACTACTTACGTCAGCTAAATTAAACTAATTACGTTGGCCTGGTAGACTTACATCGGCCAAGATGAAGGTCGATGTAAGTTATATGTAACTTTCGACGGCCCTCTTATTTACGTCGGTTGCGGGTCCCGGCCGACGTAAGTTTAGGTTTATTGTTGTCGGCTATTAAACTTACGTCGGCTGAGGTACGATAGCCGACGAAAGTAAGTTAACTTACGTCGGTCAGAGGAGACCGATGTAAGTTATACAACTTTCGTCAGCTGGCCGCGAAAGTTACTTTGTCTGACGTAAGTGTTCACGTTTCCTATAGTGTTGGTTCCTTCCCCGACTCACGCTCGTTTGGATGCAACTTGAAGTACGCGTTCGTAGCTTGAATGTGAGTTGACGATAGTGACTGCGTCACGATCTTTCTGGCGCAGTTATAGAAGACGAGACGAGTGTGATCCGTCTGCTCGACCTCGTTCTCCAAACTATACCGTGCTTAAAAAGAAATATACAAGTAAATGAATGTAACTTATATTAGATTTGTATTACACAAGTATTGTTTCTACTTACCATGAAGTTCTGCCAAACAGCCTCCTCGTAGTTGCCATGAAGAACGTCTTGGATCCTATAGCCATGCCAAGACGTGGCAGTGTGTCTGTTCACTACACCGGAGTAGTGCAAATGGACCAGACGGTCGAGGATACTGTTCACCAGCGTGTGTCGTTCCTAGACCGTGAACGAAGTATCCTCCCAAGTCCTGATATCCTGATGTTCTGTTACTGTTAGAGTGGTAAAGTTGGCCTTTTTGAGTACTTCTCAGGAGCAGCTGATGACCGACAGTAACTCTCCTTGTAGTTAAGGTGGCTATACTGAGTTCTTAATGCAATTCTGACATAATAAGCGTCCGTTGGCTCAGACTTGTTCTGAAAGTAGGTCAGGCCCTCTTGGTTTGACTCGGTACAACGTCGAAGATTCGTCCTATGTGACATTTGGTCACACCAGTCGTTTTAACTTGACCATATATATACGTCATAACAGATTGATTGACCTTACTAAAAGAGATCAGATCCTACAAATTGAATATGTTATGAATAAAATATTAATTTTAAAGGGCAAAAATAATAAAAAATGTTCCCGAGCGTCCTTGTTGTCGACACAACTGTGCATACCAACCACCTTGCACCATCCGTGAAAAGACTACAGGATAGTGCAAAGAGGCAAGAGCTTATACCAGATGTTACATTACCATGGGCGCCCCCTGGTGTCCATATCCATACCACTGTATGTATGTGTTGCTTTGGGCAACGTTAGGATAACGTGCATGCCTGTGCCTTTTGCCTTCCTTTGTTTATGTCTGCAAATCCAAAGCTTCATCACGGCATGGAACAATTCCCATGATGGTCTTGTTCGTTTCGGCCTGGGAATGGCCAGGATCGGCCTGTAACAAAATCCGGCCGATTGATTAGAAAATAATGATTGACCGAGATATATGTTTCCAATGATACGAATGCAGTGAGAGAAGGGGTTTCAAAAAAATGCAGTGAGAGAACATCTGAACATGTTCCAGGTATGCACTGAAGCAGATGAGAATGAACTTTTTATCAATTCTGTCATTTCCATGGACGAGAAAATGAGAAACAAACAAAGGAGACGTATAACTCTGCATACGAAATTGTACCAAGTGTTTCTACAGATGACTGTTTTCTTCCTTTTACATTTGCAATTTGTTACAACAACAGCTTTTATCCATGTGATTCGTGTTGCATTTATATATACTACAGTTGAATAGAATTGTTTGAATATTTCTTGTGCACAAGTTTTTTTTTCAAATAATTATAATTATTGGTGGATTTCATATCTATCCTACCTTAACGTGTTTGGAACAAAAGCTATGTTGTTGTTGTTGTATTTCATGTGCACGAGGGGATTAGTAATTCGCTCATACTGTGTGGCACAAATCACCACACGGTCTGTCTGTTTTGCTTCAGTCGTATTTGCTGTTATCTGGTCCTGCCACATCATATTTCCTGTCTAACTAATCCATGCTCGACCAAACAGCTAGCGATGCTGGGATTAAGAAATTCATGCAGGAATGAAACCCATGGATTTAATCCATGGGCTGTCGAACGAGTCCAGGGTATTTATATTTAAAAAAAAAAGCCCATGAAGGTCAAAGAATAAGGTGTAGAGATCTTCATCATCATTAATATATGGTGCATCAATAAAAAAAAAGAATTCTGTGCGAAAGACAAGAAAAGGCTATGGCACATTTCTAGAGCAGATGCTGTAATAAACAAACTTCTGATGTGTAGATAGTACATGACAAATTAGGCATGCAACAACAAGCAGGAAAGGGCCCTTACAATAAGTTTCCAAAGCTGTTTGTCATAGCCCACGGAATGTTTGATTGTGACGATTCCTGGTTTGGTTGCTCACTGGCGCTAAAATATTACTACGACTACACAGTGCAAAATTCTCGTACCAGTTGCACCCGATTCTTTTTACACGCAATACGTTAGAAATGACGACACCATATAGAGTATTTTGGGGCTAACTCCAATTATTTTGGTAAAATGCAGGTCCATATAGCTAAATATTGTTCCGCAAAAAGGAAGAAAATACAGCCAGAAATATCTCGCAACATAAAATACAACACGTCTTTGTCCACTATAAAAATAGTTATGCTACTCCTAAAACTTTCGCGGCTCGAAGTCAAGAACACCAACACTTGGTGGCCGTGGTCCATTAACCCCGCCTCCTCCGGCCCTTCAATCCCTGATATTTTGCCTTCTCGTTGCCCTCTCGCCACCGTTATGAGGGCGGAGGCCGGCACCGGTCTCCGGGGGCTGGGGCGACAGCTCGCTCCGGCGGCAAAGGCGGCGACGACCGCGGCGCGGGGATGGGTCGGCACCCGCAAGATCCGGGCCCGTTGCGGTGCAACGGCTCTTCGAGGCGTGCCGCGAGGTCTTCTCCGTCCCCGGCATGGTGCCGCCGCCGGCCGGCGTCGAGAGAATCAAGTTTGTTCTTGGTAATTCTAGCTGTCTTTTTCATTTTCCTTTTTTGCACTCGGGGTACGCAAGAAAGCAGCTTTGGACGCGTCGTGTCGATGGTACAGCTCTGTGTCTGCTTTGTAGTTCGTGCGGTCGTAGTCTTCGTATCGAACACATTACCAACACATGTTGATCCTGTGAAATTCAGAACTAGATGTGTTCGAGGTTCATTTCTTTCTGGTTTTGTCGAGAACCAGAGAACCAGACTTCTTTAGAAATAAGGATCAGGATTGTGGAACGGAAACTTTTTTTAAAAGATCTGATTTTTTCTCCACACGCTAGCAGTATATACTCCCTCCATCCCAAATAAATGACATTTTTTTGAACTAATTCTAGTTCAAGAAACATCATTTATTTAGGAATAGAGGGAGTATACGATTTGTTGAGGTGCATTAGCTAACCTAAATTCATCGCTCTTCTC
This sequence comes from Tuctoria greenei, assembly GCA_036927565.1. NCBI lineage: Eukaryota > Viridiplantae > Streptophyta > Magnoliopsida > Poales > Poaceae > Tuctoria > Tuctoria greenei. The sequence continues at coordinate 208,160,540 of JAYESD010000003.1, forward strand.
AAGGGGAAAGTTTCTTTTTGCATGTATTTAACCATGGTAAGCACATTGCCATGTGGTGCTAGAGTTTCAGTATAGTGGTTTTCTTTGTCAGCAGCATGCAATATTGCACATATATCCACCACAATTCACGAGTTGTGTCGTTGCTTAATTCTGTTGCAAGTAGAATTCTGTTGTACGCGGGTGAGATGCACAACAATGCATAGCTGGTGCTTGTTGTCCCTGGTGGAAATAAATATATTAGAAACCTATGCTGCCCATGGCATATGACTTGGTTCATCCCTGGATTTGTGGGGAAAGGATGGCACACACCATGATTAATCCGGGGTGAAGCTAGACTAGAACAGAGGGTGGTGCCAATATATGGGATGCCATTGTGCCTAATTTTCAAGCGTTTTAGCTAGTCCAAATATTCCTCTTGCTGCTAGTTAGTTTTCATAGCCTGGTGTCGGTGCACCAGGGTAATATGACATGGCTTCGCCACTGATTACATTCATTTTGGAGCTGTATTAGGTGTTTTTCTTCATTTATTTTTGTTGTCAAGAGCTTGCTCTGTTACCACGAAGAAAGTTTACGCCAAAGTTGCTCAAGGTGGAACATCTATTATATATTTATTTGACCAAGAAAAGGAGTCACCACATTCTATCTTAAAGGTTAAAATTACCACATTATTGAATGAAATAAAATAAAGAAAAAATTACCCCCGCTTTCATTGTAAAAAAGACTAAATACCCCTCCACATGTTTTTAAATTATCCGTCATCACCATTAAAAAATAACCTAAATATTTTCAAATATAAATTTGTATCCATCATTGGTATTATAAAAGTAGACTAAAATATTCCTCTATTCGCATAAGAATATAAGCTTCCACGTTTGCTCTCAAGGAATAGGAATTATCATATTAATTATAAAAAATACCTGTCACTGCGATTATGAAAAATAAGACTAACATAACCACCCTCCAGAATACAATCAGCCAAAATAATAGTGATAGAAAAAGTAATGATGATACGAGCAGAATAAATTAAGGCATCCAACACAATACAATATTAAATTTAATTGAATCTTTTGTGATATCACTATATTTGATTTATTTTGGCTCTACCCGCGCGTATATGTACGGGCCACGCAGCTAGTTTTCTTCGAATAAATAGCAATGGCTAGCTACTGCTCACCTTGTTATTTATCCGTGGGATTTTTGTTTTTGTATATCCTTGTGCCAGATGCACTTGACTACTAGTTATGAGCACGTGTTAAGTTTACGTCTGCATGCATGAAAATTGGACTGTCTTGTTCTTTCCGGTGTTCACCTTGTTTTGCTGAATACTTGCCTTTGTGCCTGCAGAAATAGTTGTTACCATAACCTGCAACCTAGCGTTAAGAAAGTTTACGACATAGAATATTCCGGATACGAGATTACATATTTCAGTATTAGTCTCTGCACTTAGATCACGGTATCCTGCATTTCGTTATGTTAAACAGCTGGGTGTGTCTAAATTTCAGATGCCTGAAAAAAAATCAGTCAATGAGTAATTATTTGACTATTCTATAGTTTATCAATCACAAAAATATTTTATTTGACTATTTTACAAATAACATATATAATCCTTACAAATTAAACAAGATTAAAAACTAATTAACATAGTTAGCAATTAATGCTCATCATTCAAATGGGTCGGCTGATGCGGTCGTCTGATGTATCAGGCGCCTGAAAAAGCATTACCGTAAACAGCTCGCCTGTCGGACTATATCTTTTACACTCGATCACGATACGTGAATGTTTGAATGATCTTGCTTTGGTACTTCTTCAAGTCAACCATTACAGTTACACAGCGTGTAACACTGAGTCAACTATATATCTTGTGCTCATAATGGTATATTTTTCTTGTCGATCTAAATTGCTGCAGCTATACGTGCATTTCTATTCCACTGACATCTGTTTCATCTCTTATGCCGTGTGTAGATAGTATTACAGCAGCAGATGTAGATTTAACGCCCAACATGTCATATTTCCGACGTATTGAGCCCCATGGCACCCCTAAAATCACTTACTTGCACCTCTACAAATGCGAGGCTTTCTCGGTACAAATTCACTTACAAACGTATTATACTAGCAGACGCTTCACTAGTCCATGACATAAAAGCCTGTATATCTTACAGATCGGCATTTTCTGTCTGCCTTCAAGGGGTGTCATTCCTCTCCATAATCACCCTGGCATGACTGTGTTCAGCAAGCTTCTGTTTGGTGCCATGCATGTGAAGTCTTACGACTGGGCAGCCACCCCACAAGGTACAACTTGTGTTACTGGTTCGTTTTCATAAGCATAACATTCTTGCACAATATCTAACAAATTGCCTTTTCTTTTCTTATTCGTTCAAGCATAGATGATGCTCAATTATTACATGGATCACGTCTAGCAAAGGTGAAGACTGATGCCATGTTGACTGCACCTTGTGAAACATCGGTCCTGTACCCTGAAGACGGTGGTAACATGCACTGCTTTACTGCACAGAATGCTTGTGCAGTTCTTGACGTCCTTGGTCCACCATATGATGATGGCAGCGGGAGGCATTGCCAGTACTACAATGTCTCTTCCTCATCATCTTCCGTTGGTAATGCTTCTGCTTGAGTTACATGATGCCATTCTCACAAATTATTATGTTTCAGGTATTTAAGCGTCATGCTTTTGTTTCTATCACCAACTTCTAACATTCCTACTTGCTGAAATTGCAAAATTGTACTCTGAATATGGTCCATTCTCACTGTAAATTCAATATCCTATTCTTGTTCCCTGGCCATACCGTAGGTTGTAAGCATGCATTCTGGCAGAAAGCTTAATTGTTGGTGGTTAATTTGGAAAGTTTTATTTAACAGGAGAGTCAGTATCAATGCCAGGAGGAGACATATATGAATGTCTGGAGGAGCGTGAACAACCACAAGATTTTTACCTTATCGGGTCAACATATATGGGTCCAAGGATTCTGGACCATTGAAAACTCCTAAGCTAGTGAGGATGCCATGCATGCTTGCTGATCCGAAGTCATCGCTGGAACTGGAAGCAATACAAAGGGAAAACTTAGTGTATATTATTTTGACTGAAGACACAGCAGGAAAGTGTTGGCAAATCGGCGGTACGCTACTCAAGCAACTCTACTGCGTCACCCAGGAAACATGCGAGTACAGAAGTCATGAATCGTTACCACTAGACGCGTAGCGCAGCGGAACGTAGATGTGCGTCGGTGCAGAGGAGGTAGACGATCTCGTTCGTCTCCTCCTCGTCCTCGTCATGGCAGCAGGTAGACGATCACGATCGTCGTAGCCGATCAGCGCAGCAGTAGCAGCAGCGCCTCCACGGAGTCCACACGTATGGAGAGGAACACCGTGCGCCGGTGTACTAGCACCGCGCGCGCGGCAAGGTTCTCGGCGTGAGGCCTTCGAGAGGTGGCGGCTAGGGCTTTCACGTGGTGGGATGATTATCCCCTAACCCTACCCCTCATATTTATAGGCGTACTAATGGGCTTTTAGGTCGCAGGCCCATTAGTACCCTAATTTCTTATGGATCAAATATCCAATAGGACTTAAACCGAATTGTTATGATTGCCTCTTGGGCACATCACCAACAATCTCCCACTTGCACTAGAGACAATCATCTAGCCAAGATTTTCGATATTCCAACTCCTTAAGTGTGTGACCCATTAGGTTCATGTGCAGTCGGTTGTGAATGGAAACCATTTTCAACCACAAGTCAGTAGAGGTACCTAGCAGGACATACTGACTCCCGAATGTATATAAAGATCATATCGACCGAACCTAGATACATTCAACATGCTAATCCCTTTGCCTCACGATACTAGTCAAGCTCAAGGCGAGATGCGTGCCATCCTTGTGATAGCTCGACCATTCACTCGATCAAATAGTGGATTCATTTCGTGACTAACTTTTAGTCATTGTGATTAACCTTTAATCACCTTGGCATGGTCATGCACTTTCAAATCCAACTATCTCGAGAGGCCCAGAGATATCTCTCCTGTTATTAAGGAGGGGCAAATCCCATCTTGATCCGCGCACATCCCATTCTATGTTTCATTATATACCCGAAGACTACTTTTATGACTACCCAGTTACGGAGTAGCGTTTGGTAGTCTCAAAGTACAAAACTACGCATAGTGAGAAACAATGGCGATCTCAGGTCTAAGGATCTAGCAGGTGTATCACTCAAGACCAACTGATGGCACATATGGAAATAACAATCCCAACAGTGTCTCGGAGTGGGTCAATCCAACACCATGTTCACTAACATGTGTTCACATTATTAATTCGATATCTCCATATCTATGATCCATGAAACGTGATCATCATTTAATACATGTGCTAGTCTGTACGCAATCATTATCTCATATAATGATATAGACTAGGGATCATCTAGAGTAACATTACTTTCAACAAAGAGTTTCACAAACAAGTCACATACTTGATGATCAATGTCAATAATGATTACTCATATAACAATTTATTGAATAGTACATAAACATAGCTGTGATACAAGTCTCCCACTACACACTATGATCACTGATGTAAGTATCTAATACCCATAGATCTCGTGTGCGCCTCATGCTTTGATTGTGGAAGAGGCTTTGTCAACAGATCTGCAACATTCAAATCCATGTGCACCTTGCATATCTTCACATCACCCCGGTCAATGATCTCTCGAATGAGGTGATAGCGTCGTAGTATGTGTTTGGATTTTTTGTGTGATCTAGGCTCCTTTGCCTGTGCGATGGCTCCACTATTGTCACAGTAGAGATCCACAGGACTGGACGCGCTAGGAACAACACCCAACTCAGAAACAAATTTTCTGATCCAAACAGCCTCCTTTGCAACTTCAGAAGCTGCAATATACTCCGCATCTGTGGTTGAATCTGCTACTGTATCTTGCTTGGAACTTTTCCAGCTCACTACCCTCCATTGAGGCAGAACACAAATCCGGATTGCGATCTAGAATCATCCTTATCAGTTTGGAAGCTGGCATCGGTGTAACCTTTTACAACGATCTCTTCTTCACCTCCAAACACTAAGAATGCATCCTTAGTTCTTCTTAAGTACTTAATGATGTTTTTGACAACGGTCCAATGAGCCTCACCATAATCTGATTGATATCTTCTTGTGATACTTAGAGCATAAGATACATCTGGGCGTGTACATAGCATGGCATACATGATGGATCCAATAGCCGAAGCATAATGAATCGCTTTCATCCTCTTTTGCTCATCAGGTGTCGAAGGACACTGACTCTTGCTTAGAGTAATGCCATGTGATATTGGCAGGAAACCTTTCTTGGAATCTTGCATATCGAACCGATTCAATATCTTGTCAATATATGTATCTTGGCTTAATCCAATTAGCCTTTTAGATCTATCTCTATAGATCTTTATGCTCAAAATATACGCTGTCTCTCCTAAATCCTTCATTGAGAAACTTTTTCTTAATGAGGATTTAACATCATCAAGCATTGGAATGTCATTTCCGATCAATAATATATCATCTACATATAGGACCAGAAATACATGTGCGCTCCCACTAAACTTCTTGTAAATGCAAGGTTCTTCTACGTTCTTGATGAAACCAAACCCTTTGATTACTTCATTAAAACGCAGATTCCAACTCTGAGATGCATGCTTCAGTCCATAGATGGACTTTTGAAGCTTGCATATTTTACTAGAATTTTTTAGGATCGACAAAACCCTCAGGTTGTGTCATGTACACATCCTCAGTCACACTTCCATTAAGAAAGGCTGTTTTGACATGCATCTGCCATATTTCATAATCAAAATATGCAGCAATTGCTAGAAGAATCCGAACAGACTTAAGCATTGCAACAGGTGAGAAAGTTTCATCATAATCAACACCTTGAATTTGTTTGAAACCTTTTGCCGCCAATCGCGCTTTATAGATGTGAACATTTCCATCCATATCAGTCTTTTCTTAAAAATCCATCTACAATCGATAGGTCTCACACCTTCGATTGGATCAACCAAGTTCCAAACTTGATTTTCATGCATGGATTCAATTTCGGATTCCATGGCTCCAAGCCACTTCTCAGAGTCAGGTCCCATCATTGCTTCAGTATAGGTCGTGGGCTCATTATTATCCAACAATACCATGTCATGCTGCTCCGTGGTTAGAAGCGTTAACTTTTCAGTCGCACGACGTACCCTCGTAGACCTTCGTGGGGCTGGTGTTTCATCAAGTGGTTGTACAACATCTTGTACATCCTGTATAGGATCAGTGGATGCCAAAACATTTTCAGGTGTTTCTTGAATTTTATCAAGATGCACCTTACTCCCACTAACTCCTTTTGAGAGAAACTCTTTCTCTAAGAAGACACCATTGCGAGCAGTAAACACTTTACCCTCTGTTTTATTATAAAAATAATATCCTTTGGTTTCCCTAGGATATCCCACAAAGAAGCATTTGTCTGATTTTGGAGTGAGTTTGTCTGACGTCAAACGTTTGACATAAATATCACATCCCCAAACTTTGAGGAAAGACAATCCGGGACGTTTCCCGGTCCACATCTCATATGGTGTCTTCTCAACAGACTTAGTTGGGACTCTATTTAGTGTAATCGTAGCAGTTTCAAGAGCATAACCCCAGAAGGATAGTGGAAGATCTTTTTGGCTCATCATCAACCTAACCATGTCCAACAAGGTTCGGTTCCTCCGCTCGGACACCCCATTCCATTGAGGCGTTCCAGGTGGAGTCAACTGTGTAACAATTCCACATGGTTTTAAATGATCATAAAATTCATGGCTCAAATATTCACCCCCACGATCAGATCATAGAAGTTTAATTGTCTTGCCCAATTGACTTTGTACTTTATTCTGAAATTTTTTGAACTTTTCAAAGGATTCAGACTTGTGCCTCATTAGGTAGACATCACCATATCTACTAAAGTCATCGATAAATGTGATGAAGTACTGAAAACCACCTCTGGCAATTGAACTCATTGGTCCACATACATCTGTATGTACAAGTCCCAACAAGTCAGTCACCCTCTCACTTTGACCAGTGAAGGGTGCTTTGGTCATCTTCCCAAGCAAACAAGATTCGCATGTGTCAAGTGATTCAAAATCAAATGAACTTAGTAAACCATCTTTATGGAGTTTTTCAATGCGTTTCTTATTTATATGACCTAAGCGACAATGCCAAATAAAAGTGGGATTTAGATCATTTTGTCGAGCCCTTTTGGTATTAATGTTACAGACAATTTTATCCTCAAGATCAAGAACACATAATACATTCACCAATGGACATTGAGCATAGAAAATATTAGTGTAATAAATAGAACACCATTTGTTCTTTATTACAATCTCATAACCATCAACTTCTTCTAAACATGAAGAAGAGATAATGTTCTTGCTCAAATTAGGAATGCAATAGCAATTATTCAATTCCAAAACTAATCCTGAGGGTAATGACAAGTGGTAAGTTCTGACAGCTATGACCGCAACCTTTGCTCCATTGCCGACACGAACATCCAACTTGCCTTTTGCAAATCTTCTAGTCTCACTTAGACCCTACAACAATTTGCAAGTGTGAATCATCGATCCGGTATCAAATACCCATGATTCACTAGAAGATAATGCAATGTTAATTTCTATAACATTTATACCTAAAGTGGAAGTCTCACTTCCCTTCTTCTTCCTATCCTCCAAGTACTTCTTGCAGTTTCTAAACCAGTGTCCCTTACCATGACAGTGAAAGCATTCATCATCAGGAGAAGGGCCAGATTTGCCCTTTGGTTTAGACTTTGAGCTTGAAGGCTCATCGGGAACCTTTCCCTTGCCTTTACCTTTTGGATGCGTCACACGCTTCCTCTTTTTATTCTCTTTTTGCACCATCATCACATGAGTGGCATTTTTCTTAATGCTTTTTTCGGCTGTTTTAAGCATCCCATGCAATTCAGCCAAAGTTTTCTCCATGCCATTCATTTGAAAATTCAATATGAATGGCTCGTAGCTCGGTGGGAGCGACTGGAGAACCACGTCAATAGCCAAATCATCCTTGAGTTCAGAACCAAGTTTGCCCAAAGTTTCAATGTAACCAATCATCTTGATTACATGAGGGCTGACCGGGCTACCCTCCGCCAGCTTGCATGAGAACAAGGACTTTGAGATGTTGTATCTCTCAGCCCTTGCTTGATTCTCAAACATTCCACACAATCCCTCAATCATAGAATAAGCATCTGTATGCTCATACTGCTTTTGCAGATCAGGGGACATAGTGGCGAGCATGAGGCAGCTTACATTAAGCGCATCATCGCAGTGCTTCATATAAGCTCTACGTGCTGCATTAGTTGCATCAGCTGGGAGGTCATCAGGGTAAGGCTGCAGAAGAACATACTCGGTTTTCTCTTGCCTAAGAACGATTCTCAGGTTGCGGTACCAATCGATAAAGTTAGCTCCATTGAGCTTTTCTTTTTCAAGCACAGTTCGCAAATTGAAACCAGAATTGTTACTAGCAGACATTATCTACAATAGAAAATAAATATGCAAGGTTTAGCACTATGTTATGTATCAATCTTTTATTAATAGTTTAATAAAAGATATCACCACTATATGATCATCGTCTTCCCTCTAACGACATATAGTGGTTCAAGATCCATATTCACTAATTCCTAATGAGCTTTGACTTCACTGCTAGGAAATTAGTGACATAGGTAAACAACCATTGTTAATCATATCTCTATATGACTCTTGTTTGTTGGGTGACATCCAATGCCCTGGCTCCCAACTCTATGTCATAAAGCCCAAAATCGTTTTGATAGCTTTGTTGAGTAAACCAATACTATGCATGTGAATATCCAACATTCACCCTATGAATTATGATAGATGATGGTACTTTGCTTTGGCAAACCTACCACACAACGATCAAAATATCATAGGTGCAGCTATTGGTAAATGGCATCAAATGCTCAACTTTTGTGAGGGAAGCTATTCTATCATGACAAAACATCCACCATATGAAAAGCATGAAAAGAATAGTAATAAGCATCACAGGCATATGATCATATCACATTATGAATAGTATGGCCTTTAGAATCATAATGGTCTCCATCGCCATGGTTCCATCAAGATATGAGCTGCCATGCCTCCCTTCTTGTGGTGATCTCCATCTCCACCATACTTGATGACATCTCCATGATAAAAGAAGCTAATTCAACTAATAGCTACCAAATAAATTACATGAGAGATTAAGCATCATAGGTCGACACGCAGGTCGTTATACAATTATGTGACAACCTCAACCCAGTTGTGTTAAATTTGCAACACGCAAGTTGCATGAATTTAAACAAAGATCATCACATCACAGTAAGGCCTACCATTCACATCATTCCCTGCAAAAACAAATTAAGCGTAGAACGATTTCTAGCGCGAAACTATGTTATGTAATCGCTATAGCATACAGTAAAACGGCGGTCCTGCTAGCCAGTTAGCGGGTGGGGGGTCGAGGGGGGAGCCGCCCCCCACGGGTTTCAGGGCAGCACCCTGAACACCAAACGGAATTACATAGATCGCATCTATGAAATCACTATGAAAATCTCATTGAATTGATCAAATCAACCCGAATCCGAGCCATTCAGAATGCCTCAATTTTCAAGGTGACCGGTTATTCATGAGTAGATCGCGACTCATGACCATGGTCTGTTGGCTCAATTTGTTAGCTATGTACGCGATTAGTCCCGATGGTGATTCCAGCCGGTAGGGACAGGTTGCGCACACAGCAGAGAAGGAGCATGAACTGACCCTTTAGTCATATACGATCGCAATCTACTCTAACCAATTCCAAACCCCAAAAACTGTACGATAAAATTCATCGTATGAATATGTCTGCAGTAGATCCCATCTACTAACAAGATCCACACTAGAAACTACGCAAGTCGGCTCTGATGCCACTGTTGGGAAATCGGCGGTACGCTACTCTAGCAACTCTACCGCGTCACCTAGGAAACATGCGAGTATAGAGGTCATGGATCGTTACCACTAGACGCGCAGCGCAGAGGAATGTAGATGTGCGTCGGTGCAGAGGAGGTAGACGATCTCATTCGTCTCCTCCTCGTCCTCGTCATGGCAGCAGGTAGACGATCACGATCGTCGTAGCCGATCAGCGCAGCAGTAGCAGCAGCGCCTCCACGGAGTCCACACGTACGGAGAGGAACACCGTGCGCTGGTGTGCTAGCACCGCGCGCGCGGCAAGGGTCTCGGCGTGAGGCCTTCGAGGGGTGGCAGCTAGGGATGTCACGTGGTGGGATGATTAGCCCCTAACCCTACCCCTCATATTTATAGGCGTACTAATGGGCTTTTAGGTCGCAGGCCATTAGTACTCTAATTTCTTATAGATCAAATATCCAATAGGCCTTAAACCGAATTGTTATGATTGCCTCTTGAGTATATCACCAATAGAAAGGCCTAGTAATATGCACCAAGAACAAAAAATATACTAGCTAGGAGGTTATGTAGTCTATTGCTGTACATTTTCTGTTCTTTGTCTTAGTTTTCTTTATCTGTGCTTTGTACGAATTAGCATGAGATTTGGGGTCCTACCCATTTTGGATTCCCATAATGTTATGTAATTGAGATGCAACTTCTGCAATGATTTTGATTCGGATGTTCAGCTGCAGTTCTTTGTCCTTCGATGAATTTTTAACTCAGTTTCTTTGCGAAGACTTTTAACGTTCATTTGTACTGCATAGAGCCATTAACCTTACTGGTAGAAAGAAAAGGGAACGTTAATTATTTACGATGCGCCAATGCCTTTTTTTTCGAAAGATCAATTGGTCAATGCCTAAAATCATCGCACAGATTGTTCTCTTATTTATAGGCTAGAACTGCTTACAGGAGATGTAGGACGGTATTACTACTTGGTGAGCTTACACTAAAAATCACTACTTATTACAGGCGCCTCGTTTTTCAAACATAGGCGGTCCGTAAAAAATGTGATTGTGATGACGAATGATACAATAACTGTCTGTGATGATTAAACATCATAGACGGTTTGAATAAACAACCATCTGGGTAAATACATGATTTTTATAGATGGACATTTATAAAGAACCACTTGGACTGTTATAAGCATCACAGACGGTTTTTAATAAACCACCGCCTGAGTAAATACATGTTTCTCACGGGCGACTACTAATAAAGACCGCCTATACTGGCCAAACACCACAAGCGGTTTTTAATGAACAACCGACTGTGGTAAGACATTGTTTTTCACTATTAATAAAGAACTGTCTGTGATGCTGATGGCTTGCCTTACAACACGTGGATTCCAAACAACATCTAGTAGCACAACTCTTGAAGCTCCTGTCAAGCTAATCCCTTCACAGCAAGCTCTTGTAGATGCAAGTAACACCCGAGACTCATCATTTTTATTATTGAAAGCTTCAATTGAAGCCTGACGATACCTTGGAAGGATTTTTCCATCCATTTGAAGAATTTCTTTCCCTTCTCTCCATTTAAAAACTTACGAAGATGCTCCTTTATCAGTTTTAATGGTTGAATACATTGACTAAAAATCTGTACCATCTCTCTCAGTGCTTCACACAAGCGATGAAGGCAACAACTTCAATCACAAATCTTGTTTCTACCCCTTCATAGGGATTTGACCTTAATCTTTGAAGCATTGATTTATCAATAAGTCAAGCTTCCTCATCAGACATGTTAATGCGGTTACAGGCGAAGGGTGTGTCAAAACTAACGAAATCACATATTCATTTTCGAAGTTAACATGCCGGCAACCAACTTCAAACATGAATATCTGATTTTGTTAGCTTCAACACACACTTCGCTTGTGATGCTTGAAAGATTAAGGTCAAATCCATATGAAGGAACAAAAACAAGATTTGTGATTGAAGTTGTTCGCTTCATCGCTTGTGTGAAGCACTAAAAGAGATGGTACTGATTTTTAGTCAATATATTCAGCCATTAGAACTGATCAAGGAGCATCTTCGTAAGTTTTTTAAATGGAGAGAAGGTAAAGAAATCCTTCAAATTGATGAGAAAATCCTTCGAAGGTATCGTCAGGCTTCAATTGAAGCTTTCAATAATCCAAATGATAAGTCACGGGTGTTACTTGCATCTATAAGAGCTTGTTGTGAAGGGATTAGCTTGACAGGAGCTTCAAGAGTTGTGGTTCTAGATGTTGTTTGGAACCCAGCTGTTGGAAGGCAAGCCATCAATAGAGCATTTAGGATAGGTGAGAAGAAATTTGTATACACATACAATTTGATAACTTATGGAACAAGTGAAAGTGATAAATATGATAGGCAAGCCGAAAAGGATCACTTGTCCAAAATAGTCTTCTCTGCAGAAGATGAATTTAATAATGTTCGAAACATGCTATCTAAAGATGAAATGGAGCATTCTAAGTTGATTTCAGAGGATGAGGTTTTGGAGGAGATGACTTCATAATTTATATCATACATTTATTCCACCATTGACATCTTGTCGCATATATGGTTTAAAATCCTTTTTAATGCTTCTCTCTACGCGCTTGATGTTTTCTAGTTCGGTAAAAAGGTACGTCTCTTCATATTGATTATATTCCTCTTCAATATCTCTCACATTCTCAACCCAACCAATATTTTGCTTTCCAGAAACAACTACGTGTATCTTCTTAGTTTCTGGATCTGTACATAAAAAATTTGTGCAACACAATCGGAGAGAACCCATGGATCATCTTTATAACCTACTTTGTTCAAGTCTACTAGTGTCAGCCCGTAGTTGTCCACTTTTACACCATCAAGACGTTTGACCCATTGGCACTTCAATACGGGCATTAGCATTCTTTCGTCATAATCGAGTTCCCATATTTCCTCTATGAACCCTAAGTATGTAGTCTTCTGCCCTTGTGGATCATAAGCCTCTATACGAACACCACGTTTTTGTGCAACACTGTTACCGTCTTTTTCTTTAGTGTAAAATATGTACCCATTGATGTCATATGCTTGCCATGATGTCACCAAAGTATATGGGCCAGAAGCTAACTTCTTCATTGTTGCTTCTTCTATAGAGTTTCCGCATGGTATATTTTTGTCCATTAACCATTCAGTGAAACATCTTCTGTGCTCTTTCATGATCCAGTCCTCTCTGCGGTCTTGGTTTTTTTTGCGAAGCTCAATTTGGCATTACTCGATGTACAAATCAGTTATTGCGACCTGTTGTAGTACACCAAAATATGCACGGTGTACATGATTGTAATCTTGAACGATAAAAGTTTTCTTACCCGCTTTGCCTCTCCCACGTAGTCTACCCTTATGTACTGGTATAAGCACACTTATCGGTTTTCCATATTTGATGTAATCAGTGCAACCCTCAATCACTTCTTCAGTGGTGTATCCTTACATAATTGAACCCTCTGAGTGAGTAGGGTTCCGCACATAATCTTTTAATACTTCTAAATATCTCCCCAATGGAAACATATGATGTAAATATAGTGGCCCCAATGCTTTTATCTAATCAACAAGATGTATAATAAGATGTACTTACATATCAAAAAGGATGGTGAGAAACACATCTCAAGCTTGCACATAGTCTCGACGATGTACGTTTTCAAATAGTCTAAATCTTCACGTGCTATCACCTTTTGTGATGCTACATTGAATAAGTAAGACAAACGTGTGATGACAACTTTTATATGCTCAAGTTTGATGACCCTTATTGCAATGGCAATGAATACTGTCATCATCATGTGATAGTTGTGAGAATTATAGCTGAATAAAGACAAGTTTTTCGTCAAGACTAATTTGTGGATATTGTATGAGAAACTCGTGGGCACTCTGATCCCACGCAAGCATTCGCAAATTGCCTTTTTCTCTTGTAGTGTCAAGTTGTAGCTGGCTGGGAGAAGGTAATGCTTCTGGTTCGCCTTTTCTATTGGGTGAAGCTCTGGTCTTATATCCTGATTTACTAGGTCCATACATGATTTTAATTCGTCCTTTGTTTTTCTCGGCATGTCCTTCAAGGTCCCAATGATGCAGTCAAATATATTCTTTGTAACGTGCATCAACACAATACTATGGAAAAATTTCAGGTTCTTCCAATACAGAAGATTCTTTAAAAAATTGATTGTTTCTTGAAAGTCATGTCAGTTGTATCACCTGAAAATGTAATTTTCTTTCTCTTTGTTCCTTTACATTTTTTGCCCTTACCGAAAGCAATATGAATATTCTCGACCATTTCGAACAAGAGTTTTCCACTGTTAGGTTCTGGTGCAATATATTTTTTGGTTTTTATCAAATTTTTCTTTCATCTTCTTATATTTTTATGTATCTGTTAAGAACCATCAATGTCTCATGTACACCGTCTTTCTAGATGATCTGAGTATAGAAATCCAGTTCCATCCACACACCTTACACAACTTTTCTTCTCTTTCATTTGTCCCGATAATTTAAACACTCCAGGATAATCATGAACAGTAACGAATATCATTGCTCTTAGTGTGAAATACTCCCGCTTGTACTCATCTCATGTACGTACCCCTTCATTCCACAATTTTGCCATATCTTCCATTGAAGGTTCCAAGAACACATCAATTTTGATGCCGGGTTGTTTTGGACCTTGGATAAGAATAGAAAACAAAATATATTTCCTTTTGTGACACAACCACATCGGTAGGTTGTACATCATTAAGACCACGTGACATGTATTTTGTATGCTCCTTTTTTCACCAAACAGATTCATTCTGTCTGTACCCAAGACAAACATTACATTTCTAATTTCCTTTGCAAATTCTGAATACTGAATATCAAAATTTTTCCACTCGGTTGCATCACCAGGGTGTCGAATATATTTTTCATTCGTCTTGTGCTACTCGAAATGTCAACGCATAAGTTCAGCCTCCATAGAGTTTGAGAACAAAGGCTTCAAGCGATCAATTACTGGAAGGTACCACAACACTAAGGCAGGAATTTTTCTCTTATTCTTCTCGCCTACATCGTCAGAAGTATCGTCATTGTCACCTTCAGGACCAATAATAAACTTCTTATTATTTTAGGACTTATTCATGTTGGTAACATACTCGTGATTCTATTCCTTCTTGTATCTACTGACACCGCAGATGGGGCATCTAGTTGCGAGCTCATGCTCTTTGTGATACAGAATATAATGGTTCACACAAGCGTGTATTTTTGTCACACCTAGTGCCATCAGGGAAAGAAGTTTCTTTACTTTATAAGTGCTTCTGGGCAGTTTATTTAGATTTTGAAGATTTTTTGCCAAAAGATTCAAAAGATCAGAGAAACTACAATCGGACCATATCCGCGTGTGGCTTTCAACTTTAGTATTTCTAAGACTGCACGCAATGTAGTAAACTCTTTATCACAATCCTTTGATTCATCATATAAAAGCTTCGTTGCCGCATTATGCAATGTCTCCATTTTACTTAAACATTTACTTGCTTCCACAGAAATCAATACATGTGGTTCGATGTGATGCAACATCTCCTCATAATCAAACTCATCATCATCACTCCCATCTTGATTGTCACTACCATCATCGATATGGATATTATCGTCATCTTAACCTCTCTCATAATCTTTATCCACTTCATGTGTATCTAACTCGTCATGCTCTGTCTATATTGTGTAGTTTTCTTTGAAACCTCTTTTCACCAAATGAGATTGGATACTATAGTATCTATCCAAGCAATCTTATTTTTGCAGTCGATACATGGACATAATATGTCATCTGTCTTTTGCATCTTCGCATGTCTCTTGGATGCTTCAATAAATTTTGCAACATTTTGAATGTACATAGGATCAGGTCTTGGCATGTTATACATCCACGCTCGGCAGTCCATGCTTCAATAAAGAATTTATAATTCAATAACAAAAATTTGTTGGTGTGTTTATACTAAAACAACGAACCTAAAAATGTGCATTTTCATACCAGATGCACCACTATAAAGTAGAAATCAAGTGCAGTACAGCAAGATTTGTTTGAGGATTTTTTGAGCTTTGTACAGCGAGTAATGGATTTTTGAAGTTGGGTCTATTCATTGAAATATTTCATCGAACATGTGATGTGCATGTATTCATCTTCAACCTTTAATCCTTCAAATGTTCTTCTTTCTCTATAAAATTCTTGGAGAAGCTCAAGGGGAGGCTCAACTACATCTTCTCTGCGATGGAAGTTGTTTGACTACAAGTTGTTTGCTCAACTACATAAGGGGGGAGGAAGGCTGGAGCCACACTCAACAAAACAAAACTCTAAATAGGACAATAAATTGAAAACAGGACAGTGGAAGAAGAAGCCTCTTCGAACCTTTTTTTCTATTTGAAGCTTGATCAACTGATGAAATGAACGGCACACGCGCGCTGGAAAAGTATGGCAGCCTGACGGTGTGGATGGAAAATCTCCCGGATTAGATTTTCTTAGACGGTTGTTGCTAAAGAACCGCCTGTGATAAAAGCTTGAGCCAGTTCTTCAATTTTCTTTTCCCTTGCTTCTTTTTTATTTAGGTTCCAATATAAATACTCAAACATGTATGGATTCTGCAAATTGAGTCCAAATTCGATGATTCTTTTTTCTATATTCCTCAAAAATTAATATCTACCAACTGGACCAAATATTTTATAACTTTTATAGCTAACATTGTAATATTTTGGTAAATATCAAATAGATTTATATTCACATATTATGAACATTTTTGTATCTCCTTAAAAATGATCTTTCACTAAAATTGGTTTGTATGAACATATTTGTCTTATTTATACATGTATGAATTTTGTTAATTTTTAAAGCATTCCAACATGTCAAAATTCGAATTACCCATCATTCTAATCAAATGTTCATATACATATGAGACATTCATAAAATTCAAAACACACATTGATTCAAAAAATTTATAAAAATCTAAAAAAAATAATAGAGGTTGGTATGATGACTAAAATGTTCTATTGGAAAAATTCAATGAAAAAATCATTATATTCATCAAGATAGAAAAATGACAAATAACCAGTGTTATTTGTTTTTTATGTTCTGACCAATTTCAAAGGTTTTTCCAAGTGAAATTTAATGGGAACCTTTAATACTAAAGCATATTACAAGAAAGTGTAATTTGGGATTTTAAAAAGCCTTTCATTTTAAACAAGAATATTAGTTAAGCCCAGACTCAATACATTTTTTTACAGGCGGCTTTTAACTACTGCACATTCGGTTGTTGCTAAAGAACCGTCTGTGATAAAGGTCCGAGCCTGTTCTTCAATTTTCTTTTCTCTTGCTTCTTTTTATATAGATTCCAATATAAATACTCAAACATGTATGGATTCTGCAAATTGAGTCCAAATTTGATGATTCTTTTTTCTATATTCTTCAAAAATTAATATCTACCAAATGGACCAAATATTTTAAAACTTGTATATCTAACATTGTAATGTTTTGGTAAATATCAAATTAATTTATATTCACATTTTTGTATCTCCTTAAAAAAAGGATCTTTCACTGAAATCGGTTTGTATGAACATATTTGTCTTATTAATACATATATGAATTTTGTTAAATTTTTTATAGCATTCCAGCATGTCAAAATTAAAATTATCCATCATTCTAATCAAATGCTCATATACATATGAGGCATTCTTCAAATTTTGAACACACATTGATTCAAAAAATATATAAAAATCAGAAAAAAATCATAGAGGTTGGTATGATGACTAAAAAGCTCCACTGAAAAATTCAATGAAAAGTCATTATATTTATCAAGATAGAAAAATGATAAAAAACCAGTGTTATTTGTTTTTTTTATGTTCTGACCAATTTCAAAGGTTTTCCCAAGTGAAATTTAATGGAACCTTCAATACTAAAGCATATTATAACAAAGTGGAATTTGGGCTTTTGAAAGGGCCCTCATTTTAATCAAGAATATTAATTGAGCCTACATAAAGATCTTTTCAGGCGGTTGGTTCTGAATAACTGTCTGAGAGAAGTCCTCTTCTCAGGTGGTTAGTACTAAATAACCGCCTGACATAAAAACAGCTTCTCAGGCGGTTGTTACTGAATAACTGTGAGACCTATGTGTGCTGAATACCTTGGCTTGTACTGAATACATTGGCTTTGTCAATAAAGTTTTGAATGCTGCGATAACATCTTTTTAGCAAGGCCCGACTCTAGCTCTGAGCTTCTGCAAGGTCCGATAATAGGTCCAAATTTCTTTGTCTAGATCCGACATGTTTTTGGGTAGCTCCGGTGAGCTTTGTCTTTAGCTCCGACATGTCTTTGTTAAGCTCCGATATGTTTTGCTAGGTCCGACTTATGTTGGTTAGCTCCGACATGTTTTTCTAGCTTCAACTTTTGGGATGACTAGTTCCGACTAGTTTTGGTTAGCTCCGGCGCTAGGTCCAACTAGCTTTGGTAAGCTCCGGCACTAGGTTGTGCTAGCTTTGGTAAGCTCCGGCGCTAGGTTGTACTAGCTTTGGTAAGCTCCGTCTCAAGCTCCGGTTAGCTTTGGCAAGGTTTGGAGCTTGATCGTAATGTTCCAAATTTTCATGTGAAATGTTTCGAACTTGCTTTACACTTATGGAAAGGTTGCTTAGTATTCATTTGCTAAGTTTTTGGTGTGTTTTGGTTTATATGGTTGATATCGTTTTGATATGCTTTGCAACATGCTTATGTGAGGTGCTCACGTAAGGTGTTGTGTTCGGAACTGACTTGAGTCAAATCGTGGACTTGGGCTCGTACAGATTGGTTGTTTGTTCATGTGCAGGTGTTGCTTGAGGTCAAGTCATGGCTGGTGACAAGATCCTTTGGACTAGTCTCAGTGAGGAGATGGGGTTCCAACAACCAAGTTCAGGAGGAATTGTGGTTGAGCGGGTCAGGAGGTCGGGCAGGATGATTGGATCAAGAGCAGTGCATATGAAGGTTACTGGACGTTAAAGGAAGTTGTTTGCATGTATGCATACGGTGCATGACGTGGAAACATGGTTCCAAAGATGCTTTATGGATGGTAAGATCTGGTTGGAAGGATCGGATCGTACCGGTTGATGACTTTGGTTGCGGCAGAGTCGGTTATGGCTCGGTATGGAAAGTATCGAGTTGGTTATGTTTGGATTTCGTGTGGGTCACGAATTTGAGTTGTTTTAGGAATATGGGATATGTTCCTAATGTGTCTGAAAGTCTTAAGATTGCTTCTATCTGCATATAGAAGAGTCCTAAGCAGTTATGGAAAGTTCTGGTTCGTGAACGGAGTAGGATTAGAGTCCTGATTTGAGTTGAGTTGGTTTTTGAGCTGGTTATATAAGCAAGGGAGGCCAAAGCTCATGGTGAAAGACTTTGGGGATGTTGCTCTGGTGTTCTATTGAATAAAATTCATAGTTTGAAGGAACTTTTGTGCCTTGTTCGTCCGACTTGTTCCAGACAAGTTTTACTCGTCGAGTTTCTGGACAGCACTACCATTCGTCGATGGTTTTATCATAAGTCGAGTTTTAAAGATCCAATTGACATTATTCTTTTTAGGATGTCTTCAAAAATTGATTATATATCATCTGTCAAAATTTCACGGTTATTGGATTTGTGGTTTCAGATCTACATGAATTTCTTTGCAGTGTTCCAGAACTGTTTTTCTCGGGTAGGACAGATTGACATTTGTTCGATCTTTTGATCATAACTTGAGTTTCTCTCGACGGATTTGAGTGATTCTTCTTGTGTTTTCTTAGTGACTTGATTCTCTATTATATATAACACTTTTTTCACGGTGAAAAATGTTTAGATTAGTTTCACACACGATTTCTTTAACAAATGGTTTTCTGCCGAAGGGGTTGGGATTTAATTGTTTCCGCTGCGCGTAAGATTTTTTAAATCTACCATTCACCCCCCTCTGGTAGCTATTCACATGATCTTCGATCCTATAATTGGTATTAGAGCCACGGTGCTCCAATCATTGTGATTTGCACATGTTTTTGACTAATCATCATGGAGAAATATCCCGCCAAACCTTGTGTGTTTGGTGATATTGATTTTCAGGTTTGGAAGGCACGCATGGAGGCTTTCATCCAGGCGCAAGGCTTTGCAATATGGGAGAAAGTGTAAAAGCCTTACGAAGTGCCACCTAACAATCAAGTTATGACTACAAACCTATGGGACGTCGACAACAACAACAAAGCCCGAAACTTGATCATCCAAGGACTCACTCAAAGCGACTTCGACCGCGTTGCACATCACCGATCGGCATACGATGTATGGAGAGCACTTTGTGACTACCACGAAGGATCCAACATGATCAAGGAGTTAAGGCAAGACATGTTCAAGAAAGAATACATGCGTTTTGAGATGCAACCCAGTGATCCATCGATGATCTCTTTGCTCGCTTTAACAAAATTCTCAGTAACTTGTGTAGTATCAATGTTAATTTTTCTGATGTTGAAAATGTTAGGCAACTTCTTAGTGCATTAGACATGTCAATCTGGGAGATGAAAGTTACATCTATTCGTGAATTTACTTTCATGAGTACACTTACTTTAGATGTGTTTTACTCTAAACTCAAAACTCATAAAATTGACATCTTATCACGTAAGAACCCAAATAAGTCTATTGCATTTGTCTCACAACGTGATATGCCTAGCTCTGTCCAATCATCATCTTGCAATACTCTTGTTTTGTTATCCTCACTAACCCTGGAGTAGATCGAGGAATTTCCAGAAGAGGAGTTAGCACTAATCTCTACTAGGTTCTCAAAAGCATTGCAAAATTTGAGAACTAGAAGGAGAGGAAGCTCCGGGCCTCAACGTCTTTTTGAATGTGGTAAGACAGGACACTTTCGTACAGAATGCCCTAACCTTTTAGGTCCTACTACCCGTGAGGAAAAACAGAACAAGGTCAAGACCACCTCTGGAAACCCCAACGAGAAAAAGAAGGGTACCATAGGACGCAAGATGATTAACAGCTTCATCACTGCACTTCAAGAGCTCGGTTCAAGTGATGTAGACTTTAAAAGTGATGAAGATGATGACGATCTAGCCAACTTATGCTTCATGGCGGGCAAAACAAGATCAAGATCAATTCAGGAGGATGCAGAACACAACAGTGACGACGATGAGGTATGTTCTACTTCTAATGAAATGTGTGATGCAATTTCTCGTGCAACTATTATTGTTAAGAAAAAGGACAAAAAGCTTAGGGATAATGCTGCTAAAATTGAATCACTAGAATCTGAAATCAACCATTTGAATACCTTGATTCCTAGTGATGATTCTTGTCCCTCGTGTGATTTAATCTATGAACAATTGTCTACATCAAGAACTGCACATTTCTCTACTCTAGATAGACTTGAACTTGAAATTGAAAAGAACAAAAAGCTTGCTGCACTTGACATTGGAAACTTAAAAGATGCTTCTTGTTCTACAATTGATTTGCATTAATCTAGTTGTGATGATCTTGAAAAGAAACTAAAAGATGCTATGAATGAAATTTCAATATTGAATAATGCTTTACGTTCTCATGAAGTTAAATATTGTTCCAATTGCAAATTAAAAGGAAAAACTTCATGTGAAAATTGCCTTGATCTGTCCAATAAACTTGATAACATGCATCGGACATTAGATCGGTTTTGTAATGGGAATAAGAACCTAAACTTGATGTTGAATTCTTCCAAGTCTTGCAAATATAAAACTAGTTTAGGTTTTGATTCTCATGCTCATGCTAAGGCACATCCACCTAAAATTGTAAAGTCATTAGGAAGTGGTTTGATTCAAACAGTTCCTAAACAAAAAGAAGTGGTTTTCAAATCTGCAGGGGTGTTGTCTCATTCGGTTTCAAATAAAAATATTGTTTGCTCATCTAGACATGAACACAAAGTTAAATTTCATTGTACCTACTGTGGTAGAGATGGTCATGTCATAGATTTTTGTTATAGACTAGTTAAACAACAGAAAAGTAAAAGAATGATTGCTAGATCTCATAACTTTCATGCAAAATTTGCTGCACATATTAAACCGAATGCCAGGAACATGCAACCTGCTGTTATGAGTCAAAAATATTCAAAGTTTACCTCCAGACCTTCTGTTTTTGCCCCCGGAGCTACTGATTTTTGTGCTACTCAAATAACATCTTATAGGTCAATAGTTAAGAGTAAATAACCTCAAACTTTGACTCGTAAACCTGCTGTTTTATCTCAGCTTTCGCTTGTTTTTCCTGCTGCACATCTTGTGACTCAGTACTGGATTCCTAAATGCCTTTTGACTAACCCAAGTATTGAGTTATGGACGTATGGTGCTTCTATGTTGGTTACACGTTTGAAGAAGGAGAACATTTGGATTGTGGATTCAGGTTGCTCATGCCACATGACCGGTAACAAGGATTGGTTCTCCTCCCTCTCTTTTGTGCCACATATAGAGAATGTTACTTTTGCTAATAATTCTTCAACTCCTATAATTGCTAAGGGTTCGGTTAGAGTAAATGATCACTACACTTTGAAGGATGTGGCACTTGTCAAAAATTTGAAATACAACTTTGAATGTGGGCCTAGAGGGGGGGGGTGAATAGGCCTTCTTGAAAATTGTCGGATCCTGCAACACTCAACAACAAGCTCAATACCAGATATATCGGACTATTCCGGTAAAGTGCAGACTAGTCCGGTGTTCACGGACTAAGTTGATTAAGCTAGTTCGATTAGGTTGATTCTTTTATGTGTGCAGCAGAAAATAGAACCAAATAAAGGTTTCACAGTTATATATTAGATTATATCACAATTAATTCTTATGTTTGACAATTCAACGTAACATGAGCAATGATTGTTGAAACCCTAGATTATATTGATGAATGAGAATGATGAGCACCAAAACAAAAAACAAGGATTTATCCCGTGGTTCGGCTACCACAAAAGGCAACCTACATCCACGTTGAGGAGTCCACAAAAGGACCGGGTCTTCTCCAACCCTACCCTCGTCGGATCGCCACGAAGGCCAATCCTCTTCCACTAATCACAAAGGGGTGAATAACCGAATTCAAGGGGCCTTCTCACACGTTGAGAGCTCCCTTAGATTACAACACAGATTTCCACCGAAAAGACACTCAAAAGATTACAATTAAAACACAGGAGTGTGTTAGAGGATCAAACCAAGAGCTCAATGTGATGTTCCAAGCGTCTCTCCAATAATCTAGAGTGAATCCTCAAAGGATTGATCGTTGTTGCACTTAATTTCGTGTAGAGATGTAGTTTTTGAGGCTCTTGGGAGGTGTGATGGCGCTAGGGTTCGAGAGAGTTTAAAATAAGGCCGTGCACCTTTATTTATATGGGGTTTCTAAAAGTGACCATTAGGGTTCAGAAAGTTCGGACTAGTCCGTGGTGGTCACCGGACTAGTCCGGTGTGCGGTGTGTAGCAAACCCTAAGTAACCCGAAATATCGGACTAGTCTGGCTGAAAACGGACTTGTCCGATTTCGCTACTGGAAATCTTCAGACTGGTCCGATATCCATCGGACATGTCCGGACATGTGAAACCCTAAGTGAGTTAGATGACAAGTCCGCACTTGGAGGACTTGTCCGATGTAGATCAGAGGGTTTTTCGGACTAGTCCGTGTAGACATCGGACTTGTCCGATTTGGATCAGAAAGAATATCGGACTAGTCCGGATATGATCGGACTTGTCCGATTTTGTGTGACTTGTCAAGTGTTTTGAGGACTAGTCCGTACTGGGGAGGACTAGTCCGATTCTAGTTAGAGGAATATCGGACTAGTCCGACAGATATCGGACTTGTCCGATCTAGTGCAGAAAGGGTTATCGGACTAGTCCGGTTGTGATCGTACTAGTCCGGTCCTGTGAAACTTTGTGCAATGTGTGTGTTTATTGTGATTGAGCTCTTGGGGTGGGTTTCCTTAACACACTCCTTAAAAAATAATCTATTACTCTTCTTCCTTGAGCTCATCTCCACTTTGCTCCTCATCCTTCCTTCTTTTTGGTATTTTGCTCATTTTCCTATCATAGGCCTGCACTCATCTCAACAAATAGGTTAGGATCCCAATTGCTTGTCATAAATCATCCAAAACCCACAAGAGAGTCCTAGATGCACTTTCAAACTTTCTTTCTGTATCACAATTGCTAGATGAAAATCAGGAAATTATTTTCAATAAAAACTGCTGCAAAGTTGTAGGTTCAAATAGTGAGCTTATTTTTAACATGTCTCGGTTTGGAAGAGTTTTTAAAGCTGATTTTTATATGTCTTCCACTAAGCATAGGTGTCTAGTTGCTAATGATCCAAAAGGACTTATATTTTTGGCATCGTAGACTTGGTCACGTAGGCTTTGATCACCTAACGCGTGTTAGTGCTCTTGATTGCATACGTGGGCTGCCTAACCTTAAAGGGGACAAAGAGATTGTGTGCTCTTCTTGTAGACATGCTAAGATGGTTGCAGGTTAACATACTCCTCTCACAATGATCATGACAACTGAACCGTGTCAACTTTTGCACCATGACACTGTAGGAACTTCACGTGTTCAATCCTTCGGAGGTAAATGGTATGTTCTTGTTATTGTTGATGATTATTCTAGATACTCTTGGGTTTACTTTATGGCATCTAAAAATGAAGCTTTTAGTCACTTAACTTTATTTCTTAGATTATCAATTTATCACCCAGGATCGTTAAAAGCAATTAAAGGTGATAACGGAACTGAATTTAAAAATCAATCTTTTGATCACTTTTGTACTGAAAATGGAATAGATCATCAATTTTCTTCACCATATGTACCTCAACAAAACGGTGTCGTAGAAAGAAAGAACAGAACCTTAGTAGAGATGGCTAGGACTATGATTGATGAATATCAAACTGCTAGGAAATTTTTGGCTGATGCAATTGCAACCGCTTGTTATGTCTCAAATCGTGTTTTCTTGCGCGCTAAGCTAGGTAAAACACCATATGAGCTCCGGTTTGGAAATAGGCCTAGTGTTACACACTTTCGGGTCTTTGATTGCAAATGCTTTGTTAAGAAACATGGTAATCTTGATAAATTTGAACCTAGATCCATTGATGGCATGTTTCTTGGTTATCCATCTCATACTAGAGGCTACCGTGTGCTTATACTTGACACTAACAAAATTGTGGAGACTTGTGAAGTGTCTCTTGATGAATCTAGTCCAGGTACTAGCTCAAACATTGCAGGTACAGATCCATATCCGCAGGGGGAGAGCATTTTCGTTGAAGATGAGGAAGAATTGGAGCTGCTGCCCGAAAATTCAGCAGCTAAAGACTTTGGTTCAGCTCCAGATGTTAGTTCTCAACCAGCACTGACAACCATTAATGCTGATTTAGATCATCCTCAAGTCACAAGCTCATTGATTTGTGATGAACATGAAGAAGAAGAAGCTTGTGAGACATTTGTTCCCCTACGGTTTTACAAAGATCATCCCCCACAACAGATAATTGGAAGCTTGCACGAACGAGTTACACGGTCCAGGTTTTGCAATCCAAACTCTCATGCTCATTCTGCTTTTGTTGATTCTTTTGAACCCAAAGATATATCACACGCACTCACTAATGAATCTTGGATTATTGCCATGCAAGAAGAGTTAGAAAATTTTGAAAGGAATAATGTTTGGAAACTTGTACCTCCACCTCAAGGTCACACTTTAATTGGAACTAAATGGGTGTTTAAAAATAAAGAAAAGTGAGGATGGGGTTGTGGTTAGGAATAAGGCTAGGTTGGTTGCTCAAGGTTTCACTCAAGTTGAAGGTCTAGATTTTGAAGAAACTTTTGCTCCTGTTGCTAGATTAGAAGCTATAAGAATTTTGTTAGCCTTTGCTGCATCTAAAGGTTTTAAGCTATATCAAATGGATGTTAAAAGTTCTTTTCTTAATGGCTACATAGATGAGGAGGTTTATGTCAAACAACCACCGGGTTTTGAAAATTCAGATTTTCCTAATCATGTATACAAACTGTCCAAAGCCTTGTACGGTCTCAAACAAGCCCCTAGAGTATGGTATGATAGGTTAAAAACATTCTTACTTGAAAAGGGGTTTACCATGGGCAAGGTTGATAAAACTCTTTTTGTGCTTAAGCATGGCAATGACTCATTGTTCGTTCAAGTGTATGTGGATGATATTATCTTTGGTTGTGCTTCTCATGATCTTGTGTCTAAGTTTTCAGCTATGATGAGTTCAGAATGTGAGATGAGTATGATGGGAGAACTCACGTACTTTTTGGGGCTGCAAATCAAGCAAACCAAGGAGGGTACCTTTGTGCATCAAACGAAGTATACAAAAGACCTCCTAAGGCGCTTCAACATGGACAAAAGCAAGCCTCTTCGGACACCAATGGGAACAACGACAACACTTGAACTTGATGAAGATGGTGAACCCGTGGATCAAAAAGATTATAGAAGCATGATCGGATCACTTTTGTACCTCACGACATCAAGACTGGACATACAATTTAGCGTATGTCTTTGTGCACGGTTTCAAGCCTCCCCACGTGCTTCACATCGTCAGGCCTTCAAAAGGATTCTCAGGTATTTACATGAAACTCAAGAATTTGACATTTTTCTTCCTTCTTCCTCAACCATTACTTTGAAAGCTTTTTTCGATGCTGATTTTGGAGGTTGTAGGATTGATAGGAAAAGTACTTCTGATGCTTGTCATTTTCTTGGTAATTCACTTGTTGCATGGTCATCCAGAACACAAAGTTCAGTTGCACAATCCATCGTCAAATCTGAATATGTAGCTGCTGCTAGCACTTGTTTACAAATTCTTTGGATTGTTCAAACACTTAAGGACTATGGGGTTGATCTAGATAGTGTTCCACTGTTTTGTGACAACACTAGTGCTATTTGCATTGCTAAAAACCCTGTGCAACATTCTAGAACTAAGCACATTGTCATTAGGTATCACTTTCTCCGTGATAATGTTGAAAAAGGAAACATTGTGTTTCACCATGTAGATATCAAACAACAATTGGCTGACATTTTTACAAAACCTTTGTATTTCACTCGTTTTTGTTACATTCGTACTGAAATAGGGATTATGCATCCTCATGGTTTAAATTTAGGGGGAGTTTTGAAATTTTGGAAGTCTATGTGAGAATCTGAACTTATAATAATATGAGCATAGTATTTCATACATATATGACTTTGTGATTCCTTTTACATGCTAAAAGTTCTTACTACATTACTCGTGTTATACATTTTGTAGTTTTTGCTATGTCTAGTAATTGGAATAATTACTTACACTAAATCTGGTCATGGTCGAACTTTCTTGTTGTTTTGAACTTCTTGCATGCTCACAAGTGCTTTTAGTCATAAAGAATTAATCAAGTAATCAACTCACTTGTTGAGTTTTTTATGAATAAACATAAGTTGAGAAAAGATCAATAGAATATGCATGCATCCCACTTCTTCTTTTGAGATGGCTTATCATTGCACTTAGATATGAACTTGGAAGAAGTTGTGTATGACTAAAACCATGTCCTTCTTTTGAGCCTGGACATTTACTTGTTGAGGCTTCTGAGGCCTCAAAGGAGTGTGCTCCACATCCTTGACAAACTCAATCCCTGTGACTTTCTCAATCATAAACATTAGATAGGGAGCGTAACCACAGGACCTGTTGGGGGTGCTGGAGATGTTGAACATATCGTTCCATATGTAGTGAAACACATCAAACTCTCTGTTCTTGCTTATGATCCTCATTAGGGTCCGGAGGTACCCTTGTACACTCCCTGCATCCCCATCCTTAGGGGCAATGGTCTTCCTCAAGACTCTGTTTAGCACCAGAAAGAATGGCTTCATGTTCTTTGTGGAAGGAGGGATGAACTTAGAATTGGGCTCATAGAGAAACTTCATCCTCTCCTTGTTAAGGACACCAACATTGTGGATGATCACATTATCATTGCTGGAGGTGTCAAGATGCAACATCCTTGCAAATTCTTCATAAGTGATAGTGTACTTGGATCCATGAGTCATCCAAGTCACTCTTTCCTCTTCATCGCTTGCAAAGTGGCAGGTGGCATAGAACTGAGCCACCACTTCATCATTCCAATTGTACTTAAAGGCAAAGAGGTCCTTCAAGCCATGTCTTTCAGCTGCTGCAATCACTTCATCAAAAGCAGAGCATCTTTTCTTCTCAAGATGTGCCCAGTTGATCCACTGACTGCGCACCACTGGTGTCTTCATCGGTAGAAACACCGATCTGTAGAAATCAGCATGGAAGTTGCACCAGAATCTTCCATCAGCTGCTTGCTTCGGTCGGCCATACCAATCGATGCTTCTGAATTTGGCCGCCGAGTCACTGCCCTTCCTGGTGAACCTTTCTTCAGTGGGGTCCCGGACCCCTTCCCTGGGAGCATGCAGCTTCAATGGTCCAAATGGACCCGTCGCTATCCCCTTGCCCTTGCCCTTTGCTTGGCGAGGGACACTCGATGATGCGGCTGCCTTGGAGACTGGCTTCTTTGCCAGCACTTTCCTCTGAACTTGTGGAGGAGACGGAGCTGGCTCAGTAGGTCGCTCTTGGCGCTTCTTGCCAAGACTCGTTGAGGTCCGAGGTGCCACCTCGTGGTCCATCTCGGTCTCAAAATCGGAAACCTCATCGTTTGAGCTCGACATGAACTGGGAATGAGTTTCAAGAATGATAATGAATGATACAAGGCATAGGTATGAAAGGATAGCAAGGAATTGCATTGAGGAATTGAAGAGTTAGGTTTTGAGTTCAGAAACATCGGACTTGTCCGGTGCACAGGCACGGACTAGTCCGGGGGGACCGGACTTGTCTGTTCAAGGACCGAACTAGTCCGGTGTTCATCCTCAAAAACCTAAGAGATTTGACAAAAGCTGATTCCTAATGCATAATAAGTCTAGCATACACGTGATACATAAAGGAGGCATGTATATAGTGAAGGATGCTAGGCTATTCGATCAATAATGAAGAAAAACGAGATTTCTAGGGTTTGGGTGAAAATTACTGAAGAAATCGATTGAAGCTTGGGGATGAGGGTGTTGAAGGCCGGACAAGTCTGCTAGC
Organism: Tuctoria greenei; assembly: GCA_036927565.1. Classification (NCBI taxonomy): domain Eukaryota; kingdom Viridiplantae; phylum Streptophyta; class Magnoliopsida; order Poales; family Poaceae; genus Tuctoria; species Tuctoria greenei. Next base: position 208,189,537 of record JAYESD010000003.1, read on the forward strand.
TTCAATCCTTAAGAGGGCAAGCTTGATTTCCGCCCAAATGCGGAGATTTTTGATGGAGGGAGCAAGAAATCGCCTTGGGCACTCGAGCGGAGGAGAGAGAACGCATGAGCAAGTGTGGAGGATGAAGGGATTAGGGTTTGGTGGCGGCTAGGGTTATGGACACGAAAAATCGGACAAGTCCCGAGATGACCGGACTAGTCCGAACTCATCCAGAGAGCAACATCGGACTAGTCCGTAGTCTGTCGGACTAGTCCGGCCTAACCGACACTCAGCGGACTGGTCTGCACGTGCGGACTAGTCCAGGTAACCACGGACTAGTCCGTGGTCACCAGAAGAAATTTGCATAGCCCATTCATATATATTTGAAGGTTCATAAATAGAGAATAGAGAGGCAAATTAAATCAAATGATCTTGATGAATATGACCAGTAAGCATACAACAATCAAGCAATGATCATAATTCATCAAGATCTAGTAATTGACATAGTTTTTCGGGAAAAATTGAGAGAGAGTGATTTTCACAATTCAATCGAGATATTTTGAAGAATTCATACAGGTATGCAACTTTTCAAGCCACACTCCGAGCATCGAGGATATTTAGTTCATTTCGGAGTTCGCAAAAGCGCTTTTCATCAAGTGGCTTGGTGAATATGCCGGCCAATTGTTTTTGGGTATTGACATGTGAGATGGCTATGTCTCCTTTCATGGAATGGTCTCTCAAAAACTGTTTAGTTCTAGAGTGCTCAAATGGATTGTGGGCAATTTTAATGGCACTCTCGTTGTCACAAAGGAGAGGAATACAATTCATATTGTAACCGCAATCCCTTAGAATTTGTCGCATCTAAAGGAGTTGTGCACAACAGCTCCCGGCTGCAACATACTCCTCTTCGGCTGTGGATAAGGCAATGGAATTTTGTTTCTTGGAGGACCAAGAAACGAAGGATCTCCCTAGGAATTGGCATGTGCTGGAGGTGCTTTTTCTATCTACTTTGCACCCGGCATAATCTGCATCGAAGTAACCAATGAGATTGAATTTTGAGCCTTTAGGGTACCAAAGACCAAGGTTGGGTGTATGAATTAAATATCTCAAGATCCTTTTTACGGCTGTCAAGTGACATTCCTTAGGGTTGGCTTGAAATCTTGCACACAAACATACACTCAACATAATGTCTAGCCTAGATGCACATAAATAGAGTAGAGATCCAATCATGGAGCGATATACCTTTTGGTCGATGCTAGGTCCATCTTCATTGAGATCCAAGTGGTCGTTTGTTGCCATAGGGGTCTTTATGGGCTTTGCCTTGTCCATGCCAAACTTCTTAAGTATGTCCTGCATGTACTTGGTTTGGCTTATGAATGTCCCTTCCTTTTGTTGCCGCACTTGGAATCCAAAGAAGTACTTTAATTCTCCCATCATTGACATTTCAAATTTGTCTGTCATGATTTTGCTAAATTCCTCACAAAACGATTGATTAGTTGACCCAAAGATTATATCAACATAAATTTGACAGATAAAAAGATCATTGTCTAAATTCTTTGTAAATAGAGTATAATCTACTTTGCCAATTTGAAAACCATTCTCAGTTAAGAAATCTCTAAGACACTCATACCAAGCTCTAGGGGCTTGTTTGAGGCCGTAGAGAGTCTTACGCAATTTAAACACGTGGTCGGTGAACTCTTCGTCTTCAAACCCGGGTGTTTGCTCCACGTACACCTCTTCCTTGATTGGTCCATTGAGGAAGGCACTTTTCACATCCATTTGATACAGTTCGAAATCATGGTGAGTAGCATATGCATGTAATATTCTAATGGATTCAAGCCTAGCTACTGGAGCAAAAGTCTCATCAAAATCCAAACCTTCGACTTGTGAATACCCTTTGGGCACAAGTCGTGCTTTGTTCCTTGTCACCACCCCGTGTTCGTCTTGTTTGTTGCAAAAGACCCACTTGGTGCCGACGATGTTTGCATTGGTTCTTGCCACAAGTTCCCATACTTCATTCCGCTTGAAGTTGTTCAATTCTTCTTGCATTTCCACCACCCAGCCCGGATCTTTCAATGCATCTTCAACCCTGCGTGGTTCCAAAAAGTATAAAAACGAATAGTGTTCACAAAAGTTAGCTATGCGAGATCTAGTGGTTACTCCCTTTTGGATGTCACCGATGATATTGTCGATTGGGTGATCCCTTTGGACGCATTGGTGTACTCTTGGGTGTGGCACTTGAGGAGTTGTGTCTTCATGATCATCTGCTTCTCCCCCTAAGTAGTTGCCTTCGTTGACTTGTTGATCATCTTCGTATTCTTGTGGTTGATCTTGTGCTGAAGCTCCCCCTTGATCGTTGATCTCCTCCTGTGGTTCATCTTCCTCATGTACGTGTAGAGGTGGCTCTTGTGGTCGAACTTCACCTAGAGCCATTCTTTTCAATGCTTGATAGGGAGCTTCTTCTTTACCTAGTTCACATGGATCAACTTGCTCCTTTTGGGAGCCATTAGTCTCATCGAACACTACGTCACGTGCTATTTCAATGAGTTCGGAGGCCTTGTTGAAAACACGATAGGTGTAAGTGTTCGAATCATAACCAAGCAAGAAACCTTCATCGGACTTTGAAGTGAACTTTGAAGTCCTAGGCTTCTTGTTCAGGATATAACATGGAGAACCGAAAACTCGAAAATATGAGATATTTGGTTTGTTATCGGTGAGTAGCTCATAGGATGTCTTTTTAAGAAGTCGATGAAGATAGAGTCGATTTACGGCGTGGCAAGCGGTGTTAATCGCTTCCGCCCAAAATCGATCTGAGGTCTTGTACTCATCGAGCATTGTTCTTGCCATCTCTATAAGAGTTCGGTTCTTTCTTTCGGCAACTCTGTTTTGTTGTGGCGAGTATGGCGCTGAAAATTCGTGCTTGATACCCTCTTCATCAAGGTACTCCTCCACTTGTGTGTTCTTGAACTCCGTGCTGTTGTCGCTTCGAATACTCTTGATTGTCAATGAGAATTCGTTTTGAGCTCGCTTGAAGAACTTCTTGAGTGTTCCTTGTGTTTCTGACTTATCGTGCAGAAAGAAAACCCAAGTGAAGCGAGAAAAGTCATCAATAATAACTAAACCATATTTGTTACCGCTGATGCTCATGTAAGCAATTGGACCAAATAAGTCCATGTGAAGTAGTTCGAGCAGTCTTGTTGTAGTCATGACGTTCTTTGAGGGATGAGGTGCTCCAACTTGCTTCCCGGCTTGGCACGCGTTACAAGGCCTGTCTTTCTCAAAAACAACATCCTTCAAACCGTGGATGTGATCGCCCTTGAGGAGTTTTTGAAGATTCCTCAAACCAACATGCGCTAGCCATCTATGCCACAGCCAACCCATGTTGGTCTTTGCAATCAAGCATGTGTCAAGTTCGGCTTTATCCTTGTTGAAGTCAACGAGGTAAAGCTTTCCCTTCAACATACCCTTGAATGCAATGGAACCATCACTCCTCGTAGAGACAGTCACACCCTCATTAGTGAACAAGCAATTATAACCTTTCTCACATAGCTGAGATATGGACAGCAGGTTATAATCTAAGGATTCAACAAGTAAAACATGAGAAAGTGTGTGTGTAGAAGATATTGCGATTTTACCGGTACCGAGCACCCTTCCTTGACTATTATCTCCAAAGTAGATGTCTTCGTTTGGGTCCTCATTCTCTTCATATTCCACGAACAGCCTTCTTTCTCCGGTCATATGGTTGGTGCAGCCACTGTATAGCACCCATTTGGATCCACCGGAGGAATAGGCTTGCAAAAATAAATTATGCTTTGGTTTTCGGTAACCAAGCTTGCTTGGGTCTTTGAAGGTTAGTTACAATACATTTGGGCACCCACACATGAGATTTGGTGTTCCCATGGCGTGGCCCAACATAATTAGCATAAACCTTGCCAAGATTATTTCTCATCAACACATAGGAGGCATCAAAGGTTCTAAAGAGTAATTGTTGTTGTTTGTATACAGGGCTAGTCCGGAAGGCCGGACTTGTCCGGAGGACCGGACTTGTCCGGACACTCACCGGACTAGTCCGGTGTTTGTGTGAGTTCAGGTTTTTACCCTTCGACTTATGAGTTTGAGAGGGTCTTTCCTTCACAAAGGAAATCCTCCCCTTGTTATTCTTATGACTTCCAGCATGCTGTTTTTCATCATAAGAGTAACCAATGCCATACTTGACATTTGGAGGTCTTTGGACCAAGTATGCACTACGTGCATAGCTGATCTTCTCCTTGTCAAATATGCCACATTGGGTGGGATTTTTATCCTTTGTGGAGGTTGACTTCTCCTTCAAACTGGTGTCTATTTTACTGCACGTGCACATATGAGCAAAATCAGTTTTAGTGGGTTGAGAAGGTGAACTTGAAGAGGAGGAAGGTTCACTCAGCTTGAGTGACTCAACTTGCACTTCAAGGATCTTGTTAACCTTGATCAGGTCAGCAAGTTGGTCCTTGATTGCAACATTTGAGTCAGTTAACTCCAAGCAAGCTTTCTTGCTTGAAGCTAAATCAAGCTCCAGTGAATTGTTTTTCTCCTTTTCAAGTTCTAGAAGTTTGTCAAGTTCGACATACTTCTCCTTTTGGGAGATAATCATGTCCTCTTGACGATGAATCAACCTCTCCTTCTCAACAAGTTGATCAAGTAAAAATTTCATTTTTGTTGCAGCTTTCCTATCTAGTCCACTAAGCATATCCTCATCATCACTATTCATTTCATCATCACTAGAGTAGGAATGCACGGAAGGGGTTTTGATGATTACCTTGCATTTACCTTCCTTTGCCATAAGGCAAGTGCCATGTCCCTTCCTTGCGCCGAGTGTGGGGAAGAGTGTAGATTTCTTGGACGTGCTCTCGATGGCTACACTAGCCACCTCTTCTTCTTCGGATGATAAGGACTCATCGTTTGAGTCCCACTCCTTCCCAATGTGCGCTTGTTCGGCTTGCTTTTTCTTCTTGAAGAATTTCTTAGGTTGAGGCTTGGATTCTTTGGTCTTCTTCTTGTTCTCCTCATATGGGCAATCAACTATAAAGTGGTTATACTCACCACAATTGTAGCATGCCTGCCTCAACTTCAGTTTCGTTCTTTCCTTGTACTTTCCCTCACTTGATTTGTTCTTTGTCTTTTCTTCATTATTCTCTTGAACTTTTTCATGAACAATATCATGTCCTCTTCATCTAGCTCACTGCTTTCGTCGTCACTGTCTTCCTCTAGTTGTGCTTCCCTTGCTTCTTTGGATAGAGGCTTGAGGGTGGACTTTAGAGCAACCCCTTTCTTCTTAGCCGAGGTGAGATCGGCAATTTCCTTGATGTGCTTTGCTTGTCTTTCCATCATCTCAAAGTTGATGATTTTTCCAAGCAATTCATCCGGAGTCATCCTTTTGTATTCGGGGCTTTCTCTAATCATGGAGCATAGCGTGACATTGCGAGGCATAAAAGCTCTAAGGATGAGCTTTACCACCTCATGGTCATTCCACTTCTTGCTCCCGTATGATCGAACTTTTTTGACAAGTGTATTCAATCGATTGTACATATCTTGGGGTGACTCGTCTTCCTCAATTGCGAATCTTCCTAGTTCGCCTTTGATCATCTCAATCTTTGCTTCACGCACATGTCGGTCACCTTCATGTGCAGTTTGTAGTGTATCTCATATCTCCTTAGCAATTTCGAGTCCATCAACCTTGGTGAACTCGTCTCGACTGAGTGAGGAGGTGATTACAGCTGCGGCTTGTGCATTTCTATGAATGGCCTGCTCTTGGCTTGCGGTGATCTCTTCGTCGTCGTCCGGAATATCTATCCCTGTGCATACAACATGCCATAGACTTGGGTTGAGGGAAATCAAATGCATTTTCATATTCTGCCTCCACATTGAGTAATCACTTCCATTGAAGTGTGGTGCTTTTCCAAGTTGGATAGATAAGTAATGATTGTTATTTGAATTTAGACGATCGTAGTTAAAAGGATATCGGGAGTAGTCGGTGTGACTACTCCCCTTCTTCTTCTCTTCAACTTTCACTTTCCCTTTGGAAAGTGCCTTCTTTCTGAGGAGCGCCTTTAGCTCCAGCATCTCCTCATCGTCATCCTCGAAGTCTTGAATGGCTTCGAGGTACTTCTCCAATTTTTGGGTTTTGTCCTTGTTAACCTCCTCTTGGTTGTTGGATTTGTGGGCGTCCTTCAAGTCCGACATGATCTCTTCGAGTGGTTAGACACTTTCTTGAAGAACCTTGCTCTGATACCAATTGAATGTGGGCCTAGAGGGGGGGTGAATAGGCCTTCTTGAAAATTGTCGAATCCTGCAACACTCAACAACAAGCTCAATACCAGAGATATCGGACTAGTCCGGTAAAGTGCGGACTAGTTCGGTGTTCACGGACTAAGTTGATTAAGCTAGTTCGATTAGGTTGATTCTTTTATGTGTGCAGCGGAAAAATAGAACCAAATAAAGGTTTCACAGTTATATATTAGATTATATCACAGTTAATTCTTATGTTTGACAATTCAACGTAAGATGAGCAATGATTGTTGAAACCCTAGATTATATTGATGAATGAGAATGATGAGCACCAAACAAAACACAAGGATTTATCCCGTGGTTCGGCTACCACAAAAGGCAACCTACATCCACGTTGAGGAGTCCACAAAAGGACCGGGTCTTCTCCAACCCTACCCTCATCAGATCGCCACGAAGGCCAATCCTCTTCCACTAATCACAAAGGGGTGAATAACCTAATTCAAGGGGCCTTCTCACACGTTGAGAGCTCCATGGATTACAACACAGATTTCCACCGAAAACACACTCAAAAGATTACAATTAAAACGTAGGAGTGTGTTAGAGGATCAAACCAAGAGCTCAATGTGATGTTCCAAGCGTCTCTCCAATGATCTAGAGTGAATCCTCAAAGGATTGATTGTTGTTGCACTTATTTCGTGGAGAGATGTAGTTTTTGAGGCTCTTGGGAGGTGTGACGGCACTAGGGTTCGAGAAAGTTTAAAAGAACGTCGTGCACCTCTATTTATATGGGGTTTCTAAAAGTGACTGTTAGGGTTCAGAAAGTTCGGACTAGTCCGTGGTGGTCACCGGACTAGTCCGGTGTGCTGTGTGTAGCAAACCCTAAGTACCCCGAAATATCGGACTAGTCCGGCTGAAAACGGACTTGTCCGATTTCGCTACTGAAATCTTCGGACTAGTCCGATATCCATCGGACCTGTCCGGACATGTGAAACCCTAAGTGAGTTAGATGACAAGTCCGCACTTGGAGGACTTGTCTGATGTAGATAAGAGGGTTTTTCGGACTAGTCCGTGTAGACATCGGACTTGTCCGATTTGGATCAGAAAGAATATCGGACTAGTCCGGATATGATTGGACTTGTCCGATTTTGTGTGACTTGTGAAGTGTTTTGAGGACTAGTCCGTACTGGGGAGGACTAATCCGATTCTAGTTAGAGGAATATCAGACTAGTCTGACAGATATCAGACTTGTCCGATCTGGTGCAGAAAGGGTTATCGGACTAGTCCGGTTGTGATCGGACTAGTCCGGTCCTGTGAAACTTTGTGCAATGTGTGTGTTTAACTGTGATTGAGCTCTTGGAGTGAGTTTCCTTAACACACTCCTTACACAATAATCTATTACTCTTCTTCCTTGAGCTCATCTCCACTTTGCTCCTCATCCTTCCTTCTTTTTGGTATTTTGCTCATTTTCCTATCATAGGCCTGCACTCATCTCAACAAATAGGTTAGGATCCCAATTGCTTGTCATAAATCATCCAAAACCCACAAGAGAGTCCTAGATGCACTTTAAAACTTTCTTTCTGTTTCACAATTGCTAGATGAAAATCAGGAAATTATTTTCAATAAAAACTGCTGCAAAGTTGTAGGTTCAAGTAGTGAGCTTATTTTTAACATGTCTCAGTTTGGAAGAGTTTTTAAAGCTGATTTTGATATGTCTTCCACTAAGCATAAGTGTCTAGTTGCTAATGATTCAAAGGACTTATATTTGGCATCGTAGACTTGGTCACGTAGGCTTTGATCACCTAACGCGTGTTAGTGCTCTTGATCGCATACGTAGGCTGCCTAAGCTTAAAGGGGACAAAGAGATTGTGTGCTCTTCTTGTAGACATGCTAAGATGGTTGTAAGTTAACATACTCCTCTCACAATGATCATGACAACTGAACCGTGTCAACTTTTGCACCTTGACACCGTAGGACCTTCACGTGTTCAATCCTTCGGAGGTAAATGGTATGTTCTTGTTATTGTTGATGATTATTCTAGATACTCTTGGGTTTACTTTATGGCATCTAAGAATGAAGCTTTTAGTCACTTAAATTTATTTCTTAGATTATCAATTGATCACCCAGGATCTTTAAAAGCAATTAGAAGAGATAACGGAACTGAATTTAAAAATCAATCTTTTGATCACTTTTGTACTGAAAATGGAATAGATCATCAATTTTCTTCACCATATGTACCTCAACAAAACGGTGTCGTAGAAAGAAAGAACTGAACCTTAGTAGAGATGGCTAGGACTATGCTTGATGAATATCAAACTCCTAGGAAATTTTGGGCTGATGCAATTGCAACCACTTATGTCTCAAATCGTGTTTTCTTGCGCGCTAAGCTAGGTAAAACACCATATGAGCTCCGGTTTGGACATAGGCCTAGTGTTACGCACTTTCGGGTCTTTGGATGCAAATTCTTTGTTAAGAAACATGGTAATCTTGATAAATTTGAACCTAGATCCGTTGATGGCATGTTTCTTGGTTATCCATCTCATACGAGAGGCTATCGTGTGCTTATACTTGACACTAACAAAATTGTGGAGACTTGTGAAGTGTCTCTTGATGAATCTAGCCCAGGTACTAGCTCAAACATTGCAGGTACAGATCCATATCCGCAGGGGGAGAGCATTTTCGTTGAAGATGAGGAAGAATTGAAGCTGCTGCCCAAAAATTCAGCAGCTAAAGACTTTGGTTCAGCTCCAGATGTTAATTCTCAACCAGCACTGACAACAATCAATGCTGATTTAGATCATCCTCAAGTCACAAGCTCATTGATTTGTGATGAACATGAAGAAGAAGAAGCTTGTGAGACATCTGTTCCCCTACGGTTTTACAAAGATCATCCCCCGCAACAGATAATTGGAAGCTTGCACGAACGAGTTACACAGTCCAGGTTTTGCAATCCAAACTCTCATGCTCATTCTGCTTTTGTTGCTTCTTTTGAACCCAAAGATATATCACACGCACTCACTAATGAATCTTGGATTATTGCCATGCAAGAAGAGTTAGAAAATTTTGAAAGGAATAATGTTTGGAAACTTGTACCTCCACCTCAAGGTCACACATTAATTGGAACTAAATGGGTGTTTAAAAATAAAGAAAAGTGAGGATGGGGTTGTGGTTAGGAATAAGGCTAGGTTGGTTGCTCAATGTTTCACTCAAGTTGAAGGTCTAGATTTTGATGAAACTTTTGCTCCTATTGCTAGATTAGAAGCTATAAGAATTTTGTTAGCCTTTGCTGCATCTAAAGGTTTTAAGCTATATCAAATGGATGTTAAAAGTGCTTTTCTTAATGGCTACATAGATGAGGAGGTTTATGTCAAACAACCACCGGGTTTTGAAAATTCTGATTTCCCTAATCATGTATACAAACTGTCCAAAGCCTTGTACGGTCTCAAACAAGCCCCTAGAGTATGGTATGATAGGTTAAAAACATTCTTACTTGAAAAGGGGTTTACCATGGGCAAGGTTGATAAAACTCTTTTTGTGCTTAAGCATGGCAATGACTCATTGTTCCTTCAAGTGTATGTGGATGATATTATCTTTGGTTGTGCTTCTCATGATCTTGTGTCCAAGTTTTCAGCTATGATGAGTTCAGAATTTGAGATGAGTATGATGGGAGAACTCACGTACTTTTTGGGCTGCAAATCAAGCAAACCAAGGAGGGTACCTTTGTGCATCAAACGAAGTATACAAAAGACCTCCTAAGGCACTTCAACATGGACAAAAGCAAGCCTCTTCGGACACCAATGGGAACAACAACAACACTTGAACTTGATGAAGATGGTGAACCCGTGGATCAAAAAGATTATAGAAGCATGATCGGATCACTTTTGTACCTCACGACATCAAGACCGGACATACAATTCAGCGTATGTCTTTGTGCACGGTTTCAAGCCTCCCCACGTGCTTCACATCGTCAAGCCGTCAAAAGGATTCTCAGGTATTTACATGAAACTCAAGAATTTGGCATTTTTCTTCCTTCTTCCTCAACCATTACTTTGAAAGCTTTTTCCTATGCTGATTTTGGAGGTTGTAGGATTGATAGGAAAAGTACTTCTGATGCTTGTCATTTTCTTGGTAATTCACTTGTTGCATGGTCATCTAGAAAACAAAGTTCAGTTGCACAATCCACTGTCGAATCTGAATATGTAGCTGCTGCTAGCACTTGTTTACAAATTCTTTGGATTGTTCAAACACTTAAGGACTATGGGGTTGATCTAGATAGTGTTCCACTGTTTTGAGACAACACTAGTGCTATTTGCATTGCTAAAAACCCTGTGCAACATTCTAGAACTAAGCACATTGCCATTAGGTATCACTTTCTCCGTGATAATGTTGAAAAAGGAAACATTGTGCTTCACCATGTAGATACCGAACAACAATTGGCTGACATTTTTACAAAACCTTTGTATTTCACTCGTTTTTGTTACATTCGTACTGAAATAGGGATTATGCATCCTCATGGTTCAAATTTAGGGGGAGCTTTGAAATTTGGGAAGTCTATGTGAGAATCTGAACTTAAAATAATATGAGCATAGTATTTCATACATATATGACTTTGTGATTCCTTTTACATGCTAAAAGTTCTTACTACATTACTCGTGTTATACATTTTGTAGTTTTTGCCATGTCTAGTAATTGGAATAATTACTTACACTAAATCTGGTCATGGTCGAAATTTCTTGTTGTTTTGAACTTGATGCATGCTCACAAGTACTTTTAATCATAAAGAATTAATCAAGTAATCAACTCACTTGTTGAGTTTTTTTATGAATAAACATAAGTTGAGAAAAGATCAAGAGAATATGCATACATCCCACTTCTTCTTTTGAGATGGCTTATCATTGCACTTATATATGAACTTGGAAGTTGTGTATGACTAAAACCATGTCCTTAAGCTTCTGATTGTCAAATGACATAGACTTGGCTTGGTTGGTTAGAATAAGGAAGATGCGCATATAACCTCTTGCAAATATCATATGATCTGAATTTATGCTTTGAAAAATAATAAAATGCAGAAACTAGTGTCATGCTTTTAGGTTTTCAAATAGTTAAGTTTGTGAGATCATGACTTGCTTAAATTGAAAATTACATTTGATCTCTAGCATGGCTTACTTTACTTTATGTATCTCATTGTTGTGATAGTGTAAGTTACTTGATAGTATGGCTTGGATGAGCTTTGTTTTATATGTATATGTTATAATATGCTCATAACAATTAAAATTTCTCTTTTGAGCCTTGCTGAATACATTGTCAAAGGGGGAGAGATAATATGGTGAATTATGCAAGGGGAGAAATATGTATAGGGGGAGAAATTTATTTCTATGTATAGGGGGGGAAATTTATTTCTATCTCATTTGATTTTCAAAAAGGGGGAAAATGTTTCTCAAAACTTTTCATGCCAATGTTCAGATCTTAAGTGGTGTTGCCAATGCATTTATCAAGGGGGAGATTGTGAGACTTATGTGTGCTGAATACATTGGCTTGTACTGAATACATTGGCTTTGTCAATAAAAGTTTTGAATGCTGCGGTAACATCTTTTTAGCAAGGTCCGACTCTAGCTCCGAGCTTCTGCAAGGTCCGATAATAGGTCCGACTTTCTTTGTCTAGATCCGACATGTTTTTGGGTAGCTCCGGTGAGCTTTGTCTTTAGCTCTGGCATGTCTTTGTTAAGCTCCGATATGTTTTGCTAGGTCCGACTTATGTTGGTTAGCTCTGACATGTTTTTCTAGCTCCGACTTTTGGGATGACTAGTTCCAACTAGTTTTGGTTAGCTCCATCGCTAGGTCCGACTAGCTTTGGTAAGCTCCAGCGCTAGGTTGTACTAGCTTTGGTAAGCTCCGGCGCTAGGTTGTACTAGTTTTGGTAAGCTCCAGCTCAAGCTCCGGTTAGCTTTGGCAAGGTTTAGAGCTTGATCATAATGTTCCAAATTTTCATGTGAAATGTTTCGAACTTGCTTTACACTTATGGAAAGGTTGCTTAGTATTCATTTGCTAAGTTTTTGGGTGTATTTTGGTTGATATGGCTGATATCGTTTTGATATGCTTTGCAACATGCTTATGTGAGGTGCTCACGTAAGGTGTTGTGTTCGGAACTGACTTGAGTCAAGTCGCGGACTTGGGCTCGTACGGATTGGTTGTTTGTTCATGTGCAGGTGTTGCTTGAGTTCAAGTCATTGCTGGTGACAGGATCCTTTGGACTAGTCTCAGGGAGGAGATGAGGTTCCAACAACCAAATTCAGGAGGAATTGTGGTTGAGCGGGTCAGGAGGTCGCATAGGATGATTGAATCAAGGGTAGTGCATATGAAGGTTACTGGATGTCAAAGGAAGGTGTTTGCACGTATGCATGCGGTGCATGACGTGGCAACATGGTTCTGAAGATGGTTTATGGATGGGAAGATCTGGTTGGAAGGATCGGATCGTACCGGTTCATGACTTTGGCTGCGGCGGAGTCGGTTATGGCTCGTTATGGAAAGTATCGAGTTGGTTATGTTAGGATTTTGTGTGGGTCACGAATTTGAGTTGTTTTAGGAATGTGGGATATGTTCCTAATGTGTTTAGAAGTCTTAAGATTGCTTCTATCTGGGTATAGAAGAGCCCTAAGCAGTTATGGAAAGTTTTGATTCGTTAATGGAGTAGGATTAGAGTCCTGATTTGAGTTGAGTTGGCTTTCGAGCTGGTTATATAAGCAAGGGAGGCCAAATCTCGTGGTGCACGACTTTGGGGCTGTTCCTCTGGTGTTCTATTTAATAAAATTTGTAGTTTGAAGGAACTTTTGTGCCTTGTTCGTCCGACTTGTTCCAGACAAGTTTTACTCGTCGAGTTTCTGGATAGCACTACCTTTCGTCGGTGGTTTTACTATAAGTCAAGTTTTAAAGATCCAATTGACTGATTCTTTTTGGGTTGTCTTCACAACTCGATCATCTATCAAGACACGATTTTCTTTGCAGCGTTCCAGAACTATTTTTCCCGGGTAGGACAGATTGACCTTTGTTCGATCTTTTGATCATTACTTGAGTTTCTCTCGACGGATTTGAGTGATTCTTCTTGTGTTTCCTTCGTGACTTGATTCTATCTGATATATATCACTTTTGTCACGGTGAAACATGTTTAGATTAGTTTTACACATGACTTATTTAACAGATCGTTTTTCTGCCGAAGGGGTTGGGATTTCATTGTTTCCGCTGCGTAAGATTTTTTTAAATCTACCATTCACCCCCCTCTGGTATATTTTCACGTGCTCTTCAATCCTACAATAACTGCCTGAGAGAAGTCCTCTGCGCAGGCGGTTTTTCATTAGGGCCCGCTGTTGACGGCTACTAACATCATAGATCATCTCTAGTAAGATATGAGGTCCGCAAGCGCACGGAAACTATTGTGTAGCATTTCACCCAAGAGTATTCCCAAGGGTATCGTATTTATCCCAAAGGAAGGCAATGTAGAAAAGTAAACACTACTCTTATGATCAAACTATGGGATACTAATCAATTATCAAGACAGGGGTATGTTAATAATATGGATAGTGTGACACACACCTAAGCAATCTATTCTAAAGGGTAAATGGGTCCTAATGGAGTTAGACTAAGAGTTGGGTAGTTACTCCTAAAATGCTTCTAATATACATATACATAGCCTAGGTTAGATACCAATGAGCTTGTTAATGGTGAATACTTATGCTAAGTTGCTCAACACATCAGACACGAGTTTACCCATAGCAATACTAGGACGACTCCCGCCAAGAGCTTGTGCCATAACCGAACGTGGAGGATTACAAAGGACATACGGTTGTCACCACCTACTGTCTACCTCTTCAATCCGTGGGTCTACGAGACATCCAATGCTACTTAAGTACCCTAGCACCATGCTAGCATATTAAGTAAATACCATAGGAGCCATGGCACAAACCATCCTAAGGCAATGAACTAAATCATCGTTGAACCAATGTGGATACATAACATAAGTTATTAATATTAACATGATTATATCATAACTAATTAGACTATAGTGGGGTTTGTAGTGTTTATGATGATAAACCGTGATATGGCATAATCATAAAGACTACTCCTGCCACATACATGGAATCCACAATCAAAAAAGGAATGCTTCATCCAAGTATATGAATAAAAGAAGACTAAATATAATATATTTATTATGCATAAAGTCACAAATATAAGAAAAGATACATGAGCCATACCTTTCCCAACTTGGACTTGGGACTAGAGGCTCTACTATCTATAGCCTAACTCCACTAAGGACTAAGAGAACTAGTGTATACAACAGAATGGTGCTCAAGTGGTGTGTGTTTAAGTGAGGGGTGAGGGGTCCTATTTATAGCTTGGAGAAGGGTCGGTTCTCGCCACCAAAAGCACGCGAGTCAGTTACCAGTGACTTCTTCAAGCCGGGAGGAGCCAACACATGGAAGCTGATCAAGTTTGGAGGAAAGACCAGGTCGTCCGACTAGGGGGTCGGTCGATCTGGTAAGTCCTCCAAACGGTATGTGCTTTCTTGAAGTGACTTCTAGGTGGGTCCCATCCCTTGATATGGGTGCTACACCGTTGGATGGCCTCAGATACTTCTTTGTGGGCCATTTGATCCATGTGATGCCACATATCGGCGCTTGATCAGCTGGGATGATATTTTATAGGATCGATCCCCTTGTTTCACTTCAATTCTTTATAAAATACCTGCATGCACCAATTTCTCCAAGTACAAGTGGAAATAGGTTAAATAGAAAGTTGATGTGTGCAAGAAATGATATTTCCTTCACAGAATTGAGTTATATTGACGGGTGAAATTGGTATATAACAGCTGTCAACACCTGTCTGAGAAAATAGGCGTCTATATAACAACGCTCAGCCTCGTTGGAAAAACCTAACGTGGGCGAAATCACTTAGACGCCGTTAGGCTACCAAAATTTCATTTGCCGCCAAGTCCTTGCTGCCTTCGCTGCCGAGCTTCACCGTCGTTGCCGAGCTTCGCCAATGTCGCCGAGATTCAATCTCGCCTCCGAGCTTCACCCTTGTCGCTTCCTTTCCTTTTTTCCAGGTACGCCGAGTTTTCCCCTCGCCATCGCTACTGAGCTTCAACCTTGCCGCCAAGTACGCTGTCGCTTCCTTCCCTCCTTCGTCCATGTGGCCTCCCTTCTCGCCCTCGCCATCGACCGAGTCATGTTCTCACCGCTGCCGTACCCTAGATTTTTCTTATCAGCCTTTGATACAAGCAATACGCATGCCTAATGCCTTGGTCAGTCGCCTCAAACCGTAGAATGGAACTTAGTCAGTCGCTTCAAACCCTAGAATGCCTTGGTCAGTTGCCTTGGTCAGTCACTGCAAAGAACCATGCAATGCAACTTGAAATAAAACATGAAGATCGAAGCATTATCAGCCCAACATTGTTTCCTTGTTGGTTTAAGACTTGTCATATCAATATGCTCATGCACAGTTCCTTACTGACAAATATATGGTTAATTGATTGTGGTACCTCACTTAATATCTACTATCACAATATTTCCCCTATGTATTAGTATTTTGCCTCTTCTTCTCATGGTTTATGCTATATAAGTGGGACATATTTCTCCTATGTGTTAGAGCATTATTTTTGTAGCTTTCATTGAAGTGGGACATTTTTTGTCTTATTAGTTCTAGAATGGAAAGCCCTAAGAAGACTGTTGCTAGTAGTAACAATGATGAAGGCAATATGGAGTTTAGTGACTCGAGCAGCTCAGGCTCCTTTCACAGTCTATCAGATCCTTTTCCAAAAATATAAATAAAAAGACTTTAGAGGATCTCGACCCGGAATATGATCCTGCCGACAAGGTATGGATCACGAATCTTAACTCCTGCAGTTTAAGTTAATGTTGGTTGTCAACTATATGAAGTATTATAATTCTTTTCTCCCTAGCTTAATCGCGAAGACAACGAGGTGACTTCGGCTCCTCAAACCGTAGAAGGTTCTCCAATGGTTGAATTCTCAGGTTCACTCAAGCAAAAATGAGGGCAACAAGATCCCAATAAGGGTCCATTGGACCGCATCATATACATAACAAGTGTCGGTCTAGGTGGGCTTCCCCAAGAACTACTGGATTTAGTTACAAAGTACCGAAATGCATGTGGTTGTCTTGTTAGAGACCTCTATCGGTGGTTGAATCCGGCAGATCTCCTGGCACTACTGTTGGTAGTCCATGGAGTTTGTAGTTCGGTAATGGGTGCGCAGAGATTCAAGAGGGTGTGGCAAATTGACATAGAGGTTTACGTGGTTCGGGCCGCCTGAGCGTAATACCCTACTCCACGGGGTGTGTTGATGTTTTATTTAGCGAGTGAGTATGTGTGAGAGCGTAAGTGTCTCGAGAGCTCAGAGAGAGTCCAGAGAGGTCTCTCTCTGTATCGTTGACTAGTCCTTTATAGTACAAGGACCGGTCGTTACACAGTTAGCCTGGCCCGATAAGTGGCCCTGGCGGTTACTAATGTTTGATACATAATTAATAAGATTAATTACCCTTAATAGCGTGGTAACGGGCCTTAACAGTGCCGTTATCGGTATTAAGGGCCTTCCAATCGTGTGTCATTAATATGGTATTAATGACATTTAATCGGGTCTTGAAGTCCTTGATTTCCCCTTGAAGGTCCGAGCCATTGGGGGTCCACCAGCCTGATTGTTGAGGTTGAAGGCCCGGCAGTTCGGACACGTGGCAGCTCCGGAGCTTACCATCGTGGATGGGTAGGTCCGGTGCTGTTGGACACGTGTCGGTACCGGAGCTTCCCTCTGTCTGGGGTTAGGTCCGAGGGTGCCATACTGGTATCTAGTCCGGAGCTTTCCCATGTGTGGGCGATAGCTCCGGTCTTATGATACACGTGGCGGCCCTGGGACTAACCATGTCGGGGAAGCAGGTCCGGTTACGGCTGACATGTGGGGCCTTTAGAGGTCTTCAAATCTGGTAGATGGAGTTTCCTTATGATCTTTGCGATCCCAAGGGGTATCCGGTACGCAGGGTACCGACAGTGGCCGCCTGGGCCCACCTCTGGGAGAGACCTTTTGGATGAAGTCATTCTGCCGGAGATGGGTCCATTCTTCAGTTTTGGAGTCGTGTCTTCAAGAGTCTTCGGATGTGCTGTTGGTGGTAGTTCGTAGTTAAACTAGCGCCGCGTGGCAAATCCTGGATGTGGCAGGTGAGATCTTAGCGTGCGAATCTCACGCAATTGAAGGTCGCTGGTTCCCGATACGAAAATTGTATCAGTTCCACGCGCCCTGTCAGGCCGCTGCCTGCGGGTTTCTTGCCTTTCATGATGACAACCGTTCGCCTGGGGTAAGGACCCCGACTTGATCGTTGGGGTGGCCTCGGGCCCCTTTGTCATTGGCAGGGTGAAGTTTTTGAATGGTATCATCGGCTCCTCTGCGGTTTCCATCCAAGCATTGCAGGGGCTTACTTAAGAAGGAAAGCACACACTGTTTGAGGTTCTTTACGCCTTTCATTCGAACTTGCGTTCAAATCCTCCAAAATTTTGCTTGCTTTTCCTCTCTCGCCTCACTGTGCCACGATGGAGTTGGGTCTTTGCCAGAGCTAATTGAAGACTGACGGTGATTTGAAGAAGGTCCGGGCCCTCATGGGGTGGTCTCCTGACTTCTTCAACCACCTGGTCCGTGCTGGCAAGCTTCCTTTGATGAAGGAGCACACCGACAACATGGTGTACTTCTCCGCATACGCCATGGTGGGACTGATCCCACCTTTCTCCTCTTTCTTCTTGATGCTGCTAGACTTCTATGGTCTACAGCTGTACCACCTTGGCCCCCACTCCATTCTTCTAGTGTCGATCTTTGTCCACTTCTGCGAGATGTGGGTGGGCATTCCCCCCTGCGTTGAGCTCTTCCGCACCTTCTTCACTGTCCAGACCACCGGCAAGAGTGATGAGTACCTTGGCTTCTATTATTTCGTGAAGCGCAAGAAGTGCCCGTACAAGTACTTGCGGTTGTTCCCTTCTGGGAAGTGGGACGACTGGAAGAAGGATTGGATCGTCATCAGGGTGGAGGAGCATGAGAAGCTGGAGTTGCTTGAAGGCCTCCCCAACATCGACACTGCAGTTTGGAGTGAAGCTCCGGTGTTATCGGACGCCTTCAACCCTGCTCTGACCAGGATCCGCCAGTGCGTGGAAGGAGGGGTGACTCCTCAGGCGGTACTTTGCAACTTCCTAACCAACAGGTGAGCTCCGCTGAAGAAGAGGGAGAAGCTTGCTTGGGCTCTCAACAGTGTGCTGGACGACGACCGGATTGAGACCGGCCTGAAGTCCAACATGGAGGGTGCAACTTTAGAGTTTCACCTCGAGAAGTTTCAACACGGCATCGACGTCGAAGGTGACGACTTGACTCCGCCATCGGCTTTTATTCCTCTGAACACGGAGGCGGAGTTCAGCAGGGAGCTCCAGCGGACGATGCCGGTGCTTGACGACCTTGGTGTCGTTGAGAGGCGTTCGATCACTGGGTTGGCGATCTACGGAGCTTCCGAGGGTGGTCCCCCTTCCGTCCCGGAACAGAGAGTTGAATTCATGGGCAAGGGCAAAGAGTTGGCTGAGCCCTCGAGCCGCAAGAGGAAGCTGAAGCATGCCGACGGGAGGTCCATCAGGTCTGCTCCTTCCGCGGCTACTCCTTCTCCCCGGAGGGGAAGGTCTTCATTGGCGGCAACTACTCCAGCATCAGCATCTCCCCGGGGCGCTAGCTCCGGCCATGTGGCTCCAGTACCAGGGCCAGCTGAAGGCTCTGGGTCCAGAGGTCCTTCCCGGTCGAGGGGGGCCTCAACCCGAGTCACGCCGACAGCAGCAGCGAGCTTCGGGGAACCTTCCAGAGCCACCACGCCAGTGGCGGCAGGGTCTGGCTCCGAGCGTCCGGAAAAGAGGTTCCGTGCTAACTGGTGCAGAAGACTTCCGAGGTAATTTTGATTTTTTTACCTCAGTTGATTGTTTTTTGTTGTAACTGCGTTTTGAGTGTCTTCGTCCTTCATTCACAGAGTGCCCAAGAAAGGGGCTGAAGCTCCGGTTCCTACAGCAGCAGCTGAAGTTGTGCAGGCGAAAGCTCCGGCTCCAATTCCAGCACCGCCCCAAGAGGTAGCTGATGCTGCGACAGCTCTGGCGCCGGCTATCGTGGTCTTGGACCTCGACTCATCCCCAGAAGCTCCCGTGGTAGCGCCGGACCACGGGAATGAAGATGTACCAGCAGCACCGGCCCTGGTGGTTGAAGCTCCGGGCTTGGATGCTGAAATGATGGACGCTTCAGCCTCAGAGCCGGAGGTAGCTGCAATTCCGACCCTAGAGTCGAATGTTGTTGAAGCCACGGCAGTCGAGCCGGTGGTTGATGAAGTCACGGCGATAGAGCTGAGTGTTGATGAAGTTCTGGCGCTTGAGCCGGCTGTCGAGGAAGTTCCGGTGGTAGAGCCGGCCCTAGAAGAAGTACTGGCGCATGAGCCAGTTGCTGTAGAGGCGTCGGCGCTCGAGCCCGTGATGGTCGAGGCGTCAGCACTGGAACCGGCGATGGAGGAGGCGCCAACATCGGAGCCGAACGTAGCTTCAGCTCCGATGGAATCTTCTACGACCGCCCCGGATGCAGTGGTCCTGGAGGTGCCCGCACCTGAGCCAGGGTGCCAAGATGAAGCTGCTTCCCCCCCCCCCCCCCCCCCCCCCGCCTGAGGGGTCAGTTGTTGATGATCTGGCAGCGGGACCTTCGGAGCCAATTCCGGAGGTCGAAACTTCTACTGTAGGACCTTCCTTGGCGGCAGCCAAGGCTATCCCGGAGGACGGCCCTAGTGCCGTGGAAGCTCAGGGGACCGCTCTTGTAGAGTGGGACCCAATTTTTGTCACAGAGAACCCGCTGGAACCGGCGGAGATGACCCCGGCAGGTCCTGACTCGATCCCCCTGTCATTGTCTATTGACAACGCCTGTTCCAGTCTTCGTTAGGTCTAGCTGGCTTTCTACCATGACAGCAAGGCCCTCGAGGAGGAGCGCCAAACTCTTAGGAGGTGGCGCAACCGGCTCCACTTCGAGACCAAGCTGGCCCAGTCGAGGCTAGCTGACGACAAGGAGTGGGTGCAGAGGAAGAAGGTCCGCCTGGAATACTAGGGTAAGCTGCTGGATGAGAGGGAAAGCATGACGCGATCCCTCAACAACCAGTCCCGGGCCATCTATGAGCAGGCCAAAGCTGCTAATAGCACAACAGACGATCGCCAGGAGAGGCTCGACGCCATCCACTCTAGTCTCGTCAAGCGTCGGGAGGCTCTTGAGGTGCGGGAGAGAAAGCTCGGGGATGAAGAGAAAAACTCCTGGAGCTGCGGGACGACATCATGAAGAGGGAGGAAGAGCTCACTCAAAGGCTAACTCTGGGTGACAAGAGTCTCGAGGAGCGCACCAAGAAATTGGAGGAGCGCTGCGAGAGAGAGGAGAAAAAGGCCTGGGAGCGAGGGCAGGAACTCCACAGGAGGGAGGACGCCGTTGCTGCCAGGGATAAGAAAGTGCGACGCAGGGAGAAGGAGCTAGTCGACTGCAAGAACAAGATCCACCTCCGGGAGGAAGAGCTCGGAAAACTCAAAAGGCAAGTTGCTAAAAAGATTCAGCAGAATGCCAAAGAGGTTGAGCGCCTTGCCCGTGAGAATTCGGAGCTTGAGGCGACCAGAAGATCCTTGGAGGAGATGCGAGGCTCGAGTACTGTGGAGTCCCAACAAGTTTGGGACTTCCTGGGCAAAGCCAACGACGCGCTGATGCCAATGGGTTTCAGTCCCGTGTGTCTGGATGATCCGGAGCCAGAGCTGGACCTGGCATTGCAGGCGTTGAGTTCGGCAGGCAACAAGCTCACCAAGATGGGCGATGTCATCGCGGACCAGCTGGAGACCGAGGGACAATCCCTGGCGAAGGACATCGCAAAATTCGTCCTAATGTGCTACACAAGTCGGGACCCTCAATTTCCCCTGGACCCAGTGCTTGAAGGACCCACCGAAGGAGAGGGAGAAGCTGCCCAAGCCAACGTATCAGAGGCTGTCCGGAAGGTCGCCTCGTTCTTCCATAGGGTCTAGGACCATATCTTTGTAGCTCCCACTTGTATCCTCTCTTCCTTTTCTCCAATTTTGTAATCTCTTGTCTCCTCATGAATGAAATCCAAGTTTTTTATGAATTTCATTTTTTGTCTTCAACACCTTTGTCGCACTTGGCCCCCTGGTAGATGTACACAATTTGATTGTGCACATGTACCAAGAGGATGTAACAGTTGTTAAAGACTTTCGCGCTTCGAACTTGTAGAATGTAGGTCCGAAGTATTCGATAGTGAAGGCCCCCTGAGGTTGTCGGAGCTTAGTGGCTCCGACATTGACCATTGTTGGAGCTTAGTAGCTCCGGCAGTAGTCTCCATCAACGCGTAAAGTGTCGACGGTTAGTCCTCTGGCGTGTCAGAGCTTGGTGGCTCCAGCAGTGACCTCTGTCAACAGGTGGTGTGTCGACAGCAGACTCCACTATAGAGTCTTTCCACCATCTTTTCTTCACGTTGACGGCTTGCCCCCTAGCTTTACCGGAGTTGAGTAGCTCTAGCAACGCTCGATATTAATGTTTGAACATCGACCACAAGCCACCTAGAGGATGTCGGAGCCTTGGCGGCTCCGGCTTCATTCACAATCATCATGAAATATTTATTTTCCTGCACACTGAAGTCAAGAAAAATAGTAAAATCCGTTTCCTATCTATAACTTCATTGAGGCTTACTATTCCCGAGAAAGTTTCAGGTCGAACACAATTCTAAATACAATCAAGAGTGCCGTCTTGTTTCCTTCAGGTCCGATCGTTTATGGACTCGCCTTACTTCGGCCTGCCGGGGTGTAGGTAGAGTGGCGTACTTAGGGTGCATGACCAAGCTAAGTCGATAGCACACTTTGACCCTAGATTGGCTTGGCGGCATTCAGACGAGTAGACCATCAACAATGTTTGGACGCGGAAGAATAGACAATGCAACTCGAATTGTACTTGAACTGGTCAAGCTAAAGTTTCTTAAGAACTGCACAACTTTGTTTATAGACAAGAAAGAGAAAAATAAAAAATGTTGAGCCTGTATAAAATAAATGCACGTGGAGTCTATTTTCACACAATGATGTCTTTCATTATAGGTCCGGGGTACAGGGGAAACAAGTACACTCCTAGGGTACGGAACTAGACTAAGTGTGTTTCGTTTCCCTTTGGACCCAAGGTACCTAGCTTCACTTTTAGTTCTGAGACTATGACAAGTGTTGCACGGACGTTGCAAACCTTACAGGGTAGGTCTTGTTGTCCTCCTGGAGGATCTACCCGACTCTGTACAATGACTCTATAACATATATCACATGTAATTACAGACTCACCTCCGTGACATTAAGTGTAGAACTTACGGAGGTTCTCAATGTTCCAAGGATTTGGGAGAGGTGTCCCATCCTCGGTTTTCAAGCGAACGCATCCGGTACGGGATACTTTGATCACTCGGAAGGGTCCTTCCCAGCTGGGGGAGAGTTTGTTTAACCCTTCTCTGGATTGTATTCTCCGTAGCACCAGATCGCCTTCCTCGAGCTGTCGGTTGTGAACATGCCGTTGGTGATAGCGCCGAAGAGCTTGGCGGTATTGGGCATTCCGAACAGCTGCTTGGCACCTTCCATCTTCAAGGAGGTCAAGGTCTTCATGCCGGAGCTGGTCCTACGTGGCTTCATCGAAGGTCCGGACCCGGAGCGATCCTAAGGTGATTTTCGGAGGAAGGACTGCTTCAGCTTCGTACATCAGAAAGAAGGGTGTCTCTCCAGTTGACCGGTTTGGAGTTGTCCTGTTGGCCCATAGAGTGGGCGGAAGCTCTTCGATCCAGTTGGCTCCATGTTTTTTCAGACGCTCATAAGTGCGTGTCTTGAGTCCTTTTAGGATTTCTGCATTTGCTCTCTCGGCTTGGCCATTGCTTGTCGGGTGATCTACGGAAGCGTAGCTGACTTGAATGTCGAGGTCTTTGAAGTATCCTTGGAAAGCAGAGCTTGTGAATTGGGTCCCATTATCTGTTATGATTTTGTTTGGGACTCCAAATCTGCATATGATGGACTGCAAGAAGTTGATAGCTGATTGCTTGTTTATTGTCACAACTGGAGTTACTTTCGGCCATTTGGTGAATTTGTCAATGGCAACATACAAGAACTTGTAACCTCCGACGACTCTTGGTAAAGGCCCCAAGATGTCCATCCCCCACACAGCGAAAGGCCATGTAGGAGGTATGATTTTTAGAGGCTGAGCCGGTGTGTGAATTTGTTTCGCATGAAACTGGCATGCTTCACATTTCTTCACCAGCTCAGTTGCATCCTGGAGCGCTGTAGGCCAGTAGAAGCCATGTTGGAAGGCTTTACCAACCAGCGTGCGAGAAGACGCGTGGTTCCCACACTCGCCTCCATGGATTTCGGTGAGGATCTCACGGCCTTCTTCCCTTGTGATGCACCGCATTAGGACGCTGTTTGCATCGCGCCGGTAGAGATCCCCTTCTACCAATGTGTATATTTTAGCCAATCTGACTATCCGGTCAGCGGATACATCATCGTCGGGAAGGATATTGTCTTTCAAGTAGCTCCGGATCTCCGAGATCCATGCATTGGAGCTTGATTGAGCATTTGAGTCTTGCGTGCTGGGTTGCTCGGAGCTTCCGACAGCACCTACAACCCTTGATGGCTGCCATGGTAACAGGGCCATCGGGACCGCCAGCTTCGGGATGCTGGTCTCGCCCCCTTCGCTCAGTTTGGCGGGCTGAGCTGTGGGTTTTGACAACCTCCGAACGAAGGTTCCGTCAGGAGCCGGAGCTCCGGTTGACCCTTTCGTCGAGAGTTCGTCAGCTTCAGCGTTATTGAGACGCTAGATATGGTGGAGCTCCAGGACTTCAAAGTCCTTCTGAAGCCTCTGGACTTCAAGGAGGTAAGCAGCTAGTTGGAAATTGTTGCAGGAGCATTCACCCTTCACCTGTTTAATGATGAGCTGCGAATCTCCCTTGACCAACAGCTGCTTGACACCATATGATGGTGCCACCTTTAGTCCGTAAATGAGTGCTTCATACTCCGCCATGTTGTTGGTCGCCTTGAAGTCAAGGTGGACCATGTATTTTACCTTCTCCCTGGTTGGAGCGAGGATAAGGACTCCAGCTCCACCCCCCTATTTTTGCATGGAGCCGTCGAAGTAGAGAGTCCAGTGAGGCTTGGTGAAGACCGGAGCCTTGAGTTCTGGCTTCTGCTCACTAGGGCCCCCAGGGTTTGATGGAGAGGGGGTCCATTCCACCACAAAGTTCGCCAATGCTTGACTCTTGATCGCTTGTCTTGGGATGAATTCTAGGTCCAACTCGGCCAATTCCACTGCCCACTTTGCAATGTTCCCAGTGGAGTTGGGATTATGCAAGATCGCACGCAGTGAATAAGAGGTCACCACTGAGATCTTATGAGCTTGGAAATAATGGTGAAGCTTCCTGGAGTCGATAAGAACTGCATAGTGCAGCTTATGCACCTCTAGGTATCGAGTTTTGGCGTCATGGAGTACTTTTCTGATGAAGTACACTGGGCATTGGACTGTCCAGACCCTCCTGGAGGGGCCCAGAGCTTCCTCCTCATCGACCCGGACCATACCGGAGGGGTCCGGGCCTTCTTCGGGGACTTCCGAATCCTTGCTAAAGGAACCCAGAGCTTCTTTTGGAGTGACCTGGACCCTCCCGGAGGGGTCCGAATCCTCTTGTTCGACAAGAGTAACTCCTTGTAGATCTAAGTCTGGGGGCTGGGACCAAGACTCGCCTTCAGGAACCTCCTGACCCTCCTGGAGGGGTCTATATTCCTGAGCTTGTGAGGGTTCTGGTCTCTCCGCAACCAGGACCATGCTGACAACTTCGTCAGTTGCTGAAATATAAAGCAAAAAAGGCTCACCAGGGTTTGGAGCTACCAAGGTTGTTAGAGTGGTGAGGAGCTGCTTTAGCTCCTGGAACGCCTTTTCTGCTTCTTCAGACCATTGGAATGGTCCGGTCTTCCTCAATAGCTTGAAGAATGGTAGTGCCCGTTCCGCCAGTCTTGAGATGAACCGACTGAGGGCAGCCAGACATCCAGTCAGCTTCTGGACGTCCTTGATGCGGGCTGGTGGCCGCATATCTTCAATAGCTTTAATCTTCGCTGGATTCGCCTCTATGCCTCGGTGGTTCACCAAGAATCCAAGAAGCTTTCCAGAGCTAACCCCGAAGACACACTTGTCTGGGTCCAGCTTTGTGCGGGTGACCCACAGCTTGTCGAAGACAGCTTGCAAGGTGTCAAGAAGTGACTCCTTGTCCTTGATGTTGACGACGATGTCATCAACATACACTTCCACTACGTCTCTGATGATCTCTCCAAAGGTTTTGTACATAGCTCGTACAAATGTTGAGGCTGCATTCTTGAGACCAAATGGCATGGCAGTATAACAATACAATCCATCTACTTTGATAAAAGAAGTATGTTCTTCATCTTCCCTAGACATTCTGATTTGATGGTACCCAGAATATGCGTCTAGGAAACATAGTAATTCACACCCGGAGGTGGAATCCACTATCTGATCTATTCTAGTTAGTGGGAATGGATCTTTTGGACATGCCTTATTCAGCGTTGCGTAGTCGATACACATCTGAAGCTTCCCGCCGGCCTTGGGTACAACGACTGAGTTTGCCAGCCATTTTGGGTGGAAGACTTCTCGAATGAATCCAGCTTCAAGCAACTTCTTCACTTCTTGTCGTATGAAGTTCTGTCGCTCTAGTGATTGCTTCCGAGGCTTCTGATGTACAGGCCGAGCGTCAGGATAGATCTTCAGATTATGCTCGATCACTTCCCTAGTGATCCCAGGCATTTGTGACGGTTGCTAGGCAAACACATCAACGTTAGCCCGGATGAAAGTGATGAGCACGAGTTCCTATTTGTCATTCAGACCTCCTGATATACGGGTGGTCTGATCGGCATCAGAACCGATTTGGACGACTTTGACGGGAGTGTTAGTGTCGCCGCTAGGTTGCACGCGAGGTGCGGAGGTTGAGCCTCGTTGACGAATGCTCGGGGGTTTTGGAGGTTGTTCCTGCCTGGACTCTTCCTCCTGTGCTGTAGCAAGCGCATGAAGTTCTTCCAAAGCAGTCACTCCGGCAGTGTGGTCTCCGCGGATCCGGAGAACACCAGCTAGTGTCGGCATCTTCAACACCAGGTAGCCATAATGAGCAGCAGCCATGAACTTGTATAAGGCTGGTCTGCCCAGAATGGCGTTGAAGGGTAAGTTGATCTGAGCAACATCAAAGAACAACTTCTCAGTGCGATAATTCTCCCGAGTCCCGAAGGTCACGAGGAGAGTAATGGCACCAAGTGGGGTTATGGCCCCCGGACCTACTCCAGAGAAAGGTCGGGAGGGGCGAAGATCCGAAGGCCGGAGCTGAAGCTTGACGAAATCTTTGAAGCTTATGAGGTTCAGCCCCAAACCTCTGTCCACCATTACATGGTGGAGTTGGATGTTTTTGATGGTCGTAGATACTATCAATGGGAGTTGGCCAGCTCTAATCATGTTCTGAGGGCAGTCCGACGCATCGAAAGTGATGGCAGTATCCATCCACTTCTGGTGCAGCTCCGCCCTGGCGGTGGGAGCTACCTAAGCCATGTCCCGCCGTATGGTCTTGAGGACACGGCAGGTGGTGATGTCCCACGAACCACCAAAGATGGTGTTCATGGTTTTCCGACGTTCATTGTCGGAGATGTCGGAATCATCGTCGATGGAGGTGTATACAACTTTCAGGACCTTTTTAGGGTCCTGAAAACCTAACTCCTCTTCAGCCGAAGCTTCGTCAACTTTTTGTTTTCCTTCCCTTTGTTGGAATGGAACTTCGTCCCGGCGCTTGTTGTAGCACTCGGCAAGGTTCTGGACCTCTCGGCAGTCTTCCAAGTTGTGGCCGTTCGACTTATGGATAGGACACCACATTTTGGAGTTGTCGCCGTCTTCAGATGACGGTCGAGGTCGTTTTGGGGCGTGGCCCCGGCCACCCGGAGCTGCAGTAGGTGCAGCAGTAGGTGTGCCAGCCGACAGCTTTTTCTTGCCATTGGACTTTTTCTTCTTTTTGCCACTCCCAGAGGTAGTGGCCTCGCCCTTGGAGGATTTTTTGTTATCCTCTGGAGGTGGTTTGTAGTGCATTTCATGGCCCTCCGCAGCTTCGGCGCACTTGTCAGCCAAGCTGAAGAGCTCCGTGACGCTGGTGATCTCCTTGATCGCCAGCTTCTCCAACATCTTGTCTCGTACGCCCTGTTTAAATGCCACAATAACATAGGCGATGGAGATAGAAGGAATAGTGTTTTGTACCTGGGAGAACCTATGTATGACAGAATGCAGGGATTCTCCCCCCTTTTGCGTTATAGGAAAAAGGTCCAGTTCGGTGCCTGGTCAGGTGTATGAACTCCCGAAATTGGCGGTGAACTGTTGGCACAATTCCGTATAACTATTGATGGAGTTGGGCAGGAGGCTCAGGAACCAGGACCTGGCGGTCCCAGTTAAAGCCACGGGGAAGTAGTTAGCCATTATGGCCTTGTTACCTCCGGCTGCAAGGATTGCAGTGGAGTAAATCTGGAGAAACTCAGCGGGATTGACAGTCCTGTCAAATTTCTCCGGAAGGTGAGGCTGGAACTTTTGTGGCCACCTGACCATGCGTAGGTGCATGGCCAGAGCAGAACAACCTCCTCCTACTCCCTCGGGTGCAGGACTGTCTCGAGCCTCTCGTCTTTCGCGAGCACGCTCGATGTGGACACGGGCGTCTTGTTGACGATAATGGCGATCAAGCTCCGCCCGGAGGTCGTGAGTTGAAAGCCTCCTTACTGTATGAGTGTGTCGTGCCCCGGAAGGCAGCGACGTCACTTGTTGGGACACAACACGCCTCCTATTTTGGGAAGCATGCAGACCAAGTCTGCCCGACAATGTCCGATGCTGCGATGGGGCCTACCCCGAGGGGGGAGGACCTTGGTTGCTGATGCGATCGGCTGCTGCTGCAACCAAGTGTTCCACGTCAGCCCTCCACTGTTCCATTGCACCCTGGGATGCACCCGGAGGTGGTGGGCGTTGGAGAAGGGCACGCGCTGCATGGAGCGCGTGTTCGGGATTGTTGTTATTCGCCGACGCCGTGAACGATGCGGATGTTCCGTCCCGTTGTCCAGCTTGATTTGCTGGTGCAGGTGGTGGCGACGGTGGCATGACTCCTGCTGGAACCGTGGCACCCGCTGGTTGCTGCATGTTGGAGGGGTTGCCTCCAGCAGGTTGCGCAGCGGGATTGCCGTTGGACGATCCAGCAGCTAAGTTCACCATTCTTGAAACCTCGAGCGCCCCTACCTGGCACGCCAACTGCCGGTGGTCGAATCCGGCAGATCTCCCGGCACTACTGTTGGTAGTCCGTGGAGTTTGTAGTTTGGTAATGGGCACGTAGAGATTCAAGAGATAGTGGCAAATTGACACAGAGGTTTACGTGGTTCGGGCCCCCTCAGCGTAATACCCTACTCCATGGGGTGTGTTGATGTTGTATTCGGCGAGTGAGTATGTGTGAGAGTGTAAGTGTCTCAAGAGCTCAGAGAGAGTCCACAGAGGTCTCTCTGTGTATCGTCGACCAGTCCTTTTATAGTACAAGGATCGATCATTAAACAGTTAGCCTGGCCCGACAAGTGGCCCTGGCGGTTACTAATGTTTGATACACAATTAATAATATTAATTACCGTTAATAGCATGGTAATGGGCCTTAACAGTGCTGTTACTGGTATTAAGGGCCTTCCGATCGTATGTCATTAATATGGTATTAATGACACTTAATCGGGTCTTGAAGTTCTTGATTGCCCCTTGAAGGTCCGAGCCGTTGGGGGTCCACCAGCCTGATTGTGGAGGTTGAAGGTCCAGCGGTTCGGACACGTGGCAGCTCTGGAGCTTACCGTCGTGGACGGGTAGGTCCGGTGCTGTTGGACACGTGTCGGTACCGGAGCTTCCCTCTGTCTGGGGTTAGGCCCGGGGGTGCCATACTGGTATCTAGTCTGGAGCTTTCCCATGTGTGGGCGATAGCCCTGGTCTTCTGATACACATGGCGGACCTGGGACTAATCATGTTGGGGAAGCAGGTCCGGTTACGGCTGACATGTGGGGCCTTCGGAGGTCTTCAAATTTGGTAGATGGATTTTCCTTATGATCATTGCGATCCCAAGGGGTATCCGGTAGCAGGGTACCGACAATCTCGTACCGATCACAACCAAGAATCGGAGAAAAATACTTGAGGAGAACAAGAATGAGTTTGGGAGAGGATAAAAAAACAATTCAAGTTTTCGAAAGGCATGAAAGAAGTTGTAAAGAAAGCAACATTGGTCTCTTGCGGCAAGAAGTTTTGTGGCTGAAAGAGCGAAATGAATGCTTATGTTAAGGCGATAAGGTCCCTAGCTCAAAGAAGATGGGAAAAATCACACAAGCTTAGTGGCAAAGAATTTGTTCGTCAAAAGACCAAACCTGATGCTAAAGCCCTAAGTGCAACTAGGTTAGATCTTGCCAAAAAGAACAAATACCATCATCGCTTCGGGTCTGCCGGATATGCCCCCAAAGTTCAAAAATGGAATAAGATATTAGAAAAAATTACCATTAAGGGCAGTCCTCACCAGTTAGAAGGTTGCGATGTGAGAACTCAGTGGTGGGTCTTTGCTCGGTCAGGTTTGACCAGCGAGGGCAAACTTGTAAAGCCCAACTCTGTGAACGAAGTAGAGCAAAAATGAAAGAAACAATTGAAAAGCAACAGAAGGGTCTCTTCAAGTCGAAGAGGGAGAATGACCAACTTACCGCTATCCTAGGAAACCCTGAACACAATGGACGGGTTCGAGCAATCTCTTCTCAGATGTCCCGGGGGGATAGTTTCTCGAAGGATGAAAAGACGTATAGAAGATGTGAGAAGTTCAGGAAAACACTTGATGAAACAATTGCTCAAAAGATCAAGGAAAATGTGCAAGAAATAATAGATGAACTTAGACAATCGGGACAATTAGTGGCACCGAGTACAGCGATGGTTCCTGTGGCAAATGAGCATTTGGTATCTCCAACTGCCTACCCTAGTAGCGTAGGTTCTGTGCCAAGCTCAGGTTCCCATAAGTTCACTGTCGATGATATTGTTAAGGACAGATCTTGTCATCTTCTTGTCTCGATCAGCAGAGCAGGGAACAAAACCAAACAGGTTGTCGCTGCTATGGCAATGCCTGATCATGACTTCAACGGCAATTCACTTCCTTTGTATTATGCTATGTTGCAAGTTCTTTAGATCATTGATAATGATTATGAAGATTATGAAATAGACCACGTCACACATGAGGGGATCACGACTCTGGGGCAAGTTGTCAACCAATTAATCCTTTGGCACCGACGCGATATCGTGTTGGACGATGAGCCGATTTTTAGCCCTATCGCATCTCAAAATACTGCAACCCCGTCTTGTAAGCTAAAAGTTCAGGAAGATCCACTCCCTCTATGTCTTAGCAAGAATGATAGTAACCTTACTAGTAAAGATAACCAAGAGCAACCAGTTGAACAACAGCTTGAAGTAGTACCAAAGCAAGCCGCTGGTAGTAAAGAGGAACCAGTTGAGCAATAGCTTGAAGCAGTACTAGAGCAAGCTGGTTGTAGTAAAGAGCAATCAGTTGAACAACAGGTTCAACAACAAGCCAGTGTCCAACTTCTGACAACTACTGCTCGGTCATCAGTGCCTATGAAATTTAGCTCATACAAAAATAAGAAACCTTCTAAAGAAGTGTCAAAATATTTGAAATATCTGAAGGAAAATATTGGAAAGTCAAATGCATCTCATTCTTCACATGAGCCAACATTAGAAGATATTGAGGAATAGAAAGAAGACGGTGTCATATATAATCGGCAGAAGGTTGTTTTAAACCAGAAGTTCCAATATACACGATTAAGGATTTCCCCCCTAAATATAAGAATGAGAAGCCGCTCATGACATCGATACAAGTTAGCGAACAATCTGTCTCGCTCAAAAGAATGTACAAGTGGTACATCACCCCCATCACAAAATATGATCTTTGTTACGTCACATTTCGTGTGCCAAAAGAAGCATTCTGGAGCACTGGAGCAGATAAATGAGCCCTTCTCTTTGAATATCTACATAGTCTTTTCCATCGAGGTATGCTTGAAATCAACCTGCTACTCATGTGGTTCTTATAAGTGCCTCTAATATTTCGTATTTCCTTTTCTTACTACATGCATACACATTTCATTAGATTATAACAATTTCGGACTTCTTCAATAGGATGCAATACATGGATAATGAAAAGTTGAACACCAAGATTGATATCCTTGACCCTACACTGATTGCAAAGACGATATTCGACTTTAAGGTGGAACGAAACTCAGAATAGTACAAGCACATGAAATTTTTATTTTGAAAAATCAATCGCAAAACAAAAGAATGGTAAAAGGACAGAGGTTGCAGCTTACATAGGACATGCCATGTTTAACTTTGTCAGAGATGGCAAGGACCTCGTAAAGGCTCCGTACCACTTCAAGTAAGTTCGACACATGATATTGAAATAGAAATTATTGCTAATTGTTAACTTAACACGTGTATTTGTATGTGTGCAGTGAACACTACGTAATGATCATTATGAAGCCAACACAGGGTTTGGCAACAGTCTTGGACTCACCCGATTACCCACCAGATTGTTACAAAGATTTCATTTCCATTTTGAAATTGTATGGTTATTCGATACTTTTAATTTACACACATTTAGAATGTGTTGACAAGTTTTATATGAAATTTCTTGTATTACAGCGTTTGGCGGTTTTACGCGCAAAAACTTGGCGGTCAGAGACCTCCTAATAAGGATGCATTGCACATATCAACGTATTATCCTTATCCCAAGCAGCCTCTTGGGAGAGTCTTATGCGAGTATGTATGCGAGCATCTTCAGACCGCCAGCAAATATAGAGTGAATCGTGAGGATGTAAGTTATCCTTAATGTCGATATTGTATTTCCTTACTTTTGAGTTTCATTTTCATTGTAACTAGCGTATTTTAATACTTAAATTATTTTGTTAGAAATGTATTGAACTCTTGTTTCTAGTAGTGCAAGTGGTTTGCCATGAAAGCCTATATACATATCTCAAGTTAGGTATTTCTCACATCCTGTAAAATGTTCATAGCTATTTCACCTGTATAAAATTACCAAATTCAAATTTTATCTCTGTTGTTCAATATTACCAGAAACATTATTTCCAGATTTTGATTCCAACTTCAAAATTCAATTGCTCATAGTAGAACTGCTCTAAAAATACCAAATAAATTCATGTATACTCACTTTGATCTATACTTTGAGGTAGTTCAAACTAACACATTCTAAATATTGTTACGTGTTTTATTGCAGCACACGAAGAATGTGAACTAAGAATGGCCGGTTTCTATAAGTATTCCTGGTGGAGGAGCCGACAAGATTGCGAGTGAACTGTATCAATTGATTCGTCGCAAAATTTTCCACCGAAGAGGGTTATTCTTTGATAAGGATGGTGTAATAGTTGATGTGCTAGAACTTTGCGAGTATAAAAATAGAAACAGTTTTTAGTGAAACTTGTAAACTATGTGATGACTTGTATGTCAATTGAAAGTGTAACTTGTACATATGTATATTGTTTTAATGAAATTGACTTTTGTGAGATGACTTCTGTGATAATATTGTTTTAGTGTAAACTATGAGATGACTTATGTGTTGATTTAGTGAAATTGACCTGGAAATTAGAAATAGCAGCAGGTAGTACTGCATAGAGTATACTTTATCACAGACAGTTCTTTACCTACGGCTAGACCTGCCTGTGAAATTATATTATCACAGGCGGCTAGTCATCGGTAAAGAACCACCTATGATAACTCCATTATCACAGGCGGCTACTCTTACGGTACAAACAGGTTGTGTAAATTATCTTCACAGACGGCTAGTTATAGGTAAAGATACGCTTGTGATAGCAATATTATCATAGGCGATTACTTATACTGTAAGAACCGTCTGTGATAAAGTGTCTTCACATACGACTAGTCATAGGTAAAGAACCGCATGTGATAAACTCATTTCATATGCGGTTTTACTTTTCGCTTGTGATATTGCAGATTATCACAGACTATTCGTTTCAGGCGGTTTTGAAAACCGCATGTGATAATACGTTTGGAGCCGTCTGAGATAAAACTTATTGTAGCAGTGAATATTGTTTTGCCAACGAAACCAATTGATCTAGGGATACATATTAGGTGGATATCCTTCTCATTTCTTTATGTGAATGAGAAGAAACAAGGTAGATATGCTGTAGTTCTATGTAGATGGAGAGGATAAATAATAATTATCTCTGCTGATGATTTTCTCGTCGTTATCCAAACTCATCAAACGTACTACATGTTTTGGGCTGAATTGCTTGTTCTTCTCCCCAAGGAAATTCCAGTTGACACTTTTGCTTCAGTATGAACACGGCCCAGTTACAATGTCAAACGTGCATTGTCACCAGAAACGTGCAAGGAAAGTCTCCTCAATTGCGGGGGTAAATATTGTCACAGCCCAAGCTTCCAATGCAAGTGGTCACAGGCTACAAACTCAGGGTTGACATGTTAACTGTTCAATTTGTATTGCCAGATGTATCTCATGATTATTGCATCCTCGTTTGAGAAAAAAAATAATATGTTGGCGTGACACCTAATCACCTTTGGCTTTCTCGCACCTAGTGTAAGTATAGTTGACATTTGAATTAGTCATGCTATTTTTATTCTTCTGTAATATTTATGTATAATTAACAATATAAGAAAAATCGCTAGTTATCGAGTCATGATTGCACATGCATCAATTAGTGATCATCGACACGCAAGTGTATTCGTTGAGATGATCACCCTGATAGTTTCTTTTATGGTTTACTTCTCAGTTCCATAAGCAGTAACGAACATAGATGCTGTCAAGCTGTAATTTTCCCATGCTTTCCAAGTAGAACCGTGAGAACCATCATATCACCTTTTTGTATTTCCGCAAGGAAATAGCCAAATTCCTCACATTAGTTCCGCATGTAGTATGATTGTTTTCATTTCTGAATGAAGAAACTAATCATTTCATATCAGTATATATAGCTTATCAGAAAACCGGAAATGAAGCTCAACCTAGTGCTCTCGAGAATTAGAAGAAAAAGAAGTCCTGAAAATTTTGTATGGGCCACTGCCACAGATGCCCTTTATTTCTGATCTTTCACGAAGGCATTGTTAAGTAAGTTAGAGCAATACGACGGCTTGCGTCAATCTTCACGAAGAGACAAGTTGAGCTAGCTGGGATATTTCCTGGAAGCTGAGTAACGCAGCCTTATCTTTTAGCTAGCTCATTCACGCTGTTGTCGCTTACGAT
Source organism: Tuctoria greenei (assembly GCA_036927565.1). Taxonomy (NCBI): domain Eukaryota; kingdom Viridiplantae; phylum Streptophyta; class Magnoliopsida; order Poales; family Poaceae; genus Tuctoria; species Tuctoria greenei. The sequence goes on from JAYESD010000003.1 coordinate 208,224,240, forward strand.
GATTAAGCGCAATATAGTAGCTATAGGAAATTAACAACTGATAAGCCAAGGCATTAATAGTAAAATAATAACAGAGTGATGTCTATTGCCAAAGAGAATAGTCTACTGCACTATGCTAAGCACATAGGGTAAACATGCATCAGCTTAGATAAAATTTATTAGTAAACATTGAAAACCAGTGTTTCAAAGTCAGCAACTCAGCATTCTGACGTTACCGACTTGACATCCGTCTCTGATCCCATTCTATTGTTCTTACCTAGTATGCACTACAGGTTATTTTCGTTTGTATACTTTAGAATAATATGCCCGCTGAATTTTCCTCCCCATGCCATTTCAGGCACTAATACAAGTCACTAGAGGTTAACTTCTTTAATTAGTTCAGTAAAAGCTAAGATTTCGTTTCCACCCTGATCATTAACAGTTGGAAGTTGTAGGATTGCTGTTTTTTTTTTCAAAAAAAGGGGATTCCTGTTTCCTTTGAAGGAAGAATAGAGAGAATAACCTACATTACAAACTGAAAGATCAACAACTACGACAAACAGTTGTCAGTATTCAGAAGAGTTGCTGTTATATACGAATAGAAAGTTAGCTACTGTCAGCATCATCTCCTAACTAATTTGATAACTAATCAGTAAATTACATGGACTCAACCATATGACGATATAGGCCATGACACACTCAGAGTCCAATTTAACTAGACTTAGCAGGTAATGCCCCATAATGTCACCCCCACGGTCCAGAATGGATCGTGAAGTTTATGGCGTTACTCATCAAGTTAACTAAAAAAACTCATTCCAGCTTGACCACGCTGGTTCTTGCTGTATTTTCCAAATAGAGATCACCATGTGTTGTCATTACCATCTATAAATATCATTTCCGATATAATCTTCTATGTTAAAGATAATGTTTGTTTTGAGCCAAACAGAGGGGACTTCTCAACTGCTTGATTCACATCTCTGTTCAGATTTTGAGTCTGACATCCGCATTTTTATACGGTTTACTCTGTTTATTATGCATCAAGCTTACAGTTTTCTTTTAGCAATGAATAAATCTAGATGAACTTATTCGTATTATGTCACCCTGACAACAACCGAACACTATATGGAATATATTCAGAGACTTGTGTCGTATTCCACAAACACATGTTTCTGCCGGAAGATTACACATTTATAAGCCATCACAATTAGGGATGAAATAAAATGGATTGGATCAGAGAGGATAACACCGTCTTCATATCCATATTTTTATTGAATTCCGAGCGGACCTCGGATAGTACACAACTGTGGATATGGAATACAGTCTCTAAATTGCTTGTGGTTCGGAGTCGAAATGGATGCAATAATATGTGCACCAATGTGTCACGATTTAACAATTGATAATTACAAAACAAATCATTGAACAATATTTTTTGGATCAATATGCCTAGTACATTAACATATAAGAATAGTTTATTGTTTAGTTTATTACATGGATATGATCGGTTAGATGTGCTTCATTGGGCTGGCTAATATAGCAGATAATTTACCTTTAATTACCGGATACACTACCGAAAACACTAAATTTACGACGGCTAGATTTATTTAAGACAATTTTATCAAGAGCCGTCATAAATAAAATTATTTTGATAGCTAGTATTAGCCATCGTAAATAAGTCTCTTATTTATGACAGCTGACTAGAACATCGTAAATAAGACTTATTTACGATGGTCTTTGTCGCAGGTCGTCGTAAATAACTTGGCCGTCGTAGATTGCTACATTATACCCGGCCCGACACGACCAACTCACTCACTCGCGCAGCCCACTTCGACCCGCTCTCTCGTCGTCAATTCATCGCCGCCGTTGCCTCGCCACGACCTCGATGTTGCCACCGTTTCCTCGCTGGCGCTGCCTCCCTTCCGTGGCAGGTACGTCGCTGTGCCCCCCCCTCCCATCCTCACTTTGCGCCGCCCCCCTTGTCACGCACCTCCTCCCCTCACCAGCCTGCCTCATCGCTACTCTGATGCCCCCAACCCGTCGGCCACACCCATCCTTCCCCACCCACCCCGAGCTAACCCTAAGCCTAATTCATCAAATTATTTGTTAAATGATTAATTTGTTAGATGATTGTTGAATTGTTGAGTAAATCGTTGGATGTTGATTGCTAAATTTGTTGATGTTGGATGATTGTTGAATTCTGGTTGATGAAATTGTTGATTAGTTGCTAAAATATTTGATTAATGAATGAAATTTGGCTAAATTATGCTTTATTATGTTATTATTTAGTTGATTAGTTCATCAATTTGTTTATTATTTCAATAAGTAGTTGAATAATTGATGAATAATTGATTAAATTTGTTGTTAGTAGGTTAATTATGTGATTCATTGATTTAGTAGATTAAATGTTTAATTAATTGTTTACTAGTTGCATAAATGATTAATTAGTGGATTAAATTTTGTATTAGTCAATTAATTGTTTTATTTGTAGCTTAATTGATTTATTGATTGATTAGTTGTTTATTTAATTGATTGTATAATTATTTGTTTGATGACGGTTAGCTATATACTCCGTCGTATGAGCTATATGCTTAGGACGATCGTCGTAAGTAGTAGCACCCCCGAGCCATCGTAAGTAGGAGCACCCCCCGAGCACGGAGGCAAACGACACTTGTAAGGACGCCAAGCGCTCGCGCTTGAACGACCACCCCTATTCTTTCGTCCCTATCTCTCATTATTTCCTTTCTCTCTCATAAATGACTAAACAATGAGTAACGTAATATATACAATATGTTCGAACTGGCACGTATCACATGCATTATGCATGTGAGGCGTGTAGATTTAGAATTGTGCTTTTTTTTGGACAGATTGGAAATGACCAAGGGAGCGTGTTTATGACAAGACGCGAGTATGGATCTGGACGTGATTTCAAGAGCATAACATATTCTCTTTTGCATTATTTTTGTGCGTGGTGTTGGAGAATTGTGGGGTTATGCTGCTGCAATTTCGTCTGGATCAAGACCTCATGTCTTGTCATAAGCATGTTCCTCTCGATCACTCTTGGGTGGGTTTAGGACCTATCCTTCAATAGTTTTAGGGTCATGACATGACATAAAATATAAACTAATAATGATTTATCTGCTTTGAAGGTATATCATCAAACATGGATGAAGACCGTGCATGGTTGTATACTGGTTGGAAAAAAGAATGGGAATCACTCAAATGTATGATTCACCAAGATGGATGCTTTTATACAACGAGCATTTTCGTTGTCAAAAATATGCCAGCAAAGGCAGGAAGGCTCACAGACGGTGAGAAAATCGCCAATATGTTTTTATCTTTGGCAATTCAAGATACGAAATGTTGATCTTAATTTTTTTATTCTTTTTGCAGGTTTGCATCTTCGATGGAGTGGTTGACTAAGGCACGCCCTTCCTCGAAGTTCTCTTCATCGCAGTCATCCGGACCCAGTCACCGTCCCTCGGAGAGGGATCTGAAGCTCCAGAGCGTCTAGGAGGAGCTCCAAATGATGCGAGAGAGGCTCTAGAGGCAAGAGGAGGGACCAGTTCATGATACAGATGCAAGAGGCAATGCAAGTAAGTAATGTAAAATACATAACATTTCTAGTATTTTATTGATATAAATATGCAAATGATTCATAATCACAAGTCTTAGCCTCTAGGAAGCAGAATGTCGCTGTTCCCACATGGCGGTCGCGGGTTTCGCAGCCACAGGTGCCTACTCCAGGAGGACAGCTAAGTTATTCTCGATTCTAGCTCATCATAAGTTTTGAAACTACAGATTTGTCTAACTACACTTTTACATCACAGGAATCGGCGATGGAGGTTCATACTCCATCGTGAGACATAATGACACCTGGATCGCGGTGCGACGATGACTTCCTCAGCTCCGGAGGTAGCGGACGCGGTAGCATGTAGTTTAGAGCCTTTTTTGTGTGTTGTGTGACGTTTCTAGTGCCTGTGATGTTATATATATGTGTATTGTTGTTGTATCTGTCTCTGAGTTTACCATTGTACCAGGTTAGACATTTTTAATTTTTTTTTTAAATTGAAATGCTTATTTACAAAGCCCTGTATACAGGCCATTGTAAGTTAGGACATACCAGGCCGTCGTAAATAGACCATTACTATTTACAGGGGCCACCTAGACCGTCGTAAATAGTCTACAGCTATTTATGATGGCCCAAGAACCCGTCGTAAATAAAGAGTACCCAGGCTGGCCATCGTAAATAACTTTATTTATGACCATTAGTTAGCATCGGCAAGAAACTGTCATAAATAAGATATTGCCATCGTAAATAAGCTATTCATGATGGTTTTAGGCTTATTTATGACAGCTCTTGACCATCATAAGTAGCCCCTTTTTCTTTAGTGATAATCCATATCTCTCGGATTTTGCTAACACCATATCCTACTCTGTGTCCATGTACAATAAGATCAATTCAGATCGTTCCATATCCATTAGGATGTCTAAAACGCCTCTCCACGTCCTCAAAAAATCAGATTAAGGTCAGATCGGAGTCAAAAGTTATTCGTATCACTTTCATCCCTAGTCACACTCATAAAAGAAAAAGTATCTAACTTCCGCACGAAAACTGAATTTGGCATAAAACAATATCTCATAGTATGAAGTTCATGCACTTTACCACTGTACCACTACAAGATATTACAGGTTTTATAAATGGCCAAATGTTTTGTACTTTTATATAAATTTACCCGGTGACAGAGTCCTTTTGTATGAATTGGATATTTTTCAAGGGTGTAAACGAAGCACCAACAAACCATTACCCACCCAAAGTCAGGAAACGTGGAACTAGCTATATATTACTACACCCTCAGCCTTTTGAAAAAAAATTGCACAGGGGGGTAATATTTGTTGGCCATCTGTCGAAAGATGCTAGATACCTAGAGATTATGTAGTGCACTTTGGTTGTTTTTCGATGCTTTTCATATGTTCTAAAAAAATATGGATTTTGTTGATGTGTGACATCAGAATATGAGGGTTAGCTAAACCACCCATTAAGTTTGGTCGGGGACGATGATCACCTGAGCGTTGGATCAATATTAAAGATGAGAGACAATGTTCTACACAGGGTTGGATGACCCTGATGTGCAAGACCGTACTTCTTCTTTGTGTTCTTGTCAATTCTTGAAAATGTATGAAGGGCGTTACAAATTTTCTTGAGTGTGCGTGCATGCTAGAGTGTATGTAGAGTATTTTGAGCTTGATCCCTTTTGCTTGGCCTTGGACACTATTTTTTATACCGCCAAGGGGGGTGTCACACGATTGCATTTAATCAAAGGTAAACAAATGGGTTGGTCTCGTTCTCGAGTGTCGGTCCTAGTGATGAAACATGTCCTTCCTTGACTCTATTTGGGCCGTCGTGGAGTGCAACCCAACATTGCAGGAAGCCACCTCCTGGACTAGTGAAGGAGCTCTATGTAACCGCCTATCCTCCTTCCACAAGTCCATGTGGGTCTACTGGCACGTCCAACAACCTCCTGCTCAGGTTCTACATATCACAAATCAGCGTCACCGTGGAGGGGGGGGGGGGGGGGGGGGGGGCATAACGCCTCACCTGGATCCGTGTTGGATATGCATGCAAACAGACTATGCATTGTTTCATATAATTCATGGGCAACTACGCCCCAACGAGATGACACTTGCTTGTTGCCCTACCAAACTCTTTTTTTCCTTTTTTTGATAAGGGAAGCCCTCCCAAGCTCTCTGTCGTAGCTGATGGTTAGGAACATTAATGATGATGTTGATGCTCGTGGGGCATTAAACATGTCCGAGAGGTGCACCAAAGTGCTCGGGCTTGCAGTTATGTTCCCCAGGGCCCCGGAGTCCCCGGGCTGGCCATAGATGTCCACGTGTCCCTGGGGCTGTCGGTTTGGGCTTTGGTCCCATGCTCGTGCCCAGAGACGAAGAGATTTCTTGGGTTGGGTCATTCCGGTTCTCGCTTTGGCTGCTGGGCTGACTTCTTGAACCCCCTCGGAGGGGCATGAGACCTACATGTGTTGACATGGGGTCGACCCAGATCCCTCCTCTCTATGATGGAACCCGTCACTAACAACATTCAAGTAATCATCTTGATCAAGCAACTGCAAATTAAAGTCTATTGTTTTAAATCTAAGAACAAAGCAACTTTAATTTGTTGTATACGAGCTCTGGTATGTTGGAGTAAATCTGGAGCGTAGGTGTTGGTTTCAGTTAAGTGTGTTATCATCATGTATTTTGAATTTTCAAATTTCCCGCGTTCTGTGAGCTCGCCGTGAGGCATGGTGCGTCTTGTGCTTGAAGACGTGTGCGGTGCACGATCGGGCAAGTCTGTAGGGGTGTGGCTGAGTGGTGATGTGTGCCGCTATGCGGCTGTAACTGACCATGTTTCAGTTTGCAACAAGGTAGAGCGCTGCAGTTTCCTTGTACTCCCAACACTTCGTGTTTCTCTATGTCCCAGTGTGCTCGCGTGTGTATCTCGCCGTCGTTCAGCCGGCAGTGAACTGATCCTTGCTCACAAGTGGCATCAGAGCCAGGTGAGGAAGGTGGCTCGATTGCGGTGCGCTACTGTCACTGGAATCGGGATCACGCAGTTGGTTTGGCGCTCATGGCTGACAACAAGGGAGACGACAATACTTCGAAGGAAGGACCCGTGATTCAGTGAGTGGTTTGTGAGGTGCCTAGTGGGACCAGCTACCCCACCGTCACCAAAACGAACTACACCGAATGGGCTCTTCTCATGAAGCTGAAGCTACGAGCTCGGGCACTCTAGACGACTGCGGAGACAGGGAACATCGACGTGCAGGACGGCATATACTAGCGCTTGATGCGTTATGCAGTGCGGTGCCGCCGGGATGGTAGCGGCGATCGCAGAGAAGTTGGCGGCGAAGGACGCATGGGACACCATCAAAACCATGTGCATCAGCGACGATCGGATGAAGAAGTCTAGTGCACAGCAGCTGCGGTCGCAGTTTGATGCGGCACTGTTCAAGGAAAGGGAGTCCGTGGAAGAATTCACGCTGCACCTAAGTGGGATGGCGGCGACTTTGGCGACCGTGGGTGAAGAAGTAGAGGAGGCAAAGATCATGCAGAAGCTGTTTTGAAGTGTGCCACGATGATTTCGCCAAATCGTGCTGGCAATCGAAATGCTTCTCAGCGTGTCCACACTCACCGTTGTAGATGCAACGAGGAGACTGAAGGCGGTCGAGGATGCTTTTGAGACACCAGCTTTGATGATACAACATGATGGGAAGTTGTATCTCACCGAGGAAGAATGGGATGCGAGAAGGAAGCAGCGTGAAGGTGAAAGCCAAGCCGGGCGTGGAGAAGCAGGCGGAGGTGGTGAATGTCGTGGCAGAGAATTTTCTGGAGGCAGAGGAAGAGGTGGACGTTGAGGTGGCTCATCAGCGAATGGGGCACAGGTGGTTGCTGACCAATGTCTGAAATGTGGAAAAAATAGACTTTGGGCTCGTGATTGCAGATCCAAGCAGAAGAACGAGCAAGCCCATGCAGTACAAGATGAGAAAGAATCTCTGATGTGTGTGCAGTCTGAAGGTATGCTGACACAAGCTAGTCTCTGATGTCTCAAGCACTGAGTCATGCACCTGTTCAAATTAGAGAAGAAGAAGTTTTTGTACAGCTGGGAGAAGAGAAGGAGGAAAGAGAGGCCAAGCATTGGATTCTGTACACAGAGGCCACTAAGCATATGACAATCTCACTGGTTCTTTTGTGGAGATCAACAAAAAAGTTAGTGGTACTGCCAAATTTGGCGTTGATTTAGTGGCCAGATTGAGGGATGTGGTTCAGTCATGTTTGCTTGCAGAAATGGTGATAAAAGTGCATCTAGGCTAATCCATGTGGTTTTGATAATTAATGACAACACTTAAGGGACTAATGAGCTTTGCAAGTGTAAGCACAGATGATTGAAAGATGGACAACATTGTATGCACTCAAAAAGGAAAAAGAGAGGAAAATGTGAAGAACTCGAAGAATGGAACTTGAGCTTTTAAATTCTTTGTGTCGAGTTTAGTCACTTAGATTGAGTGTGTTCAATGAGTCAAAGTGTTAGAATCTCCTAAGAGCTCATAGTCCAAGTTAGAATAGATTGAGAGATGAGTTGAAACAGCCCTAAGGACAGGGACGAACTTGTTCGGGCTGGAAGGCCAGACTAGTCCGACCACATAGGACTGATCCGATGTTAGGCGGACCAAAGCGTTCTGTGTAAGTTCAGACTTGTCCGTTAGAGGACGGACTCGTTCGTGCTGAGTGTGTCTGTGTCCTTGACTATGTCATGAAGGACCGAACTAGTCCGCCTGGGGGGCCAAACTAGTCGGCTTGGATAGACTAGTCCATTTCAGTCCAGAAAGTAGTTCCTGACTGAGTTCAGACTAGTCCGTTCTATGACAGACTAGATTTATGTGGACTTGGAGATGGCTACTGGGACAATGTCCTGGACGGCCAGACTAGTTCGGTGTGTCAGACTTGTCCGTTCTCAACCGGAACAAACTGTTCTGTGTGAGATCGGACTAGTCCGTAGCTGAACAGGCTATTCTGTGGTTTGGTGACTGTTTGAATTCAAAAGGTGGCGGGGGGATTTGTGGTTGGTCAAGGATGACATCACTGGTCCCCACAGGCCAGACTAGTCTGGGATCAAAGGCTGGACTAGTCCGCACTTTTTCTCGTGGCAACGGCTAAGTATCGGCACCCCTATAAAAAGAGATCCCTCAGCTTCCAAAGGCCCTTTCTCGAACCCTAGTACCGCCATAGCCTTCCTAGAACCATCCTAGCCCTCTCTCAACCATTCTTGGAGTCCTAAGAGCGATTCTTGAGGATTTGTGAGGATTGGAGGAGGAAATAGAAGGGTTTGTTCAATCTTGAGCTCTTGGGTTTATTCTCTCAGTTTGACTGATTGATTTGAGTTCATGTGGGTGTTGATCTTCGATCTTTTTGAGTTGTAAACTTGTGGGAGCCTCGGATTGTGAGTTGCCCCATGGATTTGGTGATTACCCTTGTGATTTAGTGGAAGAATAGCCGACCTTCATGGTGGCTAAGTGAGGAAAGGGTTGTGTGGAACCCTGCCTTCCGTGGGCATCCTCAACGTGGATGTAGGCTCCTTTGTGGGGTTGAACCACGGGATAAATCATGTGTCTTGCTTCTTTGATTTGACTTCCTCATTCTTTGCTAGATCAACTTAGGGTTTCACGCTTTCTTCGCTTCAATCTCGTGATCCGCCTCTATCTAGTTGTTACTACCTCGTTCATACCATCTACTAGATTGTTAGGATCATATACATTACATTTCATCGATTGAATTACTTTAGATTGCTTAAAAATCTGCTACCCTGACCGGACTAGTCCGCCCCCATGCCGAACTAGTCCGCACTCTATAATTTGATTAGCTTTTATTGAGTTAAATTTCAGGTTATCCGCCTATTCACCCCCCCCCCCTTAGGCAACTTTCAATTGGTATCAGAGCCTAACTCTCCCAAAAGCTTAACCGCTTGGAGAGGATATGTGGGAAAACAGTGAGAAGGAGATGCCGATCGATGACACCACTGGCACTGGCAAGAACAGCCACAACAGCGAACCAGGATTCAACTCTTCGCACAACAAGACCAACGGCACCACCAAAAGGAAGTTAAAGCCTCTACCCTTCAATGGTGAAACCGAAGATGAAGATGAAGAAGTGAAGCGCCTTGCGGGTCTTTTTCTAAAAGCATGAGATGAGGCCAAGAGAAGGAGAAGACTTGAGAAGGAGAAGAAGCTCAGGAAGTCCGAGGAGGATTACATGCGATATCCTTTTAACTATGAGCGCCTCAATGCTCATTCAAACTATATCTCTATTCCTATGGGCAAAGCTCCACACTTTGATGGGACTAACTACACCATGTGGAAGCACAACATGAAGTTGCATCTTATTTCTCTCAATCCCACACTTTGCCATGTTGTTTGCATAGGTGTAGATATCCCTGTGGATGATGAAGAGTTGACTCCGGAACAAGAACAACTCATTCACCGCAATGCTCAAGCGGCGGCCGTTCTCAACTCAGCCATGAACCAAGAAGAATTCAACAAAGTGGATGGGTTGGAGCAAGCCAAGGAAATTTGGGACACTCTCTAGATTGCTCATGAAAGCAACCAGTCTGTGAGGGAAGCTAAGATTGAGATGATCGAGGGGGAGCTTGGAATATTCGCCATGGAAGAAGGAGAGACCCCTCAAGAGAAGTACAACTGACTCAAGACTCTCATCAATAGAAGTCGGGCGTACGGATGCAAGAAGTGGACCGAACATGAAGTAGTCAAGAGAATGATTAGAGCCTTCATGCCTCGCAATGTGACGCTTTGCACTCTCATCCGCGAGAGTCCCAACTTTCACAAGATTACTCCGGATGAGGTGCTTGGCAAGATCATCAACCACGAGATGATGGAGATGGAAGCGCACCATGTCAATGATCTTGCCAAGATCACATCATCCAAGAAGAAAGTCATTGCTCTCAAAGCCTCACCCAAGTCCAAAAGCAAAGAGGTGAAAGCTTCAAGCAATGATGAAGAAAGTGAAGAGGAGGAAAGCACTGACATGTATGAAGAGGAAATGGCCTTCTTCATCAAAAGATTCAAGAGAATGATGAGGAAGAGAAGATGGTCAAACTATGAGAGCAAGGGCAAGGACAGGAGCAAGTCAAGACCAAGGAGACTGTGCTACAACTGTGGTGAGTATGGGCACTTCATTGTGAATTGCCCATACGAAAAGGAAGATGAAAAGAAGAAGAAGAACAAGGATGAGAAGCCTCAAGAAAGGATGATGTTCAAGAAGAAGAAAGCACATGGGCACGCACATGTTGGCAAGGAGTGGGACTCCAATGATGAGTCCTCCTCCAATGATGAAGTGGGAGTGGCAACCGTCGCCATCAAGAAGCCAACAATGAAGAAGACACTTCTACCAAACAAGGGAGAGTGGAAAAGCTCAAGCCACACTTGTCTTATGGCCAAGGAAGGAAAAAGAAAGGTTAAATCTAAACTCTCCTTGCGTTCCATTAAAGATGAAGATTTTGATAGTGATGGTGAGAATGAATATATGTTTGAAGGCTTGAGTAAAAGTGCTATCATTAAAATGAAAAAGCTCTCCGATGAGATTTTAGACAAGGAAGAGCTTCTCGAGGAACAAGATGAATTGCTTGTCAATGAGAAGCAAAAGAATCTTAACCTTGAGAGGCTCCTTGAGCTTGAGAAGGAAACGAACAAGGCACTTGAACTTGAACTTGCAAAATGCAAGGAGGATTCCTCAAGCCTTAAGAGTTCGAATGTTGAGCTCCAAGATGAACTTGTGAGCTTGAACAAAGCTCACAAGAGTCTTGAGGCACAATTCGCAACTCTCAAGTCATGTGTCCCTTCTTCTTCCTCAACAAGCTCAAACTTGCCTAAAATGGATTCGAACACTAAAACTTGCAAGTGTGCTAACCTTGTGCTTGATCTAAAGAATGAGCTTAATTTGGCAAAGAGCAAGAGCACACCTAAGGGTGCCATATTTGATAAGGAGAAGATCAAGTATGCACGTAGTGCATACTCGATCACAAGATCTCCCTTGATCAAAGATGGTCTTGGCTATTCAAGAGAAGGAAAGCAAAATGCTAGAATTCTCAAGAATAACAAGATGCAAATTGAATTTGTCAAAGAAGGTTCATTTCAAGTCAAGAATGAATATCATGCATCTACATCTAATGAAATACTGAAAGTTGACAAAGATGCTCAAAATGCTAAAAATGTCAATCTAACCATGTTTAATGATCTTGATGCATCTTATGTGGTTATGAGAAACAATTTTGGTTACACTTACGCTAAATATGTTGGGCCACACCGCAAGAGCCCAAATCCTTGTGTGTGGGTGCCCAAATGTCTTGTGACTAACCTCAAATGACCCAACCAAGCTTGGGTACCTAAAACCAAAACCTAAACTTGTCTTGTAGGCTTACTCCTCCAGCGGTTCAATGTGGGTGCTAGATAGTGGTTGCACCAATCATATGACTGGAGCGAGAAGAATGTTTGTGGAGTATGAAGAAAATGAAGACCCAAGTCAAAGTATTTACTTTGGTGACAATAGTCAAGTAAGGTACTAGGTATGGGTAAGATCTCTATTTCTCCACAACACACCATTTCTCAAGTCATGCATGTTGAGTCATTAGATTATAATCTCTTATCCATTTCTCAATTATGTAAAAAGGGATATTGTCAGTACCCTGCATACCGGGTACACCATGATACCGCAAGATGTGCAAGGGAGTTCCACCTACCAAAGTTGAAGACATTCGTAGGCCCCACATGTCAAATGGCACTGGACCCACCTCCTACATTGGGGAGCTCCGACACTTCCACATGTAACACAAGACCGGAGCCAAACCCCCTACCTGGGGAGCTCCGTACTTGACACGTGTACAGTGAGCCCGGACCTAACCCCCAGTAGAAGAAAGCTCTGGTGCCTCCACGTGTATAGCAGCTTCGGACCTACTTCCCCGCAAGGGAAAGCTCTAGAGCTGCCATGTGTCAAACCTCTGGACCTACGCCACCAACGGGAATACAGACGGATCTCCAACGGCATAAGCATTCAAAGGACTCTTATTGCTACAATTACAAGGCCTGATTATGTACCATTAATGCACTATTAATGGCACACGATAGAAGATCCTTTATACTGGTAACGGCACCATTAAGGCGCGTTATCACATTATTAGGGTGCTTAAACACACTTAATTGTGTGTTAGGCAAGAATAACTGCCGGGGCCACATGTCGGGCCAAGCAACCCATGTAATAGCCACCCCTTGGTCTATAAAAGGGATGTGCCGCACTGTACAAAACAACCATGCTCATACACACACAAGCACGATCAAATCCCTAATACAACAACAAACATCCCGTGGAGTATGGTATTACGCTCAGGCGGCCCAAACCGCGTAAATCATGTGTGTCACCTTCTTATATAAGATCTCCATGCACCCAAACCGATACAAGAACCTCCGCGGGATACAATTTAGTAGTACTGGGAGAAGTGTCGTTCATACGATTCGACATTTAGCGCGCCAGGTAGGGGGGCGCCTGATATCATAAGATGATGAACTCCGCCGCAGGGTCATCCAATGACAACAATGCAATGAAACCTGCTGGAGGGAATCCTTTCAACATGCAGCAACCAGCGGGCGCCGTTGTCCTGGCAGGCATCGCACCACCACCATCTGCTTCGACAAACAATGTTGGACAGCAGGATGGAGTACTCGTGTCGGTCACAGCATCGGTCAACAACAACCCTAAGAACGCACTGATTGCTGCGCATTCTCTGCTGGAGCGCCCACCATCGCTCAGAGCACCTCAGGGTGAGATGGAGCAGTGGCGGGCTGATGTGCAGCATCTAGTTGCATCCACAACTGATGTCATCAGCAACCAAGGTCCTCCCCCCTTGGAGGCGAGCACCGAATCAACATAGGAACTTGTTTGGAAGACTTGGTCCTTATGTATCACAGCACCGGAGGTGTGCTATATCTTAATAGGTGATGTCGCTACCCTCTGGGACACGACGCACCCATACTGTGTCGATACTCTCGACACCCGATTTGCGGTCGGAACTTGACTGCCGCTACCGACAACAGGACGGTCGCGCCCATATTGAGTGTGCTCGCGAGAGGCGAGAGGCTCGGGACCATCCTGCTCCAGTGGGAGTAGGAAGAGGTTGTCCTGCCTTGGCCATGCACCTACGCATGGTCCACTGGCCACAAAAGTTCCGGCCTCATCTACCGGAGAAATTCGATGGGACTGTCAACCCCGCCGAATTCCTTCAAATCTACTCCACTGCTATACTTGCAGCAGGAGGCAATGAGGCCGTGATGGCCAACTACTTCCCTGTGGCTCTAACTGGGACCGCTAAGTCCTGGTTCATGAGTATTCTGCCCGATTCCATCAACAGTTGGGCGGAGCTATGTCAAAAGTTCACTGCCAACTTCGGGAGCTCTTACACCCAACCAGGCACTGAACTGGACCTATTTGCTATGAAGCAAACAACGGGGAATCGCTGTGATCCTTTATCCAACAGTTTTCTCAAGTACGCAATACTATCCCCTCTATCTCGAATGCTTCTGTTATTGTCGCATTCAGACAGGGCGTCCGAGACAAGAAAATGCTAGAGAAGCTGGTGACGAAAGAAGTCACTAGCGTCACGGAGTTGTTCAGCCTGGCTGACAAGTGTGTCCGGGCCGCAGAGGGCTGGGAAATGCACTCAAAGCCAGCTCCGGAGGCTAACAAAAATTCTTCCAAAGTTGAAGCCACTACCTCCGGAGGTGACAAAAAGAAGAAGAAGTCCAACGGCAACAAGAAGCCATCGGCCAGCGCACCTACTGCTGCGGCTGCTGCACCACCGGGTGGTCGGGGGTCACGCCCCGAAAAACGACCTCGACCTTCGTCAGAAGATGGCGGTAGTTCAAAGATGTGGTATCCAATCCATAAGACGGACAAAAATAGTCTGGAGGACTGCCGAGAGGTCCAAAACCTTGTCGAGCGCTACAACAAGCGCCGAGAAGAAGCTCCTTTCCATCAACGGGAAGGAAAGCAAAAAGTTGATTAAGCTTCAGTTGAGATGGCGCAAGGCTTCCAGGACCCCAAGAAGGTTCTAAAGGCTGTGTACAACACAGTCGATGATGACTCTGATGTCTCTGACTATGAGCATCGGAAGACCCTCAACACCATCTACGGAGGGTCCTGGGACATCACTTCTCGCCACGTCCTCAAGACAATGTGGCGGGAAATGGCTGATGAAACTCCTGCTGCCAGAGTAGAACCACATCGGAAGTGGATGGATACACCCATCACTTTGATGCAACAGATTGCCCCAAAAACATGGTCGGAGCCGGACAACTCCCGCTGATGGTATCTCCGACCTTAAACAACGTTTAGCTCTACCACGTTCTGGTAGACAGAGGTGCAACGCTCAATCTCTTGAGCTTTGAAGCGTTCATGAAAATCCATCTACAACTCTTGGACCTTCGCCCCTCAAGACCTTTCTCTGGGGTAGGTCCGGGGGCCATCAGCCCCCTCAGATCCATCACTCTCCCGATGACCTTCGGGACTCGGGAGAAATATAGGACTGAGAAGCTGGTTTTTGATGTCGCTCACATCAGTCTCCCTTCAACGCCATCTTGGGCAGGCCTTCCATGTACAGGTTCATTGCCGCATCTCACTAGGGCTATCTGGAGTTGAAGATGTCGACACCTTCAGGCATCCTCCAGGTCCGTGGAGACCGCATTGCAGAATTCACCGCGCTAGAGGAACTCCATGTGCTTGCCACGATGCAAGAAGGAACCTCTGGCAAAGAGCTCATTCTCAACCCCCGAGCACTTGTCATCGAGGCTCAACCTCTGCACCACGTGTGCAACCAAGCGGTGACACCGATGTTCCCGTCAAAGTTGTCCAAACTGGTTCTGATGCTGCTCAAACCACCCGTATATCGGGAGGTTTGAACAACAAATAGGAACTCGCGCTTGTCGGTACCCTATGTACCGGCTACTCTTTAGTACTGCAAAGAGTACAAGGAAGTTCTACCTGTCAGAGTTGAAGGTCTCCTCGGGCCCCACATGTCACATTGCACCGGACCCGCTCCCCTAATATGGGTAGCTCTCGGGTCAACAC
The DNA here is from genome assembly GCA_036927565.1 of Tuctoria greenei. Lineage (NCBI taxonomy): Eukaryota > Viridiplantae > Streptophyta > Magnoliopsida > Poales > Poaceae > Tuctoria > Tuctoria greenei. The sequence goes on from JAYESD010000003.1 coordinate 208,239,897, forward strand.
GTGTAAAGGAAAACCGAAACTAAGCTCCTGTAAGGGAAAGCTTCGGTGACAACACGTGTACAACGACCCCGGACCTAACCCCCAACAGAGACGATCTCCAGTGCCGACACGTGTACAACAGCCCCGTACCTAACCTCCCGTAAGGGAAAGCTCCGGAGCTTCCATGTGTGGAGCCTCCGGGCCTACATCGACATATACACTGGCAGATCTCCTTCAGCATGAACCATCAAGGGTAATTAAAGCAGCAAGTACAAGATTTAATTACGTGTCGTTAATACTAAACTAACGACACACGATTAGAGCACTGTTAATAGGGGTAATGCAGCCATTAAGGCACTTTATCACACTATTAATCACACATAATACCCTTTAGACAGTGTTTTAGGCCATTAAATACGCTAGGGCCACGTGTCGGGCCAAACAAGCTTTGTAACGGTCAGTCCTTAGAACTATAAAAGGGTTGTACCGCACGTACCCAAGGACATCTCATCTCAACGGAGCTGATCCCAGCCAACAAGCATACTAGCGAACAGACTCACACAATACAACACAAACCCCGTGGAGTAGGGTGTTACGTTCAGGCGGCCCGAACCACGTAAATCTTTAGTGTCATCATCTTGATCTTGACACTGCAAGGATTCCAATTTATCGCAACGAAAAAATTCGTCGCAATAGGTTGTTTTTCGTCGCAATAAGTCGTTGTTGCAATGAAAAAGAGCGTGGTGATAGTTTTTATGAATCGTCGTAATAATTCTCGCGGCAATAGGTTATTTGCGACGCCTTGACATCCGTGGCGAATAGTATGGTATTGCAACGATTTTGCATTGGTGGCAAATAGGATGCTATTGCAACATTTTCATGTATTGCGACGATTTAACATATCGCAACGAATTGTACAGTATTGCAACGGGTTCACCATCGTGGCAAATAGTACGGTATTGCAATGATTTCATATTTGTGGCAAATAGTATGTTGTTCCAACGATTTAGCATACTGTGATGATTTAACGTATTGCAACAAACAACTTGGTATTGCAACGATTTCACATTCGTGGTAATTATATGTGGTTGCAACGATTTAACAGGCATGGCAATAGTCTGGTATTGTAACGATTTCACATTCGTGGCAAATAGTATGTTATTGCAACAGTTTAGCGTATTGCAACGATTTAACGTATTGCAACGAATAGCATTGTATTGCAACGATTTCGCAGGTGTGGCAATAGTACAGTATTGTAACGATTTCACATTCGTGGCAAATAGTATGTTATTGCAACAGTTTAGCGTATTGCAACGATTTAACGTATTGCAACGAATAGCATTGTATTGCAACGATTTCGCAGGCGTGGCAATAGTACAGTATTGTAACGATTTCACATTCGTGGCAAATAGTATGTTATTGCAACGGTTTACCGTATTGCGACGATTTAATGTATTGCAACGAATAGCATTGTATTGCAATGATTTCGCGTTCGTGGTAATAGTACGTGATTGCAACGGTTTTCATATTCGTGGCAAATACTACAGTATTGCAACGATTTTCACAGCCATGGCAAATTGTAACATATTGCAACGAGTTGTGGTGTAGCGACGATTCACCATATTGCAATGGATACCACGGTATTGCAATGATTTCACATCCGTGGCAAATAGTATGATACTGCAACGGTTTAACGTCCGTGGCAAAAAGTTGGTTAGTGCAACGAGTCAATAAACGTGACAAATAGTACCGTATTGCAACGATTTCAGATCCATGGGAACTAGTCTGGTACTGTGATGATTTCGTATCTATGGCGAATACTTGGGTATTGCAACAAGTCCACAAACGTGGCAAATAGTACCGTATTGCAATGATTTCAGATCCATTGGAACTAGTATGGTACCGCAACGATTTCGCATCCGTGGTGAATAGTTTGGTATTGCAACGATTTCTTATCTGTGGCAATAGTGTTTTAATGCAACGTTTTTTGAGTCGTTGCCAAATGTTTATACTGCAACGTTTTGTCATTCTATTGCCACGTTTTATCATCCGTATTGGCAATAGCTTCCTATTGCAACAATTTATCATTCGTGACAAGAAATTCGTAATGCCACATTTTATAATTAGCGGCAGTAGAACCCGAATGCACCAGGTTTGAAAATTAGTGGCAACAGAATCACGAGTTTAACAATAAACATCCATCAATTTTACAACACACATAACAACACTCAAGGATTACTTAAGCGACGTGCTTGCATGCTAAGAGTTTTCCTAAGCTGACTGGGACTAATTGTTGGAGCAGGTGGCTTTTGGCGGTTCCTTATTTGTTGGACCTTCTGTGGAGTGGTCGCCATCATCATTTTGTGCATTTCAGCCAATGAGGCGCGCATGTCCTACATTTCCTTAGCTGTCTGTTCACGATCAGCTGCTATCTGACCTTGTAAGTTTTGGACTTCAACGATTAACTCTTTATTCTTCTGGTTTATGCAGTCCATCTGAGTGTTTAAGCTATGATTTCTTCCTTCCAAGTCCTGCACTATTTCATTGAGGCCTGCATTTCTAACTTCTAAGTTTTGAACTTGGTCGTTGAGGTGTTCAGACATCTGGATACGCATACGTTCACATTCGGGACCAGTAGGGTTAGCCATATAACCACGCCCCCGAACCTGTGATCCTGCACAACCGATTGAGGATCTATAACAACGCTGGAAGATGTGGTTTCTCTCCTCATTTGGAATTGGGCCTCCCTACTCAGCTTCCATGTCGTCCACTTGGGCACGTGCCTGGATCTATATACAAAAAGAAAGTCACAAGTAATTTGCAAATATTTATTTAATTGGGGATTGTTTGAAGTGTTACTCACATGTACAGCTTCTGCCAGCTTGTTTGTCCAGTTACCGTTCAACAAATGGCTTGCCTAAAAAGGTTGTTGAACCTTTAATTGAGTTTAGCAAATTCTTTTCTGGAATTTGTTCTAAAGAATTGGCGGAACCAGATTTGGATAAGATGATTGAAAAATTTCCTGAAACAATTTGTAAGCTTGAGATGTTGCTTCCTCCCGCTTTCTTTGATATCATGGTACATCTTTCAATCCATCTTGGCGAAGAAGCTCGCTTGGGTGGACCTGTTTCTTACAGATGGATGTATCCAATTGAGAGGTACCTTGGTACATTGAAGAGGTATGTACGTAACAGAGCTCACCCGTAGGGTTCTATAGCCGAGGGATATATTATGGAAGAGTGTATGACTTTTTGTAGCCAGTTTTTGGATAACATCAGCACCAAGCTTAATAGGCCAGAACGTCATGAAGCTGCAGCTAGGAATGAAACTTCTCTCGAGTCTAATATATTTACAGAAGTTGATAATTCTAAAAAAGGGTTTAAATGGGGCGAACTTACTATGGTGGAACTACATAACATCAGGCATTATATTATTTCTAATGTTGAAGAGGCCACTCCATGGATAAGTACGTATAACACTCAGATGTTCTATACTATATTAATGGATCATGCTTATTGTAGATGGCTAATTTAATTTTGTACCCTTTTCAGTGAGCATTTTGAAGAGCTGAAAAAGATTCATTCTCGTGATGTTAAAAAATGCCATAGAGATGAGTTTGTTTATTGGTTTCAGAAACGAGTAAGTACATGCAAGTTTTTACTTTGATGAAATATTGAAGAAATATTTGTTCAGAAGTTGGTTTATCGATGACCCCTTTTATACTAATTAATGTGTACAGATTACGACATTACACAAAGAAGGCAAAGTAACCGATTATTTGTATGCACTATCTAGAGGACCTGATCGTCGGACACGTTTTTTTAGTCGATCATTCATAAATGGCTTCTTCTTTCGAACAGTAGAGGTGGAAAAAGATTTACGGACGCAAAACAATGGTGGGGATGGTGATCATGAGTGGTATGGAGTAATCAAGAAAATGATTTCTGTTGATCTCGAAAAAAATCAAGAGGTTCTGTTATTTGAATGTGAATGGTTTGATCGGCCTCGTTCCGGTAGAAGCCAAAGCAGAGGCTACAAAATGGATCAATACTGAATGATAGATGTGGACACTACTATTTCTCAATTTAAGTATGAGCCTTACATTCTATCCACCCAAGCAGAACAAGTTTTTTACGTTAGAAGTGTGAAGCAACCTAAATGGGCTACAATTGTTAAAACGATGCCACGAAACCTTTTTGCCATGCCCCTGGAGACAGTGAAAATAATGTCACTGAGACGGTGGAGGATGTGACATTATTTGATGATCGACGACTTACTGATATAAATGAGGATATGACCACATGGGATAGGAATGACATTGACGGAGCAACCGGTGATGCTTCCGCTCTTTCAAATGAAGATGACGACGACGACGACCACGGCGATGATGATACATATATCAATGATGGTATTGTACCTCTAATATTGAGGGAGGACAGCGAAGATGATGATTTTTTCATATAGGTATTGTGTGAGCTAGCTGTACATGAACACTATATGTAATGCAGTTTGTGTTTCGTGGTGATAGATCTTAACGCCACCAACTGGTATTTCGTGGCAACGAATCCTAATACAATGATTGTGTTTTGTGGCAATAGATACTATCGCCACGAACTTGTGAATCTTGGCATAAGTTCCTAATGCAACGTTTGTGTTTCATGGCGATAGATCCTAACGCCACGAACTGGTGAATCGTGGCAAAAGTTCCTAATGCAACGATTGTGTTCCGCGGCGATAGATGCTAACACCACGAACTATTGAATCGTGGCAACAGATCCTAATGCAATGATCGTGTTCCGTGATGATAGATGCTAATGCCACGAACTAGTGAATCGTGGCAACAGATTCTAATGCAACAATTGTGTTCCGCGGCGATAGATGCTAACGCCACGAACTATTGAATCGTGGCAATAGATCCTAATGCAATGATCGCATTCCGTGGTGATAGATGCTGATGCCACGAACTAGTAAATCGTGGCAACGGATTCTAATGCAAAGATCGGGTTCCATGGCAATAGATGCTAACGCCACGAACTATTGAATCGTAGCAACAGATCCTAATGCAACGATCGGGTTCCGTAGCGATAGATGCTAATGTCACGAACTATTGAATTGTAGCAATAGATCCTAGTGCCATGATCGGGTTCAGTGGCGATAGATGCTAATGCCATGAACTAGTGAATCGTGGCAACAAATTCGTGGTGATAGATCCTAAGGCCACAAACTAGTGAATCGTGGCAACAGATCCTAGTGCAACGATCGTGTAACGTGGCGATAGATGCTAATGCCACGAACTAGTGAATCGTGGCAAAAGATTCGTGGCGATAGATGCTAACACCATGGACTAGTGAGTCGGGGCAACAAATTCTAATGCAACGATCGGGTTTTGTGGCTATAGATGCTAATGCCACAAACTAGTGAATCGTGGCAATAGATTCGTGGCGATAGATCCTAATGCCACGAGCTAGTGAATTGTGGCAACAGATCCTAGTGCAACGATCGTGTTCCGTGGCGATAGATGCTAATGCCACGAACTAGTGAATCCTGGCAACAGATTCGTGGTGATAGATCCTAATGCCACGAACTAGTGAATCGTGGATACAGATCCTAGTGCAATGATCATGTTCTGTGGCGATAGATGCTAATGCCACAAACTAGTGAATCGTGGCAACAGATTCGTGGCGATAGATCCTAATGCCACAAAGTAGTGAATCGTGGCAACAGATCCTAATGCAATGATCGTGTTCCGTGGCGATAGATGCTAATGCCACGAACTAGTGAATAATGGCAACAGATTCCTTGCGATAGATCCTAATGCCACAAACTAGTGAATCGTGGCAATAGATCCTAGTGCAACGATCGTGTTCCGTGGCGATAGATGCTAATGCCATGAACTAGTGAATTGTGGCAACAAATTCGTGGCGATAGATCCTAATGCCACGAACTAGTGAATCGTGGCAACAGATCCTAATGCAACGATCGTGTTCCGTGGCGATAGATGCTAATGCCATGAACTAGTGAATCGTGGCAACAGATTCGTGGTGATAGATCTTAATGCCACGAACTAGTGAATCGTGGCAACAGATCCTAATGCAATGATCGTGTTTCGTGGTGATAGATGCTAATGCCACGAACTAGTGAATCATGGCAACAGATTCATGGCGATAGATCCTAATGCCACGAACTAGTGAATCATGGCAACAGATCCTAATGCAACGATCGTGTTCCATGGTGATAGATGCTAATGCCACGAACTAGTGAATCATGGCAAAAGACCAAGCTTACTGCAACGATTTAGTATTCGTTGCAGTACAATCGTTGCAACAGGGTGGAATCCTTGTAGTGTGATCTCTGCGTACCCCAACCATATCAAGAACCTCCGCGGGCTGCTCCTTAGCAGGTCCAGGGGAAGTGTCATTTCAAACACTTTGACATTTGGCACGTCAGGTAGGGGCGTCGGTCCCGAGATCACAAGATGGTGAATTCTGTCGCAGGATCATCCAATGGCAACCGAGCTGAACAACCCGCTGGTTGGAATACTCTCAATGCGCCACAACCAGTAGGTGCCATTGTTCCAGCAGGCACTATAGCACCATCTGTTCCGGCAAACAATGCTGGTCAACAAGATGGGGCATCTGCATTGATCACTGCATCGACAAACAACAACCCTGAGCATGAGCTCATTGTCGTGCAAGCTCTCTTACAACATCCACCACCCCCAGGTGCACCCCAGGGTGCTATGGAGTAGTGGAGGGCTGATGTTGACCATCTGGTTGCAGCTATGGCTGTAGGCATTAGCAATCAAGGTCCTCCTCCTTCGGGATGAGCACCATCTCAACGACGGACCTTGTCGGGCTGACATGGTCCGCAAGTTTAGTAGCAGAGAAGACGTGCTACATCCCAGCAGGTGACTTCGTTGCCTCCTGGGGTGAGACGCACCCATACCATCACCAGGATTCTGACTCATGACCTGCGGTCGGAACTGGATCGCCGTTACCAATAGCAAGACAGCCGTGCCCATATCGAGCGTGCTCGTGAGAGGCGAGAGGCTCATGACAACCCTGCTCCTCAAGGAGTAAGAGGAGGTTGTTCTACCCTGGCCATGCATTTGCGCATGGTCAGATGGCCACAGAAGTTCTGGACTCACTTGCCGGAAAAATTCGGCGGGACTGTCAACCCCGCAGAATTCCTTCAAATCTACTCCACTACCATAGTGGCAGCAAAGGTGATGAGGTTGTGATGGCCAATTACTTCCTGGTGGCTTTGACTGGGACTGTAAGGTCCTGGTTCATGAGTCTACCACCCAACTCCATTAATAGTTGGGCGGAGCTATGCCAGCAGTTCACTACCAACTTCAGGAGTTCTTACATCCGATCTGGCACTAAATTGGATTTGTTTGTTGTAAAGCTGACATCGGTGGAATCGCTGCGATCCTTCATCCAGCGGTTTTCTTAGGTATGGAATACTATTCCTTCATTCTCGAGCTGCTATGTTATCGTTGCATTCAGACAGGTTGTTCGAGATAAGAAGATGTTGGAGAAGCTGGCTATTAAAGAAGTTACCTGTGTCACGGAACTCTTCAGCCTAGCCGACAAATGTGCTAGAGCTGTGGAGGGCCGTGAAGTGCATTCTAAGCCAGCTCCGGAGGCCAACCAGAAGTCCTCCAAAACTGAAGCCGCTACCTCCGATAGTGGCAAGAAGAAAAAGAAGCCCAACGGCAAAAAAGAAGTTGTCGGTCGGCGCACCAACCGCTGCTGCTGCCGCAACCCCTGTAAGCCGGGGGCCACACCCTAAGAAGCAACCTCGTCATTCATTAGAAGATGGCAATATTTCCAAAGCATGGTGTCCGATTCACAAGATTAACCGACATGGCTTGGAAGAGTGTCGAGAGGTCCAGAACGTTGCCGAGCGCTATAACAAGCGCTGGGAAGAAGCTCCTTTCTGTCAAAGGGAAGGAAAACAAAAGGTCGACGAAGCTCCGGCCGAAGAGGAGCTAGGTTTCCATGACCCCGAAAAGGTCCTGAAAGCTGTCTACAACACTATCGACGACGACTCTGACGTCTTTGGCAACGAGCACCGAAAGACCCTTAACACCATCTATGGTGGTTCTTCGAACATCACCTCTCGCCGCATCCTCAAGACAATGCAGCGGGACATGGCCGTGGCAGCTCCCACTGCTAAGGCGGAGCCACATCAAAATTTGATGGATACTCCTATCATTTTTGATGCTTTGGACTGCCCCTGGAACATGATCGGGGCTGTCCAACTCTCGTTGATGGTGTCACCCACCATTAACAATATTCAAATCCACCATGTAATGGTGGACGGAGGTTCCGGGCTAAACCTCGTAAGCTTCAAAGCTTTCGTTAAGCTTCAGCTCTGGCCTTTGAACCTTCGCCCATCCCGACCTTTCTCTGGAGTAGGTCTGGGAACTATTACTCCTCTCGGTTCCATCACACTCCAAGTGACCTTCGGGACCCGGGAGAACGACGTTGCACGGATCAGTCTGTCGTTCAATTCCATTCTGGGCAGGCCAACTTTATACAAGTTCATGGGCGCAACTCATTATGGTTACATAGTGTTGAAGATGCCAACACCCACGGGCGTTATCCGGATCTGCGGAGATCGCACCGCAGGAGTTACTGCTCTAGAAGACTCTATGCGCTTACCACAGCGCAAGAGGAAGCATCCGGTAAGGAGCCAGCTCCGAACCCTCTGAGCATTCGACATAAAGGCTCTACCTCTGCACCCCATGTGCAACCAAGCGGCAACGCCGACGTTCCCATCAAGGTCGTCCAAATTGGTTCCAATGCTGCTTAGACTACCCGTATATCGGGAGGTCTGAACAACAAATAGGAACTTGCGCTCATCACTTTCCTCCAGGCTAATGTCGACGTGTTTGCCTGGCAACCGTCACAAATGTCTGGGATCGCTAGGGAGGTGATTGAGCACAATCTGAAGTTATACCCAAATGCACGGCCTGTACACCAGAAGCCCCAGGAGCAATCAATCGAGCGACAAAACTTCATCCGACAGGAAATCAAGAAGTTGCTCGAAGCTGAATTTATTCGAGAAGTCTTCCATCCAAAATGGCTGGCAAATCCAGTTGTTGTACCCAAGGCCAGTGCGAAGCTTTGGATTTGTATCGACTACACCATCTTAAATAAGGCATGTCCAAAGGATCCATCTCCACTACCTAGAATAGATCAGATAGTGGAATCCACCTCCGGGTGTGAGCTATTATGTTTCTTAGATGTATACTCTGAATATCATCAAATCCAAATGTCTAAGGAATATGTAGGATTGAAGAGCACGTGAAAATCTTCTAGAGGGGGGTGAATGGTAGATTTAAAAAATCTTACGCAGCGGAAACAATTAAATCCCAACCCCTTCGGCAAAAAATGATCTAATAAAGAAATTGTGTGTGTGACTAATCTAAATGTGTTTCACCGTGACAAAAGTGATATATATCAGAGAGAATCAAGTGATGAAGAAAACATAAGAAGAATCACTCAAATCCGTTGAGAGAAACTCAAGTTATGATCGAAAAATCGAACAAAGGTCAATCTGTCCTACCCGAGAAAAATAGTTCTGGAGTGCTACAAAGAAACTCATGTAGATCAGAAACCACAAATCCAATGACCGTGAAATTTTTATAGACGATAGATAATCAAGTTGTCAAGACAATCCAGAAAGAATCACATCAATTGGATCTGCAAAACTCGAGTTATGATAAAACCACCGACGAAAGGTAGTGCTGTCCAGAAACTCGACGAGTAAAACTTGTCTGGAACAAGTCGGAAGAACAAGGCACAAAAGTTCATTCAAACTACGAATTTTATTCAATAGAACACAAGAGGAACAGCCCTAAAGTCGTGCACCACGAGCTCTGGCCTCCCTTGCTTATATAACCAACTCGAAAGCCAACTCAACTCAAATCAGAACTCTAATCCTACTCCGTTCACGAATCGACACTTTCCATAACTGCTTAGGACTCTTCTATACGCAGATAGAAGCAATCTTAAGACTTCCAAACACATTAGTAACATATCCCATATTGTTAAAACAACTCAAATTCATGACTCACACGAAATCCTAACATAACCAACTCGATACTTTCCATACCGAGCAATAACCGACTCCGCCGCAGCCAAAGCCATCAACCGATACGATCCGATCCTTCCAACCAGATCTTCCCATCCATAAACCATCTTCGTAACCATGTTGCCACGTCATGCACCACATGCATACGTGCGAACACCTTCCTTCGACGTTGAGTAACCTTCATATGCACTACCCTTGATTCAATCATCCTGCGCGACCTCCTGATCAGCTCAACCACAGTTCCTCCCGAACTTGGTTGTTGGAACCTCATCTCCTCCCTGAGACTATTCCAATGGATGCCATCACCAGCCATGACTTGAACTCAAGCAACACCTGCACATGAACAAACAACCAATCCGTACAAGCCAAGTCCGTGACTTGACTCGAGTCAGTTCCGAACACAACACCTTATGTGAGCACCTCACATAAGCATGTTGCAAAGCATATCAAAACGATATAAGCCTTAACCACCAAAACACACCAAAAATATAGTAAAAGAATACTAAGCAACCTTTCAAAGAATATAAAGCAAGTTCGAAACATTGCAAGATAAAAGTAGGAACATTGCGATCAGGCTCCGAACCTTGCCAAAGCTAACCGGAGCTTGAGCCGGAGCTTACAAAAGCTTGTCGTACCTAGCGCCGGATCTAACCAAAACTATTTGAAACTAGTCATCCCAAAAGTCAGAGCTAGAAAAACATGTCGGAGCCAACCAACATAAGTCGAACCTAGCAAAACATATCGGAGCTTAACAAAGACATGTCAAAGCTATCAAAGACATGCCGGAGCTAAGGACAAAGCTCACCGGAGCTACCCAAAAACATGTCAAACCTTGACAAAGAAGTCGGACCTAGCCAAAGCAAGTCGGAACTTACGTCGGACCTTGCTGGAGCTTGGACCTAGAGTCGGACCTTGCTGATAATGGTGTTTGGTAGTATTTCAGAACTTTTATCATGAAAGCCAATGTATTCACTACAAGCCAATGTATTCAGCACACATAGGTCTCACAGAAGATGAAGAGCATACTGCCTACATAATAGTAGAAGGATTGTACTGTTATACTGCCATGCCATTCGGTCTTAAAAATGTTGCTTCAACATTTGTGCGAGCTATGTACAAAACATTTGGAGAGCTAATTAGAGACTTGGTGGAGGTGTATGTCGATGACATGGTCGTGAAGATCAAAACAAGGAATCACTCCTTGACGACTTACAAGCCGTCTTCGACAAGCTGCGCACCACGCGCACCAAGCTGAACCCGGACGAGTGTGTCTTCAGGGTTAGCTCCGGGAAGCTTCTGGGGTTCTTGGTGACTCACCGAGGAATTGAAGCAAATCCGGCGAAGATCAAGACCATAGAAGATAGGCGGCCCCCAACCCGCATTAAAGATGTCCAAAAGCTAACTGGATGCCTAGCTGTGCTCAGCCGGTTTATCTCAAGACTGGAAGAACGAGCGTTACCCTTCTTCAAACTCTTGAGGAAGTGCGGACCGTTTCATTGGTCTGAAGAAGCAGAAAAGGCGTTTCAAGAGCTGAAACGGCTCCTCACCACACTACCAATATTGGTAGCTCCTAATCCTTGTGAGCCTTTACTGCTTTACATTTTGGCAACAACCGAAGTTGTCCGTATGGTCCTAGTTGCGGAAAGACCAGAGCCACATCTAATCCAGGAGTCCAGACCCCTCTGGGAAGATCCGGAATCACCTGAAGACATGACTGGGTCTCAGGTCCCTGACACGAAACCTCGAAACGAAATTCTAGGAGATCAACCTCATTCACCTGAGGAGGTTCACCTGGCCGACCAAGATGATCAGGATCTTTCTAGTGAGGTCCGGGGCGAACAAGGAGTTTTGAACATCCCCGGGAGGGTCCAAGAAGCACAACTTGATGGTTTGGAACCCTCCAGTAGGGTTTGGGTCGATGGAGAGGAAGCTATGGGTCCTTCTGAAAGGGTCCGGACCATCCAACGTCCCGTGTACTTCATCAGTGAAGTACTCCACGACGCCAAGACCAGATACATTGAGGTGCATAAACTTCTTTACGCAGTTCTTATTGCCTCAAGGAAGCTTCGTCAATACTTCCAAGCCCACAAAATATCAGTGGTAACTTCTTTTCCACTGCGTGCTATTCTGCATAACCCTAATTCTACTGGGAACATTGCAAAGTGGGCAGCCGAACTGGCTGAATTCGATCTAGAATTTGTGTCAAGACAACCAATCAAAAGTCAAGCCTTGGCTGACTTTGCGGTGGAATGGACCCCTCTCCATCAAACCCTTGGGGCCACAGTGAACAGAAACCAGAACCCAAAAATTCGGTATTCACCGAGCCTCACTAGACCCTTTACTTTGACGGCTCCGTGCAAAAGCAGGGGGCCGGAACTGGAATCCTTCTCCTGGCCCCGACTAGGGAGAAGGTCAAGTACATGGTACACCTTGATTTCAAGGCAACCAACAATATGGCGGAGTATGAAGCCCTCATCTATGGACTCAAGGTGGCACTATCTTATGGTGTAAAATAGCTGTTGGTGAAGGGAGTTTCACAACTCATCATAAAGCAAGTCAAAGGTGAATGTTCCTGCAACAATCCTCAACTAGCTGCTTATCTCCTTGAAGTCCAGAGGCATTAGAAGGACTTTGAAGTCCTGGATCTCCATCATGTTCAGCGTCTTCATAACGCTGAAGTCAACGAACTCTCGATGAAATCCTCAACTGGAGCTCCGGCTCTTGACGGAATCTTCGTCCAGAGGTTTCCAAACCAACAGCTCAGCCTGCCGAACCGAACGAAGGGGGTGAGATCAGCACCTCGAAGCTGGCGGTCCTGGTGGCCCTGTTACCATGGCGTCCACCAAGAGTCGTAAGTGCTTTCGGAAGCTCCGAGCAACCCATCACTCAAGACTCAAAAGCTCAAGTTACCTCCGATGCATGGATCTCGAGATCCACAGCTACTTGAAAGACAATATCCTTCCTGAATACAGTGTATCCGCTGACCGGATTGCCAGATTGGCTAGAAGATACACGTTGGTAGAAGGGGATCTCTACCGACGCGGTGCAAATGGCATCCTAATGTGGTGCATTGCAAGGGAAGAAGGTCGCGAGCTCCTTGCGGTAAATCGATGGAGGCGAGTGCGGGAACCATGCTTCTTCTCGCATGCTGGTCGGTAAAGCCTTTCGGCATGATTTTTATTGGCCTACAACACTTCAGGATGCGGTTGAGTTGGTGAAAAAATGTGAAGCGTGTCAGTTCCACGCAAAACAGATTCACACACTGGCTCAATTGCTACAAATGATACCTCCTACATGGCCATTCGCTGCATGGGGCGTGGACATCTTGGGACCTTTCCCAAAAGCCGTCAGAGGTTACATGTTCCTGTATGTCGCCATCGGCATGTTCACCAAGTGGCCGGAAGCAACTCCAGTTGTAACAATCAACAAGCAATCATCAATCAAGTTTTTGAAGTCCATTATATGCAGATTTGCAGTTCCAAACAAAGTCATAAATGACAACAGAACTCAATTCACAAGTGCTGCATTCCGAGAATATTGCAAAGACCTCAGCATTCAACTTAGCTACACCTCAGTAGCTCATCCAGCAAGCAATGGCCAAGCTGAGAGAGCAAATGCAGAAATCTTAAAAGGACTCAAGACGCGCACATATGAGCACTTGAAAAAGCATAGAGCTAACTGGATTGAGTAGCTTCCATCCACATTATGGGCGAACAGGACAACTCCAAACCGGTCAACCGGGGAAACTCCATTCTTCCTGGTGTACGGAGCTGAAGCAGTCCTTCCTCCGAAAATCACCTTGGGGGTCCCTCCGGGTCCGGACCTTTGACGAAGCCATGTAGGACCAGCTCCAGCGTGAAGACCTTGACCTCGTCGACGAGGGAAAGGTGCCAAGCACCTGTTAGGAATACACGTTATCGCCAAGCGCTCCGGCACTATCATCAAAGGCATGTGCGCAACCGACAACTCGAGGAAGGCGATCTGGTGCTTCGGAAGATACTAACTCGTGAAGGAATGAACAAACTTTCCCCCAGCTGGGAAGGTCCATTCGGAGTGATCAAAGTATCCCGACCTGGATGCGTTCGCTTGGAAACTGAGGATGGGACTCCACTTCCTAATCCTTGGAACATCGAGCACCTCCGTAAGTTTTATGCTTAGAATCACGGAGGTGAGTCTGTAATTACACATGATGTATGTTATAGAGTTGATAAACAGACAGGAGTAGGTCCTCCAGGAGAACATCCGAACCCCTCCGGGAGGGTCTGGGAAGTTCAAGTACACTTCATACAGTCACTGCACTAAAAGTGTAACTACCTACCCTGGGTTACTACAAGATGTATAGCGCACTTAGCTTCGTCCTGCACCCTAAGTGTGTCCTTGTCTCCCCTGTAAACCAGACCTATAATGAAAGATGTCATTGTGTGAGAACAGACTCCACGTGCATTTATTTTTGTACAAGGCTTGATTTAT